>JAYKKT010000055.1:8205000-8805000 GCA_036023115.1 Brasenia schreberi | reverse complement strand
ATAAGCCTCTAAAGTTTCACTAGTTTTCTTAGCATAATGTAATTTGTAATATGCCCTCTTTGTCTTAATTTTATTTTGCACTTTTTCACTCCACCACCAAGCTTTTTTTTGTGCGGGTACACCTCCCTTAAATTCACCTACCACATCTTTCGCCACTTTCCTAATTTGTATAGCCATATTGTTCCATATATCAAAAGGTGTACCAACATAATTCCAAGCATCCCTTTGAAGGACTTTCTGTTTAAATATATCTTCTTTCTCGCTTTTGAGGTTCCACCATTTAGTTCGAATAGCTCGATGCACTCTTTTCTTATTTGTCCATTTTTTTATTTGTAAATCCATAACTAAAAGTCGATGTTGGGAGGTTAAGCTTTCTCTTGCAATTACCTTGCAATCTTTAAACACGCTCTATCTTTTTTTTACAAATAACCTTGTCTCCATATCATGGATATTTGTTGTACGTGATAATTAACTGCTTAACACTCAAAATTATATATAACGGGTCTAGTAAATGCTCTATAATATTTACCTTTAAACTTTTCTAATCCATTGTCGAATGTGTCAAACATAACCCGGCGCTACTTGTGCCACCCTTAAAAGCTTTATAGATCTACCGGCCTACGGGACGAACCATCTACTTGTTTGATCTTATTATTCCACATGATTTCGATATGAATTGCTTGGTGACTGGTCACTTTGAAACCAGCGCATATTGGCCAATGTGAACCGTCTAAGTTTAAGCTGCTTATATTTAGAAGAAATGGAAGACGTCAAAACGGGCAACCAGTCCCTGCTTTTGAATAACAGCCAGCTAGGACACCTGCTTTTGCATGTATTTTCATGCTCAACTTTCAAAATGTGACGCGCAGCAGCAAAAATATCACGAAACAAGATTCTTGCTGTACAAATCTTGGCATATTTGTATAGCCATATTGTTCCATATATCAAAAGGTGTACCAACATAATTCCAAGCATCCCTTTGAAGGACTTTCTGTTTAAATATATCTTCTTTCTCGCTTTTGAGGTTCCACCATTTAGTTCGAATAGCTCGATGCACTCTTTTCTTATTTGTCCATTTTTTTATTTGTAAATCCATAACTAAAAGTCGATGTTGGGAGGTTAAGCTTTCTCTTGCAATTACCTTGCAATCTTTAAACACGCTCTATCTTTTTTTTACAAATAACCTTGTCTCCATATCATGGATATTTGTTGTACGTGATAATTAACTGCTTAACACTCAAAATTATATATAACGGGTCTAGTAAATGCTCTATAATATTTACCTTTAAACTTTTCTAATCCATTGTCGAATGTGTCAAACATAACCCGGCGCTACTTGTGCCACCCTTAAAAACTTTATAGATCTACCGGCCTACGGGACGAACCATCTACTTGTTTGATCTTATTATTCCACATGATTTCGATATGAATTGCTTGGTGACTGGTCACTTTGAAACCAGCGCATATTGGCCAATGTGAACCGTCTAAGTTTAAGCTGCTTATATTTAGAAGAAATGGAAGACGTCAAAACGGGCAACCAGTCCCTGCTTTTGAATAACAGCCAGCTAGGACACCTGCTTTTGCATGTATTTTCATGCTCAACTTTCAAAATGTGACGCGCAGCAGCAAAAATATCACGAAACAAGATTCTTGCTGTACAAATCTTGGCACAGAACCCAGAGCCTTCTCACCAGTAAGGCTCTCTGATGCCCACTCCCAGGTGGTGAGTTTGATTCTTGGGGAGGGATACATGTATATGTATGTGTTAGGCTCCGACCTCCCATCGTAACAAATAAAAGACTTTGGCACAAAGATAACATTTTCAGTAATATGTGACGTCTCATAGAATGCATCAATTTGACGGAACGATGTGCACTTTTAGACTGTTGTGCCTGTTTTTGTTTCGATTGGCAGTGTGCCGTTCTTTTTGGGGGGTACAGTGAGGAAGGTGAAGCCAGATGCGCCCCGTGTACAGAACTCCTGACGTTCAATTTGTAAGTCGAAGGTGTAGCCAGCTGATTGCTCTTTGTGTGGGGGCGTGTGTGATGATTTATCCGCACTGCCTGTCATAGTTTAATTGCCAAACAGGCAAATGCCTGTTTTCTGCTCTAATGTTGCAGAAAACAATGAGGTGCACGCTTGTGAGGTCTCAAAACGTTTAGCTGCTGTTTCAGTAGCTGGGGTTCATTCACTGAGGCTGGATTCAGGAGAAGGATTCCAAACGGGTCCAGTGTGATGGCATCCATGCTTTTGGCCAGTATGAGTTTGGAGAAGAAACACCCCCTCCCCTCATGTTCTGGTTCTTTCCTTATACATATGAACTGCGCTGATCTCACAATAAGGGTTCAGTCTTGTGCGGTGTGCACCCACAAACATTGCGGCATCTTGGAGGCATACACACACACACACACACACACACACACACACACACACACAGAGAGAGAGAGAGAGAGAGAGAGAGAGAGAGAGAGAGAGAGAGAGAGAGAGAGAGAGAGAGAGAGAGAGAGAGAGAGCGTTTACCACTTCCATCTTCATTTCAGAAAAAGGAAGAATTCAAAATCGAATATTAATTTTGAAACCTGATTAACACCACGTTTTCCTTTCAAAAGGATGAAATAAGCCCACATAAGCTTGGCCAAAAACAAACGCATACAAGTTGAATTCGACAAGATACAACTTAAGCATGTAAACGCCATTCTCTCCTCCATCCCATTCAAAACAAGGTTCTGACGAGTCTCAATCACTAGAATCACCACTATCATCATCTTCATGCAGTGAAACTACCCGCTCTATGAACCTTCTGCGGACACTTTCCATAACAGCCTTCTTCTATGAGTCGCTTGTGTCATTGCTATCACTACATGATCCGATTGGCTTAAAGTCAATGCAACACCTTAAATTAATAAAATGCGAGAGGCCGGTAATTTGAATTAGGAGCAGAATGCTCCTTACCGTTTAAGATAGCACAGTTAGCAACCATATGGACTTCCTTTCTTGCTCATTGGTAAGCTCTTATGATCTTATCGGGCACTTGAATGCATCATAGCAGCAATCATAAGTTCATTTGGCACTAAAGTTCTAAGACAAACCAGACAAAAGCATTCCACATGGTCAACTGCTGGAGATACCCAATGTGGGTCTTCCAATCTAGACACTGTACAAATCTGAGAGACGTCGAGGAAAACTGAGACTGGTTAAAACAACGTTTAATTAGGTGCCCGTAGGCTCTCAGATCCCGCTAAAATGGTCTCTATGTCATCAAAAGTGTGCCTTTATTCTTCTATCATTTACTTTTACAATGCTAGTGTACCACATAAGCTGCAGTGAAGCTTTTGGGGTTTCAATTGGTTACACCTTCTTGGTGCTTTTGATGACTTAGGAAGGTGTTACTCTTGTAAGATCAAGAGTAAGCAGTTACAAGCTTCCTTAAACTATACATAATAATATCACCAAAAGAGTCATAACAAGCCAGAAGCTCATCAGCCTCCATAGCACATATATGGCCTGAAAGATTTTCATACTTCAGAGTTAAATTCCTACGACTAGTTTTCTATATGATATCTAATTATATTAATCGAAGCTCTTATTTATTTATTAATTGACTGGGTAATACAAAGATTAGCAACAAAAAAAACCTACGATATAAGGCTCTGTTAGAAGCCTGCCAAGAGATGCTCCTCAAGTTCTAGGGATTTCAGTATTTACCAATGAGATGCTACTTGTAAGGTGACTGAAGTTCCGGATTTGTTGATACTCGAATCATGGTCTCCACTTCACATACTCGAAGACAAAATCATAACGGTCCTACTTGTCTCAGGTTCATAAACGAACCCATCATTTGCAGTCACATCTAACACTATCTTTATGGACCAGGAAGGATGTGGGTGGTTCAAACTACAAAATCTTTGAAATCAAGACTTCCAAGTTCCAAACATTCCCAACCCATCCAGAGCTCTGGAGGATGGAGAGGCAATGGATCCTGAGGAAACATGCTGGCATGCTCCTTCAGGGTGAATCAACAAGATCACATTGGAAACCCCATAATTGTGAAACTTCTAGGCTTCACGGTACTCTTTCTTCTCTCATGGTTCATGATGGAACACCATGTAACATGCCTTCCAACTATGCAGAATCTGGAAAATGACAGCACAAGTGAAGGCATTGCTGGAAATGAAGGCAATATGCCAGACCCTGTCATTTTGTTTGTCCCCCACAATAAATACAACAATTTGATTACAATTTACTGGCAGAGGTGTGTTGTTCCAGGTATACAAGTATGGAGAATAAAAAAGAACATGACTAAAACTGTTGGAATGGGGATCTACGTGCAGGTTCGTTGCCGGCGGCGTAAGTGATACAGCGAATGGGCCAAAAAAAAGGTTCCTCACCTCAGTGAGATTGGAGAAAGAGAAGAAGATAGGATGAATTTCACGATTTCCCACATACGGCTTTCTTAGAGAATATTCTTATTCTTTCTCAATGAATCACTTGTTTTCTGCATTCTAATGTACAATATTTATAAAGAGTGAGTTTGACTTCATCTTCCCTATATTTCACATTTAGGCTTTCGTTACAAGCTGTTTTTTATTTTATTTTTTTAACACATACGGTTCTTGTGTGTGTACAGATTTACAGTCGAGAATTACTACAACTCCGCATTACATCTCCCATTTGGCCATTTAAGCCAATTAATCTTATATATTGGTTTTTACCTCCTATTTTTATGGGATTTTCCGAGTCATGTCATCTATGATTGATGTTGCAATCATTACCCATTGTGTGGTTTCTTACCTACATAACAATTACTTTTAAACATATCTCAAACCCATATTTATAACATGCTTTGAGAAAAGATTCTCTGTTATGCCTTTTGTAAGAAGTCTACCAACATATCATCATTTGATATATGTGAGATGGATATTTCCTTTTTCATAACCATATCATGAACATAATGGTATTTAACCATTACATGCTTTCTTTTTTAATTATCAACTCCACTCTTAATTAGAGTAATTGCTGCATTGTTGTCATAGTAAATGATAACTAGCTCGTTAGCTATATCCAGCTTCAAATCACATATGAAACGACTTATCCAAACGACACTTGTTGCAGCCATACAACAAACTACATACTCAACCTCCTATGTGTAATACTATACAACCCTGTTTCTTACGTACCTAAGAAACAAGTCCACCTTTAAATAAGAATATTTGTTCAAAGGTTGATTTGTTGTAATCTTTGTTCTCAACAAAGTCAGCATTTGAGTATCCTATTACTTTCAGTTCATTTGGTTGAAAGCAAAGTTTAAGTTTTTTGTTCCTTTGAGATATCTTAGAATCTTTTTCACATCTATCCAATACTGCCAACTAGGATTACTTTCATATCTACTTAGAAGACCAACATCAAAGCTGATATCAGGTCTTATACATAGCATAACATACATCAAGCTACCTACAACTTGTGCATAAGGAACATTAGACTTATCGTCTCCCTTATCATGACAATCGACCTTAATCAATTTAACCCCTTTTGCAATGGGTGTAGATGCTTAGGATATAATCGATATGTCCCTCTTGACTTAGGCATAAGAGTTTAAATTCTCTGTCTTGAGAAACTTTTATACCAAGGATATAGGATGCTTCTCCCATATCCTTCATTTCAAATCTTGAGTCATGACTTTGTTTTGACAATCATCTTATTGTCATTCCCAGTCAATAATATGTCATCTATGTATAATTGTAAGATGACAAAGTGGCTCCTACTATTCTATATATATACACAATGATCAAGTTCATTAGCCACAAACCTAAGTTCAACTATGCATTTTGAAAAGTCAAATACCATTGACGAGGTGACTATTTAAGGTCATATAGAGATTTTTTGAACCTATATATTTTATCTTCTTGGCCTTTAACTTTGTATCCTTTGAGTTGTTTCATATATATGATTTCATCTAAATCTCCATTTAGAAAAGCAGTCTTTACATTTAACTGAAGTAAATCCAAATCATAATATGTTGATATTGCCTATGGATGCAAATTTCAACAACAGGGAATATGTTTTAACATAATTTATCTCCTCATTTTGCAAGAACCCCTTTGCAACCAATCTCACCTTATACTTGTTAATAAACTATCAATTTTATATTTTTTTCTCAGAACCCCTTTACAACCAATCTCGCCTTATACTTGTTAATCCATGGTCCTTATGATAAAACTGATATCCTTTAGAACCTTTAGGATATCCAATTGATACACTTCTCAAGGACATACTATTTAACTTATTTCTAGACTGATCAAAGATCTTCACATGTGCAATAGATCTCCACCTCCTAAGATGACCTAGGTTTGATTTTCTTCCAAACCACATCTCATATGGTATAGAGAATACAACTTTACATGGTAATCTCTTTAGTATATTCATTATTGTACGTACCGCTTCTCTCCAAAATATCTTTAGTAGAGAAACGTCTATTACTATAGACCTTGTCATATTCAGTAAAATCCTGTTATATCTTTTTACTATACCATTTTGTTGAGGTGTCATATGCATTATATTTTGTTTTAAAATACCAAAGTCTTTACAAAATTCTAAAAATTCTGTAAAAGTGTACTCTCCACGTCGATTAGATCTTAAGACTTTGATTATATGTCCTAGTTAGTTCTCAATTTCTTGCTTATATACTTTGAATATTTCAAGTACCTCAGATTTATGTGTTATGATATATATATATATATATATGTATATCTCGAACAATCATCGATAAAAGTTATGAAATAAACCTTTTCTCGATGTGATCTTATTCTAAATGGTCAACATAGATTAGTGTAAATGATCTTAATAAGGTTGTTGCCCTAGTTATATCTTTGAAAAATATTTTTCTTATAGTTTCTCCTTGTATATATATGCTTCACACTTGCTAAAAGTGTTTTCGTGAAAACTGAATAACAAGTCAAAGTTTGATAATATCCTCAACTTTTTTGGACTTACGTGCCTTAGGTGTTTATGTCATACATTCATATTGATATTTAAGGCACAATCAATATAATAAGAAGAACCATCATTTTCATTAATATTGAGTTTGAAAAATCCATGTTCAACATCAAATAATCCAAAAAAATTTATCCTATTATGTTTCCACACAATTACCTTGCTAGGGAAAAACCTAACTTCAAAACCTTTCTTAACCAAGGTAGGGACCAAAACTAGATTAAACCATATTGATAGCATAATTAATACATCAGTCGAAACAATTGATATGTCTTCTACATGAATTCTAAAGGACCCAACCGCAAGGACATCTAAGAAAGTGTTATTTTCCATATATACGCGATATTGTCCTGGTTTATATTCCTTTAGATCCGTAGCCCCTTTCTTATTCTTTGAGATATGTCTCGTTACTCCTCAATAAATATACTATCCAGTTATTGGGCGGTCCATGTAAAGGCATTCTGAAACCACACAGATTATGTTCTACTTCTCTGATTGGTCACGTAGTTGAGTGTTTCCATTATTAGTCTTCTTGTTATGACAATCTCTCTTTTAGTGTCCTATTTTTTTCATAGTTGATGCACTTGAGCAAAGAAATGGTTTTTTGCGATTTCTTAAAAGATTAATCATCTTTTTTGTTATTCTTGTCAAACTTTTTATTTAATTTATTCTTTCTCGGGTTTGGTCTGAAGCTTTATCTCATCTTGAGTTACTAGCAATTTATCCTTCTTGTTTTATTCATGTGTTATTATTCAATTGTTAGTTTAAAAAGTAATTTAGAAAGGTTTGTTTCAGCCCCTAATATAAGGACAGTGACAACCACATTCCATGAAGGAGGAAGACTATTTATGATAGTGGATATTTGCATTGCTTTGAGGATGACCAATTTTGCTATAACTAAATCTCTTGTCATTACCAACATTTAGTTCATATGTTCTACTACATTATCTCCTTCTTTCATTTTATAAGAGTTGTACTTTTATAGTAACAATTTAATTTGTAACTTTGTTATAGTATCATATTTAGTTGTTATAGAATCAAACACCTCTTTGGCGGTCTTGTATTCTTCGAATACCCTAATGAGGTCATCCTCCATATATGTCAACATTTGTTTTATTCATTTTCTCTAAGCTATAAATCATTTTATTTATTATTATTTATGTGTTAGAACATAGTTTACACCTTCAAGTGTATGTGCCAATAGGATATTTTGACTGTTTAACATTTCTATTTTTGCCAACTCCGATATACATATTCAAGAGTTCATGTTTAATTTGTTTGACAAAAATAATAATAAAATGGTCTTAAAAAAAAGAAACCACCAACATGCAACACAAATATTAGATAATGAATAGGTGACTACTGAAACTCAATTTGCAAAATATCAAGGCATTGAATTGAAAATATCTCTAAGTACCTTAAAGTAATTTCAATTGATACTTAGGTATTAGTTTGAAAATATTCTTAATTTGATTATATTATTTCAGAATCAACCTAGGGCCAAAACTATAATTTTAAGAGTAGGACAATAATTTTGTCCCTTAGTTCGAATTTGTATTTTCTTTAAAGACAAGGACAATAATATCTTTTTATTCATTGGCAAACCTATGAAATTATGCTCGTCTAGGGGCAACAATGTAATTTTACCGATCGATATTTCTTAATTTTAATAAATTGCAAGGGCATAACGGACTTTTCAGTCCATTGTCTGAGGCGATTTCCTGGAAACCACAATTTTTCCACCCATGGTTTTCATAAACCGCTACGCGGTTTTCAAACCTTTGAGTAGAGAGAGAGAGAAAAGAGGTAGGGAAAGAGAGAAAGGGAGAGGGAGATGGAAGGAGAGAGAGATACAACGGGAGAGAGGAAAAGAAAAGTACAATGGGAGAGAGAGGAAGTGAGAGGGAGAAGAAGAGGAGGGCTCTGCGCTCCGCTCACTACTCCAATGTTTTGCCTTTGGGCCTCTCTGACCGCCTTTAAGACTGTATGTTTTCTGTCTTTAGGCTTCTCTATTCTTCGCCTTTGGTCCTCTTTGCTTATATCGGATTGTCTTGGCCTATCTCATCCTTTTTTGTTCCTTTTTGCTAGAAAAAAATGTCCAATGACTTCTCTGCTCTGCCATGTATTATATATTTTTTGTGTGTTATATTGTTTTACATATTGTGGCAGGTTCTAAATGAATCGGGCCCTGATACCAATATTGGAATGAGGATCTACGTGTAGGTTCGTTGTCGGTGACATCAGTGATGTAACGAATGGGCCAAAAAAAAGGTTCCTCACCTCAGTGAGATCGGAGAAAGGGAAGAAGATGGATGGATTTTACGGTTTCTCATAGACGACTTTCTAAGGGAAGGTTCTTATTCTTTCTTAATGAATCACTTGTTTTTTGTATTCTCATGTACAATATTTATAGAGAGTGAGTTCGGCTTCATCTTCCCTATATTTCACGTATGGGCTTTCCGTTACGAGTTGTTTTTCGTTTTATTTATGTAACACATATGTTTTTTATGCACGTACATATTTATAGTCGAGAATGGCTACAACTTGGCATTTTGTGATCCCTTCCTCTTGATCTTTATTGTTTGCAACTTAAATATCGATTGGCTATTCTAAACAAAGATTCCCTTGCTTTGCATGAACTACAATGTTGGATTTATTTTATGTACCACAGAAGTTAAGCCAAAGAGCAAGTATGTGATAACTGTTAGGGATGACCGCACTCCAATTCGTTGCCTAAAACGATGGTGATGCAGCAGAACTAAGATCTATGCAGAAACAGGGTGGTCACTTTTGGGAGATCGGGAGAACGAAAAAGATGGAATGCCCATCTATGGTGCCATAGATGGCTTTTGCATAAAAGATTTCTCTACTTGTCTCTCTATATTTCAATCCTCTTCTATACAATATTGATAGAGAGTGATCACGACTTTATCTTCCTGGTTTTCATATCTGGGCTTTCCGTTATAAGTTGTTTTTCATCTTTACTTTTGTAACGTATACGTTTAATCATGTATACATTTTGTATGTAATGTTTTCCTTGGATTTATAGCCGAGAATGGACATATATTGTGTTACATCTCTCACTTGGACATTCGAGCAAAGTAATCTGACATACTGGTTTTACCTCATACTTTTGTAGGGTTTCTCAAGTTATGTAATGTATGATTGCTTTTGCAATCATTACTTGTTGTTTGGTTTCTTACGTACACAACAATCAAACATATCTCAAACCCATATTTGTAACATGTTTTGAAAAGAGATCTTCTATTACACATTTAGTCAAGGGGTCTGCCAACATATCATCTAGATATTTCCTTTCTCATAACCATATTATGAACATAAATGGTATTTGACCATTATATGCTTTCTTTTAGAGTTATCATACACACTCTTAATAAGAGTAATTGCTACATTGTTGTCACAATAAATGACAACCGGCCCGTTTTCTATATCCAACTTCAAATTATTTATGAAGCGACTTATCCAAACGACACTTATTGCAGCCATACAACAAGCCACATACTCTGCATGCTGTGTATACAATGATATACAACCTTGTTTCTTACAAGCCCAAAAAATAATTATACCTTCAAATAAGAATATTTGACCTGAGCTTGATTTGTTGTAATCTTTACTCCTAGCAAAGTTAGCATCTGAGTATCCTACCGCTTTCAGTTCATCTGTTTGAAAACATAATTCAAGTCTTTTATTCCTTTAAGATATCTTAAAGTCTTTTTCACAACTATTCAGTACTGCCAACTAGGATTACTTTGATATCTATTTACAAGACTAATAACGAAGCTAAGATCAGGTCTTGTACATAACATTGCATACATTAAGCTACCCACAACTTGTGCATAAGGAACATTAGGTTTATCGTCTCATTCACCGAGATAATATATCTTACTTAATTTAACCCTTTCGCAATGGGTGTAAATGCAGACTTGAATTCACCCATATTAAACTTCTTGAGAATATAATCAATATCTCTCTCTTGACTTAAGCATAAAAGTTTATATTCTCTATCTCGAGAAATCTTTTATACCTAGGATATACGATGCTTCTCCCATATCATTCATTTCAAACCTTGAGTTTAACTATGACTTGGTTTTGACAATTCTCTCATTATCATTTTCAGTCAACAATATGCCATCTACATATAATGATAAGATGACAAAGTGACTCCCACTGTTTCAAACATAGACACAGTAGTCAAGTTCATTAGCCACAAACCCAAGTTCTAAAATAACATTTTGGAAAATCAAATACCATTGACAAGGTGACTGTTTAAGGCTGTATAGCAATGTTTTTAACCTATATACTTTATCTTCTTGGCCTTCAACTCTGTATCCTTTGGGTTATCGCATATATATGATTTTATCTAAATCTTCATTTAGAAAAGTAGTTTTACATCTAATTAATATAAATCCAAATCATAATATACTGATATCAATAAGATTACTCTTATGGATGCAAATTTCGCAACAGGAGAATATTTTTTAATATAATATATCTCCTATTTTTAGAAAAAATCCTTTGCAATCTTTGCAATCAACCTCACTTTTAATTTGTCGATTGTTCCATCGACCTTATATTTCTTTTAGAGAACTCATTTACAACCTATAACTTTCTTTCCTTTATGCAAATCACCCAATTACCAGACTTGGTTTTTCTTAGTGGATTCAATTGCATACTTACTCGATAAGGTAAGTATGATAATCCTTGAAGTAAGATGGTGTGACCCTATGTCTTTTATGTTTACTTAAAGTTTCGGTTTGCTCAAGAAGATTATCTATTTGTTCAAATGATGATTAATGTAGATCTACTAGATCGTCAACATACTTATCATCATTTTCAAGGGTGTCATTCTTAGTATCATCTAGGAATTCAATATCCTTGCTCTCTATGATTCCATGATCCTTATGATAAAACTTATATCTCATAGATCTTTTAGGATATCCAATAAATAACATTTGAAGAACCTATTGTCTATCTTATTTCTAGATTGATCAAACATCTTTACATGAGCGATAGATCTCCACCTCCTAAGGTGACTTAGGTTTGATTTTCTCCCAAACCACATTTGATATAGTGTAGAGAATACAACTTTACACGGTTCTCTGTTTAGAATATACACACTTGTATTTACTATTTCTCCCTAAAATATCCTTGATAGAGATGCGTCTATTAACATGGACCTTGTTATATTTAATAAGATCATATTATATCTTTCTGCTACACCATTCTGTTGAGGTATCTTGGTCATTGTATTTTGCTTTGCAATACCAAGGTCTTTCCAAAATTCTAAAAATTCTGTAGAGGTGTACTTCACACTACCTCAAGACTTTGATTGTATGTCGTAGTTGGTTTTCAACTCCCTGCTTATATTCTTTAAATACTTCAAGTGTCTCAGATTTATGTGATAAGAGATATATATGTATATCTTGAGTAATCATCGATAAAGGTTATGAAATATACCTTCAACTATGAGATCTTACCCTAAAAGGTCTACATAAATCAATGTAAATGATTTGCAACAAGGTTGTTGCCCTTGTTATATCCTTGAGAAATGTTTTTCTTGTAATTTTTCCTTTTTATACAGGTTTCATATTTACCAAAAGTGTTTCTTTGAAATACTGATAGTAAGTCAAAGTCGGATAACTTCCTCAATTTTTTCAAAATTATATGCCCTAAGCGTTTAAGCCAAACATTCACATCAATATTAAAGGCATAATCAATATAGGTAGGAGATCCTTCTCTTTTAGTTTTTAACATGAACAATCCTTGTTCATCATCGAACAATCCTAAGAAGGTTACCCTTTCATACTTCCATATGGTTACCTTGACAGGGACAAACATGGCTTCAAAACCCTTCTTAATCAATGTAGGGACTAATATTAAATTGCACCTTATAGTTGGCACAATTAGTACATCAGTTAGAATAATCAGTGTGTTTTGTATATGAATCCTAAAGGACCCCATACCAAGGACATCTAAAAAGGTATTGTTTCCCATATATATACCCTATGTTCACCTGATTTATATTCTTTTAGGTTCATAGCCCCTTCTTTGCTCTTCGAAATATGTCTTTTTGCTCTACGGTCAATCCACCAACCAGATATTGGACGATTCATGTAGATGCATTTAGAAACTATGCAGATTATGTCCAACTTCTCTTATTGGTTGCATTGTTAGTGTTTCTCCCGCCAGTCTTCTTGTTGCGTCAATCTCTCTTGTAGTACCTCATCTTTCTACAATTGAAGCACTTTACTCGAAAAGTGGTTTCCAACATTTAAAAAAAAAATTGATCTCATTTCTTGTTATGCTTGCCAAACTTCTTGTTTGGTTTATTATTTTTCTAGTTTAGTTTAGAGCTTGTCCCAATCTCTTCTTGTCCTATCAACAACTTATCCTTCTTATTTCTATTCATGTATTATTATTCGATTGCTAGTTTGATGGGCAACTTAGAAAGATTTGTTCCAGTTCCTAATATCAAGCCTGTGACAACCATATTTCATGAAGGGAGAAGACTGTTTAGGATAGTTGGTATTTATATAGCCTCAAGGATGATCGACTTTGCTACAGTTAAGTATCTTGCCATTATCAACATTTGGTTTACATGTTCTACTACATTATCTTTTTCTTTTATTTCTTAAGAGTTATACTTTGTAGTAATAATTAAACATGCAACTTAGTTATAGTATCCTATTTAGCTGTTATTTAATAAAACAACTCTATTGTAGTCTCTTATTCTTCAAATACCCTAATTAAGTCATCCTTCATATATGTTAGCATTATAGTTCTAGCTATGGTATCATCTCTAATGAATGTTTTGTACACTTCCTTTTCCTCTTCAATTACAGTTGGAGTAGGTGGTGAAACTGTATCCTTTATAATATAACTTAAACCTTCAAGTGTAAGTGGTAACGGGATACATCTTTTTCACACTTAAAAATTTAGAACATTCAGTTTTTTTGTTTTTGTTAACTCCGATACACAAATCCTGGAGCTCATTTTAGTCTGTTTGAAAGAAATTAACAATAAAACAATCTAAAGAAAAGAGAAAAACAATCACCCATGTCTATTAGATAACAAATAGCAGACTGTTGAAATTTGTAAAATATCTAGGTACTAAACTGGAAATATCTCCAAGTACCTAAGAGTAATTTCAATTGAAACTTAGGTACCAATTTGAAAAATAATGTAACTTGATTTTGTTATTTCATAACCAACTTAAGGACAAAACGATAATATTCCATTTATTTCGTGTCACTGTAATTTCTCAAAAGCTTCAAGAGCAACCTAGGAATTTTACCCTTCTGTCATGTTTTATAATATTTGAAAAACACCAGGGACAGAACAGTAAAATAATACCTATTTTTTTTGTAAAATCTGTGATTGATATAGGGTAGGATCGTAATTGTACCCCTCAATTGTTTTTGTAATTTTTCTAAAAAAGGTAAGGATAGTACTAATCTTTTTAGACAGTGACAAAACTTTGAAATTTCGTTCATCCAAGGGCAACCATGAATTTTCATATATCGATATTTCATAAATTTCAAAAACTACTAGAAGACAGTTTTGTCTTTTCATCCGTTAAGGACAAAACTATCTTTTACTTAAAAATATTTGGAATTTTTTATGATTTTGTCCAATGACAGATTTAAAATATAAAAAAATACCAGGGGCAAAACGAACTTTTCAACCTGCTGCCCAAGGCGATTTTGATGCTCACTGTTTCGTTGCTTATAGTTTTGAAAAACCGTTGGGCGGTTTACAAATCTTTCGAGAAGAGGAAGAGAGAGAAAAGAGGGAGGGAAAAAGAGAGATAGGAGGAAGGTGATGGGGAGAGAGTACAGAGGATACAATGGGGGGTGAGAGAGGAATACAGTAGGAGAGAGAGAGGGGGAAGAAGGAGGGCGTTACTCTACTGGTCTTCATTGACCTCGCATCTCCGCCTTTGAGTCTCCTTTGTCTTTGGGCGTCTCTGCCTCTTTGCTCTTCTAGCTCTCGCCTTTGGGCGTTTATGCCTCTCTGCTCTTCTGGCCTCTCGCCTTTGGGCATCTTCGAATCTCTGCTCTTCTAGCCTCTCGTCTTTGGGCATCTCTGCCTCTCTATTCTTCTGGTCTCTTGCCTTTTGGGTGTTTTTGCCTCTTTGTTCTTATTTTTTTATATATATTTTGATATTCTTACCTGTTTTGTAGGTTCCAAACTAATCAGGTCCTAATACCAATGTCGACGATGACCACACTTTGGTTCGTTGCCTGAAACGATGGTGATGCAGTGGAACTAGGATCTATGCAGAAACAGGGTAGTCGCCTTTGGGAGATCGAGAGAAGGAAGCATGGTTTCCCATAGACGGCTTTTCCAGAGAAAATTTCTCTACCTGTCTATGTATATTTTGATCATCTTCTTTATAGTATTTATAGAGAGTGATCATGGCTTCATCTTTCTAGTTTTCACATATGAGCTTTTTGTTACAAGTCGTTTTTTGTCTTTACTTTTATAACATATATGTTTAATCTTGTATACGTTTTGTATGTAAGGTTTTCCTCGTATTTATGGTCGAGAATGAACATATACTGCATTACAATAACTTGCAGGACACATGAGCATAACATACAAAGCATGAAAATATAAAACCTCATCATCCAAATTCATGAACATCAGTTACCGAAACATGATTCTTCCAAGTAAAATCTTCATGAATAGGAAATGATGAAACTTACTTTCTTGCATGCATCTTTCGGAACCAAAATGATGCAACTCTACATAGGTTGCCTTGACAACACTATTATTGTACACCAGAATAGTAGGAACATTGCGATCCGGATAGTTCGGAATATAGTCTGTTGATATGATATTCACAAACTTCGTAAGAGGATATTTTTCAGCAAGTTCTTCCAAGCAACGCACAAGTATTGCACATTCTGGTATCCTATCAACAGTTGGGAGTCGGTCAATCAACATGATTAGATCCCCCTTTCCTCTTTGAGTGGTGCATCATTTCGTGGGTGGAATAGCCAAGACTCATTAAATGGCATTTTAAGAACCACGAGATGATCCTCAATCTTCTTCACACATGAGAAGACTGACTAGGACAGAACTATATCAAATATGAGAATAGTCAAATCTATATCTATATCTATATATTTATATGCGGCCATTTTACCTCGTACATGTTTGGGAAAAGATAACCGAGACCTGTACCCACCATGTTATGGTTTGGGTCGGGTATAGGTAAACCCATTCCACACCCGCCCCCATTGCCATTAATATGAGGGGGAATCAGAGGGCCAAGGGGGAGGGCAGGCAGGTTCTCGGGGTTGGGACATGCTGTCTCCGTCACCACTCCGATCCACATAGGGGTTTTCCCCGCTCCTCTCATCCTTCGATTGTGCTCCCCTAAATCGGTCCCATTTGGGTGGGGGTACCTAGAGAGCGAGAGATTTCCACCCGGTGAATATCCTTACTCACGAGTGGCATAACGTAGATTGATGCCTAAAGTGAAATTCTATACATTTTAGGACATTTGTAATAAAGTTTGAGTCCTAAAAGTTCACAAATATCACGAAAGTTTTGGTCCTATTAATTTGACATTGTAATGAGGTTAAACGTCGGACGAGGACGAAGGCAATTACATTAGCAGCCTTACCCACAAGCCACTCCTTAAGGGCTGTTTTAAAACATGGACCAAGTGGTCATTTCCGCATTTAGCAGGCACAAAGAGTATTTTTACACGCTCCTACGACATCGGTCGCTCGTGGCCTTGATAGCAAACACACCCTTAAGGGGTGCTTGATTACGAGGCCTTGGATCAGCTCCCCTCACAATCAAATGTTGGCCCCAATGCATAGTAGGATTCCGTTTTACCTAATTATAAGGCATATCTCACTTGATCCTACTTTTTATTCGATTACGAGACCAATCAACGACTCAATCTCAGTTGTATGATGCTGGAATTAGAACTATAGTTTCAGTTCTGTAGTCTCGGCCTCGTAACTAAACACCCTCTTATATACCTTTTAGCTGTGGGAGGGGTGAACTACACCTAGGCTCAACATAGATCAGCCGCTCCCTTTGAGCTTTACGTTTATTTTGTCATATATATATATATATATATATATATATATAGCCTTTACCTTTCCCCTATTTCACCTAATTTTGAGGAATCAAAACCGGATAGAGGATTATCCTTTATACATGGAAGCTTCTTAGCTTAGTCATCTGTCACAAAGAAATTTTGAATTATAACATGATCATCTTGTATCTTAGAGACGGAGACAAATTTATCCTCGTTTGTATTAAGGGAATTCTTTGATGTCGCAATGGCTTACTTCAGTAGTATATCCATGTGTTTGCTTCCCCATGCAGGTTTATATGCTTACTGATTTCTCTTCCTACGTTGGGTCGTAGAAGGTTGGGTTGATGTTTATGAACCATGTTTATATTGTTCGCTGGCTGGTTGTGGAACTCGAAGAGTGTCAATGTTAAAACAAATCCACTTTCTTTTCTATGATAGAGATTGGAAGTTGAGATTAACATAATGCAGTATATTGATCGATTTTACATTCATATCTGCACCTTTCTATAGTCTAATGTTTGTAATTTCCTTATTCTTGTACTTAGACTTGAAAACCAAAATTTATTATTATTAAAACAACGAAAAGACCGTTTCATTTTCTCTTTTTATTATAAATATTTCATTTTCCTTGTTTTTCGTAAATAGGGACTTGTAAAAGCTAAAACCACGAACTTCTTTAAGAGAGTTAAAAGTTAGATACTTTGTTTCTATTTTAATTAAACTACACCTAAGGCTCGCAAAGGAACATCGCTCATTGTAAAGCTTGGTAAAACTCATGACAAGCTCATTCCTAATTTAAATAATTCTGATTCAACGAACAATATGTTAGAATTTATAATCCGTAGATAAATAAAGCCATAGTTCTGCGGTGCCAAAATTAGTGCAAGCTAAATCATTAGAGATAGGTAGACTTAAATCAAAACCCTACCTGAAGCAATAGCGAAAGTCATGATCGGGTTGAATGTCTTCAAAGACTATATGCCAAATCCATTGGAGAGGTGGAAGCTCTCACACCCTCAATCTTAAAAGTTTTGTAATAAGAAAATAATGCATATAGCTTAGGAGCTATAACCATTTTATTTATAGATTAAGAAGCTAATGTAGTTTCTTAATCTAACCATCATAGGATTATTGCAACCACCCAAGTGGTATGTCCATATTGAATCTCATACCATGCAAGAGGTTAGTGGAACTATAACCCATATTAGATCACTTTAATTAGGTCCATACAAATTAGATAGCTTATGTTACTTGATATATATGTTATATATATATATATATCAGGATCATTGTTCAATACATCCATGGAACATACCAACATAGGACCAACGCAGCTTTCGTCAAAATTATCATGACCAGACTCTTCAATGATGACATATATCAATTCGCCCAACATATATTAGGTATGAGTATGAAGCATGGAAATTACATAATATGTTCCGACTGGTCCTACTTTAGAGAGATCAAAACTTTAATTCAGAGGGCAAAAGCAATACCAACCTTATTGAGAGATTATCCAAAATGTGTTAAAACAACTGAATAACACCAAAAGTATGAACTCCCACTGAACTGTCATATCATCACATTATATAACACCTGTGAGCAGCATGCTCGTGAAAGATTGTAGGTGGCAAGCCTTAGTGAGCGGATTCGCAAGTATGGAAGTCATACCAATGTGTTGAATAGAGTGGTCTTTCAATTCCATCCAGAATGCGCAGCCTAGCGAAAGTTATCCAGAGTATGGTGTTTCATTTTCTAAGAAGACCCAGAAAATGATCCTGATATATATGGATCCCTAATACAAAAAATGCCATATCCGAGATCTTGAATTCTTTTGAGAAAAATCTTTTGGTCACATACAATAAGACCATGTTTTTGCTAGCAATCAGTGTATGACTAACATATAAAATCAGGAAAACAAACTTGCCCTCATTGACCTAATGACATACACATTTATCAACCATATTTATCTCAAAATCGCATGAGACTAACTTGATCGAATTTATGATACCATTGGCGAGATGCCTGCTTTAGCATGTAAACCATCTTCTTGGAGTCTCTCTATGCAAAGTTTCTAGTTGCTTCATATAAATTGTTTCATTAATGTCATCATTGAGAAAGATCGTCCTTACATCAAGATCAAAATGAACCACTATTGCCATTATAATCGTAAAAGTTTTTCGGGGAAACAGGATATAAAATAGTTGTACAATGATGCCTTATTTTTTAGTAAAGCTCTTTCCAACAAGAAAAGTATTATATCTTTCTACATATCTTCCTGAATACTTCTTTGTCTTAAACATCCATTTACAACTAATAGATTTCACTTTTTCAGGCAATATACCAAGATCGCACATGTCATTATTTTGCATGGCTTAATATCTTGATTCATGGCATCAATGTACTTATAAGAATTACAACTTTGCATGGCTTTCCAAAAGTTGATGACACTATCTTTCATTAAGCCAGTAACCTCATGCTCTTGAAGAAACACAACGTAATCATTCAAAATTGTGTTTTTCCTTTCTCTAGTGGACTTCCTTCGTGGCATTTGTGGTTGTGGTCGTTGAGTGAGCTCTTTAGGAGTAAACTTTTGCAGTTCTATGAAGAGTACTTCATTGTCTTATTGTTCTAGATTTGCTATATGATCAACATTAGAGGCAACAACTAGAGGAAGAGGAAAGTATTTCTCTTTGAAGATAACATGTTTAACTTTATCCCCCAAACTCAACATCCTTAAAGAGTCGAGCATTTCTCGTCTCAAAGAATAGATAACTATTCTTGAGTTAAGTTTCCTTTCATTAAACTTATCTAGCCTAGCATCAACTGGACAATAATACATAATTCATGCCATCCTACACAATACTACAGGTTTTTAGCCCCCTATCTGTGTCCATCGAGTCCAAGAGGAAGTCCTTAAAAATCCATTGATGTCACACCTCGTTTGTTGCAGTTTAGAGAGATTCCAGGGACTGATGAGAATGATCCGTCTGCAAATGTGGAATTTTGCTTTAGTTGTTTCTTCGATTTATCTGCCACACAAACTGATCAACTGCCACCATTGCCTGAGAGGCTGCACTGATCGAACCATCATACCTAGAATTGAAATTTAAATATGGAATGAGTAAATTATAAGCGTGTGTGTGTGCGTGTGTGAGTGAGAGAGAGAGATGTACATTGTGACCAATATAAACGAAGCAGGCTGAATGACAATGACTCCTTCACCAGTCGGCTTAGATGTATTTATGCACCTCGCAGAAAACCAGTTCTCATGGATTGATGTGATCAAATCTGTCAATCACGTGGAAACAATACCTTAGAAAACCACAAGGGGGAAGAACCAACAAATTAAAGGCCTGGGCGTTCTTTAGATAGCGCCATCCACCTCCCCCACTTCCCATCTATTTTATCCGATATTTGCTTACAAGAATGGAATTCATAACAAGTAGGATACCTCGAAAGAGCGGTAAAACAAATACCTCCCATGCATAAGTTTATCTCAATAAAATATTTCACAGCATGTTGTATGGAAAACATGATGTTTCTCCTTTAGATTCAAATGCAAAATTCACCCACATGACGATGGCAGCTACCATATGTGGCCCCACTTAGTGTGAAAAGGCTCAATTTTTTATTATGGTCTTGGTATGTTAGCAAACAACAGGGCATAACCAAGCGCTACGCCTGAAATAAGCCGTTTCTCACGTCAGGTTTAAAAAATGAAGATATCAAAAGGATGCAAAGGCAAACAGCCTATTTTACTTAAAAGCATCGGAGCCTCAAAGCCACTCGACCATTCAGACTTTATCAGGTCAGGTCGATTGTCCTTTCAGATGAGTCCGTAGATGGGAAGTCAAGAAAATGAGGCATCCAGTGAAACCCCTTCAAAAGATTGCCCTCACAAACCAAAAGTGGTTTAGGCACATCCTGATACTGTTTATTAGATTTAAAGTTCAATGGCACCGGGATTCTACAGTACAGCGTTCACTTTACCTTGTAATGTGCAAAACCAGAGCAAAACCCTACAATATGCAGCTTCCCTAAACAGATTAGAAGTTTCTTAGAAAAATAGTCTGACTCACATTCATTTGCCCCAATGAAGAAGCATTCCGTTTGAAGATTACCCCGTTTGATAAAATCCAAAAAGGGTCTCAACTCATCTGGCCTCATTTTTATTCCATACTGTTCTGCTCTGCGAGAATAAGCCAGTGTATTAATTTAGCTAAAGATTAACCGCTAAAACATAGGAATAAATTCAACTTTCTACAAAGTGAATTACCAATTAAACCAATCAGATACATTCACCACATAAACATATAAAAACAAACAAAGCTATTCATCTTGAAGAAAATCCTTGCCTGAAATTTGTCAGTAATAGATTTGCATGTGGTTTTCTTCATATTGGGAAAAAAATGTGCCTACTAAATATGCTGCTACGAGATACCAAGAACAAAGAAATAAGACATGTTATGGGCATTCACTGTCTTTGTCAAAACCTATGTTGCATGGATACGGGTACGATACCGGTACCTGGTACGGGTACAAGGTACGTAATTTTTTAAAAAACTAAGGTATGGGTACGTCACTATTAAAAAACATAATATATATATATATATATATATATATATATATATATATATATATATATATATATAGAGCATTCTATATTTTAAAGAGCATTCTAGTGTTTGAGAATAATTCTATTCTAACTATGAGAATTTTATATTCTTCTTCAAAGTTGGTCACTGTAGTTACTAGTTAGTGAAGATACTAAAACAGCTATGGACATCTAAAGAAAAGAAAAACAGTTATGAGCATATAGTATGCTGATTTGCAGAAAAGAGTAAGAGACTTGATAATGCTTTTGAGTTTTGAGAACGCAAGTAAGGAGGAGCAAGGTTAAGGAGAAGAAGAAGCTGCAACGGTTTAGCGGGACACATTGAGAGAGAGAGAGAGAGCTTTTTAAGGTAAGTTCAAGAAATGAGACGTGATAAATGAGAGAGAGAGGAAAAAAAGGAGCCTATCCACCGCCATGCACACGCCATCTTACCCCAAACCAAACCCATCGTCAACCCACTTCCTTGACCTAACCTCAAACCAACCCTAACCCAGAAGCTACTATTGTGCAAGAAACCCACAAGAGAAATATTCAAAAAAAAAACATGAGACTCAAGTTACAACAACTCACCTCTTCGACCAATAAAGAGAAAACAAACTCTCCCCATCTCTCCTTGAAATCCTCTACTGATAGCAAATTCCCCATAAGGATCATCTGCATACTCAGCGGTAGTGGCAACGACACCGGCACTAACGTCAGCCTCCGTCAGCTAGCCTCCCCCAACACCCTCGGTACTCTCAACGGCCGCTTCGAGATCCTCTCCCTCTCAGGATCATTTCTCCCGCCTCCTGCACTGCCCGCCGCCACTAGCCTCACCGTCTACCTTGCCGGCAACCTGAGTCAAGTTGTTGGTGATAGCGTTGTTGGGGCGCTAATTGTTGTTGGATCGGTCATCATCATGGCTGCCTCCTTCGGCAACGCGGCCTACGAAAGTCTTCCTCTAGAAGAGGATGAGCCACCATTGCTTCAAATCCAAGCTCCCAACAAGTCATTGAGGTTGGGGTCACCGCCCGACATAGTTGGAAGCAGGATCAACAACAGCAATGTGATCGGGTACATGACGTAATCTAGGAACGCGTACCAGTATACACATACTGGTACATGGTATACGGTATTGGTACGTACCCCATGTACCAATACACGTACCCATATTGGGTACGTACCGGATATGGGTACGTCATCCAATATGACATACCCATACAACATATGTCAAAACACATCAATATAATCTAAGGACATTGCAAATGCTCAGAGATCTATTCTGTTGAAGCTGGCTGGGAACAACCACGAACTGCCAGATCACAGATATTCCCTTAGGAGTTACTACTTGATATTGATTTCATTCCCTGCTATATAAATGAATTCTTTCATAGTATGAACCTTAACGGTAATCACCTCTTCAATTGTAACCCCTGCTATTAAGAGCTTAGACATTATCTCCTCCACATATTAATGTTACTGCTTGTCGCATCAGCTTCATGCTACAACAGTACCCTCTACTATCTTGAAGAAGGTACAGTCGAATCCATGCAGAAAATAACTCACAGTTTCAATTGGTTTATTGCACAAAAATACCAATCCAGGAGAGCATTTGGTATGGACTAGGGAGAAGTGATCAAATACCAAAGGAAGCTGCGGATGATTAGTGATAGAACATATCATGCATAAGCAGTATGCGTTGAGAATCTTAAGGAAATATTAGCAGTTAGACCTTTAGAGTGAGAGTGAAAAGGAAAAAACATAAAAGAGTGAATTCTTACATGATAGATACATAACGAGAAGGCAATTTTGGGTCATAGTTGAGAAGAAATGCTGCCTTGAGTGGTTCTCCTAAAACAAGAGAAACTGAGTTATAACCTCAAACGGAAAAGCCCATAAAACAAAAGAAAAGAAAATCCAATACCAGAAGAACCAATTTGATTGGAAGCCCATTTCTCCCATAAACGGTGTAGATGTGCCCAGTCCACCATTTAGCCAGCAGGTCCGACTAACACGAGGCGCCTAATTATTACAACCCGACAAATGCAAGTAAGCATCAGAGTAAGATGGTTAACTCAAGAAAGTGGAGATTTTCTCCAAAATTTAGTGTACACAAAGTTCGTTTCGCTTGATATATAGAGAAAATTCCAATGCAAGTGGTCATTCAACACATCGCAGCTCTATTTTGTTGCTAATGACCGGAGGAAGAGTTTGGGCATGGGGAAGGTTGGTGATGTGGCAGAGGATCTCGAGGAAAACAAGTTTGCAGTTACCAATTTTTTTCCTTTTCCTATCAGGCATTTCATCAAACATGTGAGGTGCAATGGCAAGCCCACACGCAAAACTACAATTTTATGCCATTTTTGTTGCGATGGATCCTCAAGCAGCAGACGTGAAAGCAACACAAAAAAGAAGAACAGAAGCTTTACCTTTGCGGAAGAACGTAATAGTTCAGGTGATAGATCTTTTCCTTATGATATGATAGAAATCAAAGAAACCTTCAGCTTTCCATGGCTTCTTCTGGTAAATGCATGCAAATGGAGGGAGAGGAAACGGAAAGTCCGCCCTTCGTTCAAACCGGTCTTTATGATCTGATTTGTTTTGTTAATAGATCTTCTCAGTGCGTTAGCTCACTCGGTCCGAGTTCGATCCAATGGACACGCAAACTGGGCTCCAGCCTCATCATTGTAACCAAAAGAAGAAAGGTCCAGAATAGGGCTAGACAACAAACTCTCGGTTCGGTCAGTTGAGCTCATGTGGAAAAAGGTGTTGTTTACTGATGCAGCCTGCGTGGGGCTGTCATTGGGAGGGAAACCGCACGATCCCCCGGGGAGCAGGCCCTTACCTTACAATCCTTTTTATCCTTATATTGCAGGTGTTTGGATGTTCTTAAAAGGCCCAGTGGGTGCCTCGGCAGGACCGCCATACCAAGCTGGTATCCACAAATAAAGTAAAATGAAAAGACAAAATAAAGTACAAAATTTTACAACAAAGGCATGATACGATTGTGATTTAAGCGTCAGTGTGAAAAGCATGGCTGTGTGAATATATTGCCGTAAATTTCTCAACGAGGCCTGTTGAGACAAGTATTAGATCAGTGTGCACCTCCAACCAGGTACCATTACTGGGAAGTTTGCCTAGACCCTTAACCTACGAAATTGGCCAACCATATTCTCCTTCTAGGAAACCCGACGTGGTTAAAGTTTTTAACAATATATATATATATATGTATGTATAAGTATATATATATATATATATATATGTATGTATAAGTATATATACATATACATATATGTACTATATATGTATAATTTTTCAATTACATGTATATATGTGTATAGATTTTTTCATTACATTATATATATATAGTTTTTTATTACATATGTATGTGTATATGGCTTGTTGAAGCCTAAAACATTGTGGTTGGATTTGGATGGGGCTAATATCCAATGGGCATGTGGCCCTGTTGCCCGGCTTCAAATATAGGACAAAATTCTCTGGTCCGTCCCTGCATTTTTAATATTATTATCATAAAGCAAGCGTTCTATGTTGCATTACAATGAAATCTGATGATTGAGGTGTGCCATTAGTCACTAATTTTCATGCATCAACGCTCACCTCAGTCCGGAAGGCTTCAGGCTTACTGTGGTTATGTTGTGTCATGTCAGTCTTCAACTTTGTCCGGTCAAGTTCACTACCATGACCAAACTTTGTTGTAAAGTAAACAAGCAATATATATATATATACATATATATATATATATACATATATATATATATATACCTATATATATATGTGTGTGTGTGTGGCATAAAACAGACCCAGGTAAAGCTATAAAGGGCTGAGTAGGACTATTGGGGTCCAGTGGGACTCGGCCAAGACAAATGTGGATGAGTAAGAACAGGTAGTCACACACACACACACATATATACATATATATGCATTTATATAAATATCGATAGTGCAGATATTGTATATAAACATTACATAAAAGAATTACATATCATAAGTGTGCTGTGGGCTCAGGTTGGTCTCAGTGTGGTAGGACCTTGGCAAACATGGTCTTGAGTTTGGGTGAAGTCACGTGAGATGGGACTCTGGCTAGTTAGGATCAAAGCTGGGTTATATGAGTCATAGATGGGTCCAAAGGGTTCGGCCAGACGAAATGTGAGTGGCACTTGTGCGTATGACCTTTGCTTGATAAGACATAACATATGATTATCAAATGTTTACAAAATACTCTGCTCTGAGCTGCTAAAAGACTTTATAGGCGGCAGTTGCAAGGCTTGGATGAATCCCTCCAAGGTCTGATGTGCTGATGTCATCAGGACATAAGACCCTCCTCCTTTGAGTGTTGAATTCTCCCCTGAATGAAGTATCTAGATCCATGTTTGCTTGAGTTCTTGTCAAATGGATCTGGATTTCCTGAGCAAGCATTCATCTTATATCTGTTTTCATAAATGTGTTTGAATCTAGATTTATAACCGGACTCAAAATGTTGTACAAGTCCATAATATTAAAAACAGCGCCCCTGGAGCCTCTCTTGGATCGAACTGTTCCTCGAGCTCTCCTTGTGAAAGTTCAAAATTCAAAGTACCATATTATGTTCCATATATATACCTGTTCCTCTCACACATCCCTCTCTTCGCCTCTGGTTGTTTTGGCATCGAAAAAGAGGAACATGACTCAGTGGCTTCTCTCTCCTGGTTGGTTTGGCATCGAAACTTAGTATTTTTTTATTCTTTTTCCTCCATTTGTCCTGGTGATTTATAGTTGTTAGACGTTGGGGAAGATATAAGGCTTGACCTCATTAACTCTCTTTGCTTGACCTCAACTCTCTATAGGTAACGAAGGCTATATATAAATATACAAGGACTATAGAAATTTGTGACATCCCACACAATGGCAGAATCTTGTAACTGAATGGCCATATGATTGCTAAGATATTATGCAGTAGCTTAGGTTATCTAAGCGAGGAAGCTTGTTAGTTCAGGTGCTGGAGCAGTCATTGAAAATTGTCTTTTTCCAATAATAGCTACGTCACACTATCAATTTTTATATAACATTTGGTGAGATAAATCTCTCTGTAACGTCTATGAGATTCTCAGTCTTTCGATGGACAAACAACTTGTAGCCTTTACTCAAGCGATAGCTAAACTGATAGATATAGACTATGATAAAGTGAAGTAGTAGATGAAGTCTTAAGGTATAAAGTTTAAGATGCTAAGGATTATTCTTGAGTATAAGGTATTGTTATTTTTATTATATCATATTGAGTGTACTGTGTACTATAATAAGGGATAGAAGACTAGTTTTGATCATGCTGTTGTTTCGAGCAATATGCTTAGGATGTGGCGACATTAGCTTATTTGTTGGAGCAATTGAGAAAGGTCTTTGCACAAAGTTACACCAACTTAATGGATACATTTCTCTTTTTCACATAATAATCGCCCTATGCTAATGTAGCAACAATTGTTTCATGATTCACCAATTTTGTGCATATAGTTGATAGAAGCCTACCAATTTAGTAGCCACAATAATCTTCTTTAGGTAATAATCATATATTTTGTTTATACTGACATACTAGTAAGTGTTTTATAATTCATTGATGAAGAAATATTTTTGGTGTTGTAGGAATGAATTTATCAATACTTTCTAGTTTTTAGAATAACTCCGCCCATGGCCGGTCCCAAGCCCAGATAAAGGAGGAGGGTTGCGTTAGGCTTTCGACAGTCATTGTAAAACTTTGTCGGACTTATCTATTATGGATAGCAAATGGCATGAGTTGACATACATTGGATGAGTAGTGTTACTCATACGGATTGTCCTATTATTCATCTTGCTACATATAATGGGCAGTTGAATTGGATGGAGGTTTGTCAAATATATTGTTATTAATGTTATATAAAAGGTTATGATTTACTGTAAATAATGAAAGTTAGCTTTTATTTACTTTGAATAATGAAAGATATTATAATAAAGATCTATTTTGGTTCTCCTATTTTTTGCAAATCACATGACAACTTTATTGTTGGAGAATCTATACAAATTATACCTATTATTTGCCCTAGTTTCTCGGTTGTATTTGATTTTTGGGTATTCTGAAACTATATAGGCCAATGAAGATTTTGGGAGTCCCACAACTCACATTTCATATGGCTACAACATCATGATATTCATGCATTATATATTCATGATTTAGATAGTTTATGCATAACTTGATATATTGCTTGAACTCATCACTTTTTATTAAGAGATTTTGTGCATCACTACAAGTGCCTTCATTCTATATTGGGCAATCACCCTTGAGCATCAAGGATTAGATTAGGTAGAGTAGTATCTGTTATTGTTCTTTCGTATTAGGATTCATAAACTACAAAAGATTAAACTTTTCTTTTATGTTTGGTCTTTGTAATCATTGAATGATGAAACCTATGATGTAGACATTGAGGAAATACCTACATCTATTGTTAATGACATTTGATATCGTGAATCTCCTTTATAATTACTATAGAAGAGTATATAAAATAGTGATAGATTGCCTGACATTGAGGGAGATTAAATGTGTGTGATAAAGTTTTTTGTTATTGTTTATACATACATTTATAACTAAGTGACTAATTTAATTCTTTTTTATACATGTTTTCTCTCTATATAAAGAGAGCATAGTCCACGAGCACACCCATTCATGCATAAATCTACTTAAAAATCTCAATGTTCAATCAACATGATCAATAGTGAAGATTCAAATTTAAAAATCAATTAATACACATGTATATTAAATGTGAAGTATGAAAAGTTCAATAGTATTTTCGCTTTCTAAATTCAAATCTCTACTATTAATCATGACGATCGAATGGTAGAGATCCTTAACTAGATTTGAGCATGGATGAATATGCACATACACTAGGTTCTCTCTCTATATGTGTACATATATATATATATATATATATATATATATATATATATACATATAATATGGTGTAGCATGAAAGGGCAATACAAATGCAGCAAGCTGACCTTCTATTAAGAAGAAGAAATTTAAATAAATACTAAACATAATAGAGTTGGTAAATTTTATTAACACAAAGTTGGAGTCACAACATCCTATAGACAAATGCTGCAATGCGGCAACTATTCATCATTTAAAACACCCACATCATCTAATAGCATCTATGAAATAGTTAGATTGGTTGTTGGGAATTAAGAACTCTCTTCTTTTCCTTTGTTGTTTTTCTATGATCTCAACTTTCTATGACACTAGATGCAACAAGGTATTAAAACTTGTTTTCAAGTGACAAAGAATTGCAAGCCTTTCAAAGAGGTAAGCTTGATGAGAACAAAGTCGCTCCTACCAATACTTGACCCCGATGAAGGCTTGCCATTGCCCTAGTATATGCCATAAAACTTAATCTCTAACCGTCAATATGGGGTTGAAGAATCATATGGAGTGAGTGACTCACGCTTGAACAAAAACACGTCTACAACATGTTAACATTAAAATAGAGATCCACCCAAAAGGTGGCAAGTCTAAAAGAACAATGCATCTAGAGTGCATCTTTTATAAAATGATGACACGCTACGGGACACATCATTCTTAGGAGGGAGGTGCAGCAATCCACTTCTCGTACTAAAAGGATGGTGCTGCCCGACTGTATTTTCCTTACTTTGGCTAACTTTGCACCTTTACAATCACCATATTTGCATAGCAGTAGTAATATGTGTGAAACTGAAAAAGAAAGCCTTATACTCTTTTATAAAAAATAAAAGAAGGCTGAAGCTAACTCATGTGTGAAAAAAAATAAAGTCAATACGTGTGTGAAACTGAAGAAGATATTTCTCAATCATCAATTACAAATCAAATAATAAGTAATTTTGTAACAGTCGAAAGAACAAAACCATTTTACAACTAAAACAAAAGAGGAAATTACACCCTAATTAACAATTTGTTTTATGTAATACAACTAACTAATTGTCGCCAACATTATAAATATTGTCATTGCTCAGTTCTCTTAATTGTATGTACATATTAATACGAGTTCAAAATAGTAATTATCCAATTGGCAATGCTTTTATGCCTATACTATTCTCAAGATAAGTGGCATTGAGGTTCCATCCACCATATACCTCTGCAAAAAAAATACAACATAATGTAAGTGATGCTAAATTCGATGGAACAAATTAAGAGTATGAAAAATTACGAGATAATATCCTTATTTCTTAAAAATGCCACACTAAATCTTGATAAAGCATGTATCATATCCTGCAAAATTGGCTGGAGACTTTGGCCCCAATCAGTTTCTGCTAGTTATGCAATTTCGTTTCTGTTAAGTTTGTGCACGACTATGAATATGAGCACTCTATGCGCGCGTATTCATTTTGTTCGGTTAAACTAGTGACAGCTCCTTTAGTTGCTCATCTCTCTCTATGTGTTGCGTGAAATTTTGTATCAAAATGTATCACACGTCCCGCAATGTTGGTTGGCGACTTCATGACACCAATGAGTTCATAAAGTTGTGCAATCTTATTTTTGTTAAGTTTGTCCATGAACATATACATGAACACCCTGTGCAAGGTCATTTTTTTCAATTATTGAAAGCTCCCTTAGCTACTCTCTCTCTCTCTCTCTCCATATGTGTATATATGTATATGTATACGTATATGACTAATGTGCTCGAAATATAACAACAACAACTAAGCCTTTTCCCATACTAGATGGGGTCGGCTACATGGATTCTTTGTTTCCATAGATCCCTATCGTATGCCATGTTAGTAGTTAACTCACAATAAGCTAGATCATTCTTTATTGTTTCTTTCCAACACTTTTGTGGTCATCCTTTAGCTCTTTTAATACTTTTCAAATTTAGTTTTTCTAACCTTCTTACAGGTTCTTCTTTTGATCTTCTTTCCATATGTCCAAACCATCTTAAACGACATTCTCTCATTTTATCCTCTATTGGTACCACTCCTAATTTGTTTCTAATAACCTCATTATGTATACAGTCTTTTCTTGTATGACCACTCATCCATCTCAACATCTTCATTTCTGTCACAGACATCTTTTGTATATGTTGATGATTAACTGATCAACACTCAGAACCATAAAACATGGCAGGCCTAATTGCTGCTCTATAATATTTACCTTTTAATTTTAATGGTATCTTCTTATCACAAAGAATACCTAATGCTCCTCTCCATTTTAACCAACCAGCATTAATTCTATGCGTAACATCTCCATCAATCCTTTCATCACTATGAAAAATTGATCCTAGGTATTTAAAACTTTCCTTTTGGGGAATGCAATATGTGCCAATTTTAATTTCTATGTCCTCTGAAGTAACCAAATGATCAAACTTACATTCCATATATTCTGTCTTTGTTCTACTAAGTCAGAGGCCTTTGCTTTCTAATGTTTCTCTCCATAGTTCCAATTTTCTATTAACTTTTTCCTTAGACTCCTCCACTAATACAATGTCATCTACAAATAACATACATCAAGGTACTTCATCTTGAATATGTTTTGTTAACTCATCCATCATCATTATAAATAAGTATGGACTTAAAGTTGATCCTTGATGTAACCCAATATTAACTTCAAAGAAGTCTGTCGTTCCTTCATGAGTCCTCACATATGTTTTTGTACCATCATACATGTCTCTTATAAGGTTAATATATGTCAATGGGATACATCTTTTTTCCAAAGTTCTCTAAAGAACCTCCCTCGGTACCCTATCATAAGCTTTTTCTAGATCAATAAATATCATGTGAAGGTCTTTCTTTTTTGCTCTAAAATGTTCCATAAGACGTCTCAAAAGGTGAATCGCTTTAACAGTAGATCTGCCTGTCATAAATCTAAAATGGTTCTCTGTTGTACTTGATACTTGTCTTAACCTACGTTCGATAATTCTTTCCCATAATTTCATAGTATGACTGATTAACTTGACACCTTGATAATTCGCACAATTTTGAATGTCTCCCTTGTTCTTATATATGGGTATAAGTGTACTTGCTCTCCATTCCTAGGACATCTTTTGGTTTTTTCATATTTCATTAAATAGTCTTGTGAGATTCCTATTTCTCTTAGTATTTTTCAAACTTCTATAGGAATATTATCTGGTCCTATCGATTTACCACCCTTCATATGTTTAAGAGCCTCTTTGACTTCATTCTTTTGAATACGTCGATAGAAATTGTGGTTTGTATACTTTTCTGGCTTGGTTAAATCTCCTAAACTAATACTAACATCTTTATTTTCATTAAAAAGATTATAAAAATAGTTTTTCCATCTATTTCTTATATCATCATTTGCCACTAGAATTTTTTCATCCTCGTCTTTTATGCATCTAACATAATTAAGATCTTTAGTTTTCTTATCTCTAGCCCTAGCTATCCTAAAAACATCTCTTTCACCCTCTTTTGAGTTGAGTTTTATATATAAGTCTTCCCAAATCTTAGCTTTTGCTTCACTAACGGCCTTTTTCGCTTCCTTCTTTGCTTTCTTATATGCTTCTAAAGTTTCACTAGTTTTCTTAGCATAATGTAATTTGTAACATGCCCTCTTTGCCTTGATTTTATTTTGTACTAATTCACTCCACCACCAAGCTTCTTTTTGTGCCGGTACTCCTCCCTTAGATATCCCTAATATATCTTTCGCCACTTTCCTAATATGTATAGCCATATTGTTCCACAGGGTGTACCAACATAATTCCAAACATCTCCTTGAAGGACTTTCTATTTAAATATGTCTTCTTTCTCGCTTTTGAGGTTCCACCATTTAGTCTGAATAGCTCGATGCACTCTTTTCTTCTTTGTCCATTTTTTTATTTGTAAATCCATAACTAAAAGTCAATGTTGGGTGGTTAAGCTTTCTCCTAGAATTACCTTACAATCTTTACAACATGCTCTATCTTTTTTTCTACAAATAAAGTAATCAATTTGTGTTTGTGATAAGCCACTCTTATAAGTAATTAAATGTTCATCTCGTTTTTTGAAGATTGTATTGACTATAAAGAGATCAAATGCCATAGCAAAATTTAAAATCTTCCTACCTTCCTCGTTTATATCCCCAAAACCAAAGTTTCCATGAATCCCTTGATATCCTAATGCCTCTTTACCAACATGTTCATTTAAATCTCCTCCTAAACAAATCATCTCCCTTTGTGGAATCTTTTGAAACACCTTATCTAACTCTTCCCAAAAAACTGTCTTTATATTATCTTCTAGTCCTACTTGGGGTGCGTAAGCACAAACTATATTCAAAACCTCTGCTCCTAACACTAATTTCAATGTCATGATTCGGTTACCATATCATTGTATGTCTACTACACTCTCCTTTAAATATTTATTTATGATAATACCAACTCCTTTTCAAGCCTTTTCTTTACCTGAGTACCATAATTTAAAACCTGTATCCTCTATCTCCTTTGCTTTTTCTCCAACCCATTTTGTCTCTTGTAAACATAGAATATGAATCTTTCTTCGAATCATAGTATCTACCACCTCCATTAGCTTACCAGATAATGTTCTGATATTCTAAGAACCAATAGGAATCTTATTATCTAGGACTAGCTTCCTTACCCCCCCCCCCCCGCATCCATCCATAATCAAAATGCGGAGACCCTCTCTGAAAAATTTTCACTACATTTGGGCGGCAATGTAGCGGGACTAACTTCTTTACCCACACCCGTTCATGATGTGGGAACCCTCTCTGCAATTGATTCACTACATTCGGGCGAAAATGTAGTAGCTCTTGCTTACTTCTTACTGCATTCGGGCTCTACAGCACGTCGCTAGGCGAGAACGCCCCAAAGCAATGCTCATAATTTTTGTAATCCATATTATAAAAATCTGACGAAGTTTTACGCTGGTTGTCGGAATCCTAACACAACCCTCCTCCTTTATCCGGGCTTGGGACCGGCAATGCAAGGGTGATCCTTACATGTGCTCGAAATATCAAAACAAAATCTGAATCAGATCATCCTTTGACGTGAATACCCAGGAATTTCAATTGCAAATGAAACACTTAGTAGAATAGATTCCGCACTTTCTTTTGTATTGTTATTTCAAAACAAAACTGTCATCGGTTTTGCCATCTACAAGTGTATTGTATACAATGATATTCATAATGTATTATTGACTTATACACGGGAGTGGTTAGGCAAAACCATCCTCAATTGCCATTGATGTCCTACACGTGAAAATTCACACCTTAAAAATTAAAAGCCTTATATGCGTTGTATATCCTTGCACAGATTACTTCTTTATGAAAATGTCTCGAAGTGACCTACCCCTATGGCTGTCAATACAAGAAATGATATGGAAACGGGAACGACACAAAACATACTGTATAGAATATACGTACCCACTGAAAGTAGAACAAAAAATTGAGTCGTGTACGGCTTGACTTGTTTTCTACACAAATACAAATGTCACGGACACAACACGACCCAAAACATGAATTTTGACGATATAACTCTCGACACTGACAAGTACCCACACAAAATAACAAGCAAAAAGATTGGACTCTTAGGGTTTATACATATATTATATATGTATACATACCGTAATAGCCGCTCTACTCTGGTTGGTTGTGTCGGTCCAGAAAGCTTGGACCAGTAATGTCATCCCTAGTGAGAAAGAAAAGAAAAGGAGAATAAGTTTCCTGCATGCTTTTCAGCATTTTCCTCCATTAAACAAATGCTCTCCCTAGAGGTTTTGAGTGCGATCCTTGCTGACCCACTTGGCCTGACGCTAACACAGCATTAAGATATGACTAGAAAAGAATAACCACTTTGTCTTCCTTAGGTACGACTTGAAGGAGTCGTTGTGTAGAAGAAGTGATAACCAGTCTTATTTGTAAGCTAACAGTTTTGTGCATCGAACTTTTACGTATATTAGATGTATTATTGTATTTTTCTTGTTGTACGAGGGAAATTTTATTTATAATTCTAGTGAACGAGTGGTAGATGCAAAAACTGCATGGAAAGGGCAATTAGGCTTGTCAATGTCCACCAGACTCACCCTTGGGGGGAGGAGGTCAGGTTTAGGCGGTAGCGGATCTAGAAAATAGTGTTAACGGGGTGAAATATGTATTTTATGTATTATATGTTTTACAGTGAAATATAAAAATTTCAGGAGGGTGGTCGCCCCCCACTCTCCTATATAGATCCACCACTGGGTTTAGGGTCAATCCCCCCCGACTCACCTGGTGGTACATATAGATAGAACCAGCAATATTTTAAAAATAAATATTTATCCCTAACCTTAACCCTAAGTTCATTTCTTTTTGCCATTTAAGCAACACGACTATAAACTTACTTCCTCAATGCATTGACAACTCCACCATCGCAGCCAGCCACAACCTTTATTTCTTTTACATGGTTTTGTTTCTTTCTCTTTTTGTTACAAAACATACACACATGCAAACCCCAGAAATCAAATTCACCACCCACAACTGGCAATGGGCTTCAACAAGTGAGCAAGGGTGGGCAGACTCGCGAAGAGTAAAGCCCAATTAGCAAAGCCCTAGCATATGCAATGACCTTAAAAAAGGAACCATGCAGCCTATTATTGTTATGATGATGATGAAAGGAACCATGCTCCTCATTCCGAAATCGCATTAGCCTGTTAACATGACACAAGAATAATAAAGGTATAGCACTCACACACGCACTATGTGCATGCGTGTCTATGTGTGTAATGTAGCCTGTGTGGGTCGTAAGCTTGGCATTTACTTCGGTTGTTGTTGTGACTAGGTCTCACCTTGAACCGGAACCAAGGCTTCTCCCTAAGTGGGGTTGGCTACTACAAAGAAAAGAAATGTGGGGTTGGCTACAAAGAGTTTTTAGTTAAACACAACCAGTCTAGAACTGGCCCAGAGCTTTCAACCAGAACCGATCATGCTAGGAACAGGCGAGAACCGAAACCCATCACACTGATACCAGAATCAAGAACCACCCAGTTCAGTTCTGGTTTCACCTTCTATGAAAGAGGAACTGGCGAGAGAACCCATCAAATCGGAACCAGAACTAGAATCAGTAGTCTTAAACGAGAACTAAACCTGTTCGGTTCCGATTCAGTTTTGGTTCCTGGTTCTGGGGAAACATATTTCATCGTGTTCGGGGGGGGCGGGGGGGGCAGGCATGAATCTCAACCATATATTCACTGATTTACTGTAAAAATTCAATTTTTCAGGGGGCGGCGGCCCCTTAAGCCTCCATGTAGATCCGCCATTGCTTTTCCCGATGGGTCTTGTGCATTTATTCTTCATACCAAAGCCCTTCCACCTCCAACTAGGAGTGACAATTTTAATCCCGACCAAAACCCCACCAGAAACTATATTTACATTGGGGATAGACACCCTGAGTCTGGTCCCGGTTAACTTGTTACCAAACAACCTGATGAAAGCCCAGGTTTGGGTTCGAGTGGACCTAGATCCAACCTGAACCCCATATGAACGTGTGTGTATGCACATGTATGTATGTTTGTTTGTTTATATATATATATATATATATATATATATATATATATATATATATATATATATATATATATATATATATATATATATATATATATATATGTGTGTGTGTGTGTGCACGCGCGTGTGCATGCATGTGTATATCGAGTCTGATTTGGTTTTTAAAATGGACCCAAATAAAAAAAAGAGTAAAGTATGAGTCAACCTGTTTTGGACCGGAACTAAAAGTGATCCCACTCATCGACCCGACGCTACTTCTCTCGCAAGTTCACGCTGACAATGATCTGTTTTACCCAGTTCATAAATGTAGTGAACAGTGTCTCAAAAACCGTCAGTACATCCGGTATACATATTGAAGTGTAATAAACTAGAATATGCGATCAGAAACCCATGTATATATACATATGCATCACGAAACCTCTAAAACAAAAACTTATGGATAACTTAAATGATCAACCAAATTAATTGCAGTTAACCCAAAAAATTCATATGTTTTTATAATATAATAAACAAATAAAATATATAAAAACAAGCAAATAAATAAATAAATATAAAAAGTTAAACAAATAAAAACAATATCTAGCAAAACGCTCATGCACATCTAGAAAGCTTGTAAATACGAGCATGCGTCGACTGCAGAACAGACTGCAATCATTTCATGATTGATCCTCCATTTATATATCGAGAGACGCAATATTACAGTTTTAATTACAATAATAAATAAAACACTGAAAAGATTATCTAGCGAAAAACGCGTATCCGCATATCTAGAAAAGTTACAAACAAGTACATGTTACCTCATTTCCTGAAGCGATTAGAACCCTTTCAGGATTGAGAGTCTATAAAAAGGAATAAAATGCTACCGATGTCTGATCACACACGGACACCACCGTGCCCTCAACACCACGGTCTCCCCTACAACAAGGACCCTTCACAGTACCTGCACCCGTTGTTCTCCATAGTAATAACAATCGCCAATCGACCTGTTCCATCTGTGAAGACCCGCACATCTGCAGCAATGTGTGCCAATGAGGGAGCGGATGGCCGGGACGACATCTCCGATGCAGTGGCATCGGAGTTCATCACCGGCAAGGCCGTCAGCCACGACACAGGATCCCGGACTGCAAATGAGGGCGAGTTGACGGCACTCACCTATGACAAGCGATTCTCCCTCCTCACTGGACCCCGTGACCGCTCCGGGAAGGAGCTCGATGGCAGTGGGCTCGGCGGCAGCTTCAGATCATACAATTGCAATAGCTTCAACTACAAAGGAGATGGGAGCTCCGGCAATAGGAAAGACAGGGACTCAATGCATGGTCGCGCTGACGAGTCAGATAGTAACCGGGGAGGGTCTTCGTCGAATCACAACACTCCAAGGCGGACTATTCAGACAATTGGAGTTCTAACAAGAGCCGACCTGCACCTTCAGGTGGCGTATTCGGTGCTTACAAAAGTCGAGATGGACGGTCAAGGCAGGGATTCGAGTCGAGTTTATGGATAAGGAACGTAGAAAACGAACGTGTCTGAACCGGGTTCCGGCAGGCGGTCGCGACTCGTCTTGAAGCCCAGGATGCTGTCGCTTGACGGGAAGAGCACTGAGGGACAAAGGATAAAGAAGTGAAAGAACCTGTTCAGAGTCGGGGTCAGGTGAGTGATGGAAAAAAAGCCGAAAGATAAAGCTTAAAAACTCTTTTATTTCGTATTCGAATTTCATAAATGATTGCAAACCAAAAATAAGAACGATCCTGAAAATTAAATAAACAAGAAACACATATTTTTTACCTAGAAAATCCCCAACACAAGAGGTAAAAACTATGAGACCTATGTCAAAAAAATTCACTATATAAAATAAACGAGTACAAAAGATATCTCTAGATACAATAACATGAATATCCTTACTCACTATAAAAAAATAAAAATATGCTAAGACCAACTCACACGGATTGCACAAAGAGAACGAATGACTCAAAAGAACCTCAAAATAAATCTCAAACATCTCTTAATAATGTTGCAAATATGATTACATCCTTGCTGGAAAAATATCAAACGACCAAAAGAACACAAGATTCTGCTTCAGTTTGGTTGTCTCAAGAAGAAAGAAGAAAACCAAAATTTGTTTGTGTTGTATGGCTTCCCTAAAGCAAAAATTGTGGATAACATAAATCCTATTCACTACAAATGAAAGAGGAAACCCACATTGGACAAATTACAAACTATCACCACTCAAAATAAATAACAATAGTCATAAAACATGACAAAATTACAAGTCATACCACCATAGCCATCTCCAACTTTTTCTCTTTCTCTCTCACCTTATTAATGAGGTGGGTCCACTTCCTAAACTTCAAGAATAACATACACTCCTCCTTACTCAAGTGGAGGTACTTAATAAATTAATAGTTGATCAAAAAGCTTCAAATTTTTCTCATGCCAGAATATTTGTCAACATGTATAAAATATTATCATCTGTATGAATCTTTTCAAGCTCTAACAACTTCAAGTTGAGAATATCCCAAATCCAATCATACCTCACATCATAACTTTCTTCATCCAAAGCAATTATTTGCATGCTTCTATAATAATAATAAACTTTGACTTCATAGTAGATAATCCAACACACTTTTGTAATCTTGATTGCTAAGCCACAACTCCCCTACAAAAGTAATTAAATAACTAGAAGTAGACTTCCTTGAATCAACATCTCCATCCATATATCAATCTATATAGCCACAAAGAATAGGTTTTGAAGATCCAAACAAAGCATTTCAATATTCTCTAACAAGATTTGATAAAAAACAACTTATCATACCTACTACATAAGCTGTATCATGTCTTGTGCAAACTATTACATACATTAAACTTCTAATTGCAAATGCATAAGAAATATATTACATATCTTCTTTATCATTATCATTTGAAAGAGATTGCTTAGTGCTACGCCAAAAATGTGAATCAAGGGGTGTGCTTACCACTTTATTTTTATCCATATATAATTACTAAAGTACCTTTTCAACATATATTTCTTGAGATAGCAACAACTTCTTAGCTACTCTATCATGAGTTTGCATATCAAGAATTTGTTTTTTTTAACAATACTTTTTGACAACCAATATAGCTTTGTATCAAGTGAAACCATTTTTTTAAGTCTTCAACTCGTAAACCGATCAATTTTCCAAAGTTTTCTATCTTTAGGCAACTTGATTAAAACACATGTATTGTTGTCAAGAAAAGATTGCATTTCATCATTTATAACTACAATTCACTCTCTTTATGCTTACTCTTCATAGCCATAGCACTCTAGTTCTCTCCTGTTTGTGACAAGATTTCATTTCATCATTTATAACTACATGTATTCTTATGATGGCATTAACCAGGATACCTATGTGAGGATTCTCATGAACTCATAATTACAATTGATTGAATATTCTTTGGGAAGCTTCTCTTAGGATGGAGGTTGATGTTCTCGACACACAAGCATATTGTCTACTACCTAGTGGCGGATCTTGAAATTTCTGCTCAATGGGAAAAATAAGCCACATAGCAATTTAGTGTAGAGTGAAGTATGCTTAAAGCTCACAATAAGCTACCAATGCTCACAATAAGCTACCGATATTGTTTGATCACACACGGACACCATTGTGCCGTCAACCACAGTCTCCCCTACAACAACCATTCTTCACAGTACCTGCACCCATTGCTCTCCATAGTAATAACAATGGCAATAATCTATCCTCTCGACCTGCTCCATCTGCGAAGACCCACACATCTACAGCAATACCTTGAACAACCACCTATTGTTCATGCTTCTACGACATCTAGTTCCTCAACAACACAACTGAATAACCACTTGTCGTTCTTGTTGCGATTCCGATTGTCTTCTTATCGGATTTTGGCTTCTGACGACCTCTAGTTCTTCTTTGTCGACCTCTGGTTCCTAGTTGTGTTGCTTCTTAGGTATGTCTGCAGCGAAAGAACAAAAGTATGTGGTTTATTTGTTTGAGGTTTCCACTTAGTAGGGTTTTTCTAGGAAGAAGTCTGGTTTCTCGATATTCTGATAATCTATTGATGTATATATTCTTGCCTACGATGCTCTGTATTTATAGAGCAGTGTGTACTCCTCCCTTCCCAGTTTATCCCACTGGGTTTTCCTCTTTAGGAGCACCTATATCCAAACTGTTACCGTGTCTTTTGGTAACAGTCCAACAGTTTTATCCTTTATGGCCATTATGACCATCCTTTCCGTAACCTTAACCACAAATAATGGTTGGATGGCCAGTCCAACCATTTTTGTATTGGGTTGCCGAGAATGACCACTGCCTTACATCTCCCACTTGGCCATTCGAGCCAAGTGAACTGACATACTAATTTTCCTCCCACTTTTGTAGGGTTTTCTAGTATTGTCATTTCATGATTGCTACTGTAATCACTGCCCATTGTGTGGTTATTTACTTACACAACTGTCAGATATATCTCAAACTCATATTCGCAACATGTTTTGAGAAAAGTTTCTATGTTATGCCTTTAGTCAATGGGTCTGCCAACATATCACTTATTAACATGTATGAGATGTATATTTCCTTTCTCATAACCATATCATGAACATAGTGGTATTTGATCATTATATGCTTGCTTTTAGAGCTATCAGCTCCACTCTTGACAAGAGTAATGGCTGCCTTGTTGTCATAGTAAATGACAGCAGGCTGGTCAGCTATTTCCAACTTCAAATCACATATGAAGTGGCTTATCCAAACAACACTTGTTGTAGTCATATAGTAAGCCACATACTCAGCTTCCTGTTTATGCAATACTACACAGTCCTATTTCTTAAAAGTCTAATAAACAAAATCACCTCCAAATAAGAATATTTGCCCTGAGGTAGCTTTGTTATCATCTTTGCTCCCAACAAAGTCAACATCTGAGTATCCTACCACTTCCAGTTCATCTGCTTGAAAATACAGTTTCAAGTCTCTTGTTACTTTCAAATATCTTAAAATACTTTTTACAACTATTTAATGCTACCATCTAGGATCACTTTGATATCTACTCATAAGACCAACAGTAAAGTTGATATTAGGTTTTGTACACAATATAGCATACATTAAGTTACCCACAACTTGTACATAAGGAACATTAGGCTTATCGTCTCTTTCACTAGGATAATCAACCTTACTTAGTTTGACTCCTTTTGCAACGGGTGTAACAACAGACTTTCATTCACCCATTTTGAACTTCTTAAGGATATAGTCAATATCTCTCTCCTTACTTAGGCATAAGAGTTTAAATTCTCTATCTCGAGAGATCTTCATACCTAGAATATAGGATGCTTCCCCCATATCCTTCATTTCGAACCTTGAATTTAACCATGACTTGGTTTTGACAATCATCTCATTATCATTTCGAGTCAATAATATGTCATCTATATATAATGATAAGATGACAAAGTGTCTCCCACTATTCGAGACATATAGACAGTGATCAAGTCCATTAGTCACAAACCAAGTTCTATAATGACATTTTGAAAAGTCAAATACCATTGGTGAGGTGATTGTTTCAGGCCATATAGGGATTTTCTCAACCTATATACTTTATCTTCTTAGCCTTCAACTATAAATCCTTTGAGATGCTGCATGTATATGATTTATAAATCTTCGTTTAGAAAAGATGTCTTTACATCTAACTGATGTAAGTCTAAATCATAATATGCAGATATTACTAGGATTATCCTTATAGATGCAAATTTTGCTATTGGAGAATATGTCTAACATAATATATCCTCTCTTTTTATGAAAAATCTTTTACAACCAACCTCGCTTTAAACTTTTCGATTGAACCATCGACCTTATATTTCTTTTTCAGAACCCATTTACAACCTATACCTTTCCTTCCTTTTGGCAAATCAGTCAATTTATAGACTTGATTTTTCTCAATTGATTCAATTTCCTCATCCATGACATTTCTCTACTCTGTTGCTTTCGATGAATTCATAGCTTGTTGATAAGGCAAGTTATCAATCAACTCATCTAAATCCACCGAATTATACACTTCTACAAGAAATTATGACTTAATCTAAAAATTATGCTGAGGTATATTCACTACCTCTATCTGATCTTAAGACTTTGATTGAATGCCCAATTGATTTTCAACTTACTGCTTATATTCCTTAAAAGCTTCTAGTGCCTCAAATTTATTTGCCAAGAGATATAAATACATATATTTCGAATAATCATCGATAAAAGTTATAAAATAAAGCTTTCCACGATGTTACCTTACTCTGAATGGTTCAAATAAATTCGTGTGAATAACCTCAAATAGGGTTGTTACCTTGTTGATTCTTTGAAAAAAACTTTCCTTGTCATTTTTCTTTATATATAAGCCTCACACTTGTTGAAAGTATTTTCCTCAAATCTTGTTAGTAAGTCAAAGTTGGATAATTTTCTCAACTTTTTCAGACTTATATGCCCCAAGCGTTTATGCCATACATTCATATCAATATTAAAGGTATAATCAATATAAGCAGAAGGATTTCCATTATCATTCAGTTTGAACAGTTCATGTTCTACATCAAATTCTCTAGAGAATAATATTCTTTCATGTTTCCCCACAGTCACCTTGCTAGGAATTAACCTGATTTCAAAACCTTTTTTTACTAAGGTAGGGACTGAAACTAGATTGCGCCTTATAGATGGCACAATTAATACATCAGTCAGTACAACCGGTTTGCCTTGTATAAAATTTTTAAAGAACCTAGTACCCAAAATATCAGAGAAAGTATTATTTCTCATGTACATCCGATGTTCTCCTAGTTTGTATTCCTTTAGATCCATTTTTCCTTTCTTTGTCTTCGAGATATGGCTTAAGAGTCAATCCATCAACCAGTCATCGAGCAGTCCATATAGAGACATTCTGATATTACGCAAATTATGTTATGCTTCTCTGATTGTCTGCATTATGGTTTGTTTACTCCACCTTTCTTGTTGCAGTAATCCCTCTTGTAGTGTCTCATTTTTCAACAACTGAAACACTTTACCTAAGAAGTGATTTCCTGTATTTTCTTAAAAAATTGATCGCCCTTTTTGTTGTTCTTGCCAAACTTTTTGTTTGGTTTATTTCTCTTTTGGATGGGTTTAGAGCTAAACCCTATCTCATCTTATACCACTAACAATTTTTCTTTTTTATTTTTACTCATGTGTTCTTATTATATTACTAGTTTTAGAGGCAATTTAGAAAAGTTAATTTCTGACCCTAATCTAAGGACAGTGGTGACCATGTTCCATGATGAGGAAGACTATTCAGGATTGTTGATATCTGCATCAGTTTCGAGATTACTGATTTTTCTACAGCTATGTCCCTAGCCGTTACCAACATGTGGTTTACATGTTCTACTACATTGTCTCCTTCTTTCATTTTAAAGGAATTGTATTTCTGTAATAGCAGCTAAACATGCAATTTGGCAGTTGTATCATATTTAACTGTTATTCAGTCGAACAACTCTTTTGCGGTCTCATATTATTCGAAGACCCTGATCAAGTCATCCTCCATGTATGTCAACATGACAGTTCTTGCTATTGTGTGGTCCTTTAGAAATTATTTATACATTTCTATCTGTTGCTCAGTTGCATCTGGTGGTGGCGGATGCACAGTTTTCTTTAAGACATACTCAATACCTTCAAGTGTTAGATCAAACAAAATTCTTCTTTTTCATGTTTAAAAGTTTAGACCGTTTAATTTTTCAGTTTTTGCCAATTCCAATACTCATATTCTAGAGTTCTTTTTAATGTGTTTGACAATTATAACAATTAGACTGTCTAAAAAGGAAATATTTAACAAGCAACAAAACACACATAACATGAATCTGATTAGAATGATGTAGAATATCACATAAATGAGCTGAAAATAACTCATTTCTAATATTTAAACAACTTGGGATAAATTTGTAATTTTCTCAAAAAGTTTCTACCTTTAATAATTTCCCAAAAAATACCAGGGGTTAAACAATAATTGTAACTATCAGTCCGCTTTTATAATTTTTAAAAAAGACCAATGATAGTACAGTACAATAATTATAATTTGTAACTATCAGTCCGCTATTATTTTTGTAAAATTCGTAATTGATTGGGGTAAATATATAATTTTGGCTCTTAGTCCAAATCTAATTTTTTTTCAAAAAGACAAGGACAAATATGTCTTTTGATACAGTGGTAGTATTGTAATAACCTTAACTAGGAAGGGCAATAATGTAAATCAATAGCCCGGTATTTCATAATTTTAGAGTGTAAAATTGACTTTTTGCCTAAATAAGGATAAAATAGTCTTTTTACCCAAAAATATCTGGATATTTTAGAAATTTTGTCCAATGACAGTCTTGTAAAATGTAAAAACCAGTTGGGGCAGAACAAACTTTTTAGTCCGCTGCCCAAGGTGGTTTTTGGAAAGCCGCTAGTTTCAACCTACGATTTTCTGAAACAGCATAGCGGTTTTTTGGGTACTTTAAACGTCCGAAGGAGAGAGACAGACGGAATAACACAAAGAGAGAGAGAGCGGCCTGACATTCCTCCTCCTAGTCTGCAGCCCTCTGTTGTTGGTTTCGGTCATTCCACCTCTTGGCCCTTGGCCACTCGCAGCCCTTGTGGCTGTTGTACTAAAGTTGTCCTTTGGTCACCCGCTACCCTTGCCGCTATTCTGTTGCGGGTGTACTTTGGCCTACTCGCCTTTGGGCACCCGCGGCCCTTACTGCTATTTTGTTGCAGGCATCCTTTGATCACTACCCTTGGCACCCGCGACCTTTATCGCTGTTTTGCTGCATTTTTTTTTCTGGCAGATCTCTGTCCTGTCTTGACTCAAGCAGGGTTTACCCTCTATTCTGTCACGACTTAGACAAAGTTCTCTACAATTTCAAAAAAATGAAGCTCTCTTCTTTTTTTTTATTTTTTTTATGTAGTCTAACGCGTACTTTTTTGTAGGGTAAAAAACGAGACTCTAATACTAGATGTTGTGATTCTGGTATTCTTCTTGCCGGATTTTGGCTTCTGTCGACTTCTAGTTCTTCTCCATCGACCTTCAGTTCCTACCTCTGTTGCTTCTCAAGTATGCCTACAGCGAAAGAACTGAGATAAGTGATTTATCTGTTTGAGGTTTTCTCTTAGTAGGGTTTTCCTAGGAAGAAGTCTGGTTTCTTGGTATTCCGATGATCTATTAATGTATACCTTCTTGCCTACGATGCTCTGTATTTATAGAGCTGCACGTGCTCCTCCCTCCCCAATTTATCCCACTGGGCTTTCCTCTTCAGGAGCACCTATATCCGGACTGTTATTGTGTTTTTTGGTAACGATCTGACGGTTTTATTCTTTATGGCCGTTACGACCATCCTTTCCATAACCTTCCCTACAGATAACGGCTGGATGGCCAGTCCAACCATTTCTATGCTGGATTGCCGAGAATGGACAATGCCTTATGGTTCTTCCCTCTACAACAACAACACTAACACTAATTATGCTAAAATAGTTGTACTCCTCTATAGCGTAGTAACACGAGAAACTCTACAACGACAAGAAGCCACCATAATCCGCAGCTTTTAGAGGAAATGCCCCATTCCAATTTTTGAAAATATAGACATTGCTCCCCAAAAGTGAAGAGATTGTGTGCGTCAAGCTTGGACTACACATTAGAGGGGATTGAATGTATAAGGTTGGGAAAAAACTCCAAGAGACCAAGCATAGACTCAAAGCATGGAAGAAATTCATGGTGGGTGACATCCTCATGCAAATGAGAGATTCAACCCAAGCTCTTTCTAGTCCACCAGCCCTAGCCAAGGATGATCAGATTCTTGATTGGTAATCCATGTCTCATAATCAAGGTCCTCAACCAATCTGGTATACAAACAAACAACAACAACAACTAAGCCTTTTCTCATACTAGACGGGGTCGGCTACATGGATTCTTTGTTTCCACAGATCCCTATCGTGTGCCATGTTAGTAGTTAACTCCCAATAAGCTAGATCATTCTTTCCTGTTTCTTTCCAACACTTTTGTGGTCGTCCTCTACCTCTTTTAATACTTTCCAAATTTAGTTTTTCTAACCTTCTTACAGGTCTTCTTTTGATCTTCTTTATATATGTCCAAACCATCTTAAACGATGTTCTCTCATTTTATCCTCTATTGGTGCCACTCCTAATTTGTTTCTAATAACATCATATGTATACGATCTTTTCTTGTATGACCACTCATCCATCTCAACATCTTCATTTCTGTCATAGACATCTTTTGTACATGTTGATGATTAACTGCCCAACACTCAGAACCATAAAACATGGAAGGCCTAATTGCTGCTCTATAATATTTACCTTTTAACTTTAATGGTATCTTCTTATCACAAAGAATACCCGATGCTCCTCTCCATTTTAACCAACCAGCACTAATTCTATGTGTAACATCTCCATCAATTCTTTCATCACTCTGAAAAATTGACCCTAGGTATTTAAAACTTTCCTTTTGGGGAATGCAATGTGTGCCAATTTTAATTTCCATGTCCTCTGAAGTAACCAAATGATAAAACTTACATTCCATATATTCTGTCTTTGTTCTACTAAGTCGGAAGCCTTTGCTTTCTAATGTTTCTCTCCATAGTTCCAATTTTCTATTAACTTTTTCCTTAGACTCCTCCACTAATACAATGTCATCTGCAAATAACATACACCAAGGTACTTCATCTTGAATATGTTTTGTTAACTCATCCATCACCATTATAAATAAGTATGGACTTAAAGTTGATCCTTGATGTAACCCAATATTAACTTCAAAGAAGTTTGTCGTTCCTTCACGAGTCCTCACACATGTTTTTGCACCATCATACATGTCTCTTATAAGGTTAATATATGTCAATGGGATACCTCTTTTTTCCAAAGTTCCCCAAAGAACCTCCCTCGGTACCCTATCATAAGCTTTTTCTAGATCAATAAATATCATGTGAAGGTCTTACTTTTTTGCTCTAAAATGTTCCATAAGACGTCTCAAAAGGTGAATCGCTTCAATAGTAGATCTGCCTAGCATGAATCCAAATTGGTTCTCTGTTGTACTTGATACTTGTCTTAACCTACATTTGATAATTCTTTCCCATAATTTCATAGTATGACTCATTAACTTGATACCTCGATAATTTACACAATTTTGAATGTCTCCCTTGTTCTTATATATGGGTATAAGTGTACTTGCTCTCCATTCCTCAGGTATCTTTTGGTTTTTCCATATTTTATTAAATAGTCTTGTGAGCCAAGTGATTCCTATTTCTCCTAGTATTTTCCAAACTTCTATAGGAATATTATCTGGTCCTACTGATTTACCACCCTTCATATGTTTAAGAGCCTCTTTGACTTCATTCTTTTGAATACATCGGTAGAAATTGTGGTTTATATACTTTTTTGAGTTGGTTAAATCTCTTAAACTAATACTAACATCTTTATTTTCATTAAAAAGATTATAAAAATAGTTTTAAATCTATTTCTTATATCATCATTTGCCACTAGAATTTTTTCATCCTCGTCTTTTATGCATCTAACATAATTAAGATCTTTAGTTTTCTTATCTCTAGCCCTAGCTATCATAAAACTATCTCTTTCACCCTCTTTTGAGTTGAGTTTTTTATATAAGTCCTCTCAAATCTTAGCTTTTGCTTCACTAACGGCCTTTTTCGCTTCCTTCTTTGCTTTCTTATATGCTTCTAAAGTTTCACTAGTTTTCTTGGCATAATGTAATTTGTAACATGCCCTCTTTGCCTTGATTTTATTTTGTACTACTTCACTCCACCACCAAGCTTCTTTTTGTGCTGGTACACCTCCATTAGATACCCCTAACATATCTTTTGCCACTTTCCTAATATGTATAGCCATATTGTTCCACATATCACAGGGTGTGCCAACATAATTCCAAACATCTCCTTGAAGGACTTTCTATTTAAATATATCTTCTTTCTCGCTTTTGAGGTTCCACCATTTAGTCTGAATAGCTCGATGCACTCTTTTCTTCTTTGTCCATTTTTTTATTTGTAAATCTATAACTAAAAGTCGATGTTGGGTGGTTAAGCTTTCTCTTAGAATTACCTTACAATCTTTACAACACGCTCTATCTTTTTTTTTACAAATAAAGTAATCAATTTGTGTTTGTGATAAGCCACTCTTATAAGTAATTAAATGTTCATCTCATTTTTTGAAGATTGTATTGACTATAAAGAGATCAAATGCCATAGCAAAATTTAAAATCTCCCTACCTTCCTCGTTTATATCCCCAAAACCAAAGTTTTCATGAATCCCTTGATATCCTAATGCCTCTTTATTGACATATCTATTTAAATCTCCTCCTAAACAAATCTCTCCCTCTGTGGAATCTTTTGAAACACCTTATCTAACTCTTCCCAAAAAACTATCTTTATACTATCTTCTAGTCCTACTTGGGGTGCGTAAGCACAAACTTTATTCAAAACCTCTGGTCCTAACACTAATTTCAACGTCATGATTCGGTCACCATATCGTTGTATGTCTACTACACTCTCCTTTAAATCTTTATTTATAATAATATCAACTCTGTTTCGAGCCTTTTCTTTACCTGAGTACCATAATTTAAAACTTGTATCCTCTATCTCCTTTGCTTTTTCTCTAACCCATTTTGTCTCTTGTAAACATAGAATATGAATCTTTCTCCGAATCATAGTATCTACCACCTTCATTAGCTTACCGGATAATGTTCCAATATTCCAAGATCCAATACGAATCTTATTATCTAGGACTAGCTTTCTTACCCCCCGCATCCATCCATAATCAAAATGCGGAGACCCTCTCTGAATTTTTTTTACTACATTCGGGTGACAATGTAGCGGGACTAACTTCTTTACCCATACCCGTCCATGATGTGGTAACCCTCTCTGCAATTGATTCACTACATTCGGGCGAAAATGTAGTGGCCCTTGCTTCTTACTGCATTCGTTATATGCACCACGTCGCTAGGCGGGGACGCCCCAAAGCAAGGCTCATAATTTTTGTAATCCATATCGGAAGCCTAACATAACCCTCCTTCTTTATTCGGGTTTGGGACCGGCAATGCAAGAATGATCCCTTACATGGGCGGAGTTCCTCAACCAAACTGGTATGATAAAAAAAATTGCTCCAATCTCCTCCAACAACAACATAACGGCAGAGGCAATGACTCCACCAAGAGTGCCACTCGATCTGCATTACCTTGGTCATCTAGCATACTGTTCTCATCCAAAAATCGAGCACCAGATCTGGTCTGCACCATATCGATAAAAATCAGACTCGGTAGACACCTTCACCCGCCGACAATAGGACATATTTCCGTAAACAACAGGGAAGCCTACACCATCCTCGGTAGGACACTTTCCACTATCGTCCCTCAGTCGGCCTCGTTCAATGACATGTAGCGACAATAGTGAGACCAGCACCATGTCCCACATGGCAGGACGCTCTCACCTGCTTCAGCAACATCAATCTGATCCTATACAAATAACCACGTTCCATTGTAGCAGCCACATTAGTGACATTGTTTTGCTTCTCAACAAGACAACAACAGCAGAAGTTGCAATGACCTGCTCCTCACGCACGAAAAGGACTGCTCCCTTGCAGCCCTATCTACACAAGTCGCAACGACCAGAGTTTGCTTCCATTTGCCAATAGCAACACACCCTCTCCTTCTTCAGCAGAACAAATCCCAACAACCAGAGTCTGCTTCCATTTCCCTGCGCCACTGAAGAGATAAGTTACTTGGCTTCTAACAACAACTAAGGTAAAGGACGCACCGGACTTTTCAAAGCAACCACGCTGTTGCTCCCTAGATTGGGCAAGTTGCCTCAATGAGAACACCAGCAGCATCTTCCAATTGGTGCTTCCAAACACAGCTGTGGAAGGTTTTTGAAAATGGTTGGTATCCCAGAAAGACAACCCAGCTCGCTCCTTCTTGTCTCTTGCGAAATACGGCTGTGCTCTGGTTATGATAAGTTACCTCCTGCCCCTGCTTGAGTTTAGCAACTCCAAGAACCTTCACCTACGTACCAAATTGAGCTCCACCAGCTCGTGACTTGCCTTGTGGATTCGTCATCCAAGAACAGAAGTCTCCAACTCGTCCTTTGTCATTTGCCTAAATATCTTGAACCAAGAATGGCAAGTCGTTTTGCATACTGAAAACAACAATTTTTGTGGATGACCAAGGCCTGCCAAAACAGCAACACTTGCTGTTCATGAAAATGGCAAGCTGCCCAGATCATTTTTGCCAGGAATGACACCCTACAACTCGCACAAGAACCTTTCGTTTCTACACCAAACTGCGAGTTGCTACCACAATGAAAGTTCTGTACTTTCCAAGTTTACCACGGTGGCCAGGGCGACGGATGGCCAAACGCCTTCACACCAGTTTCCGCCCTGGAGTGTGATTCCAAACCAAAGGTGTGGCAGGGTCTTACTCTGTCAGGATTTTGCACACCAAACGTGGTCGGAATTCAAGTCTGGGTCCTTGAATTTCCCAGCAATACTGCAATAATTCTTTGGGGATGAATCTGATCATTTTCCACCCCGATTTTCTGTGAGATTTTGATAGGAATTCTCTAATTTAGCACCCATGAATAACTTCAAGTCGTTTCCAATGAAAATCGGGCCTCAAACCCGATCAGATTCAACAACTATAGAAAATAGTGTCCATGCTCTAGTTACTTCGCCCGGCGGTTCTGTGGGCGGCCAAAATCACCTCCAACGACCGAATTCATCGATGAGCCACCACTCACACACTCCCATAAGACCAATATACCTCCATACATAAGATGGGGGCAATGTTGAAACGTTTACCTCATGAAATTTAGCTCGCTAAATGCCGAAAATCTAGAATGTATGAATCTGTGATTTATGCAACAACTCCACTTCTGGCGCTTCTCCACCACCACAACTGCTACGGGTCGACTCCTACGACCCTTGGCAACCACTTAACACCATTATGGGTGAAAACTTGTGTAGACAAGCCTAAACGCACCAAGACTTTCAATGGTGAACTTGATTTTGGCAAAATCATGTCCGATGGTTCCTTGAATGGGTCTGCCCTCTCTACCACAAAGACCGTCACCATAATCACCTGTTCTGGTGGTTTCTCTCTTTGATACCAAATTTGTTATCGAACTGATTTCGATAACCTCCAATGATGCCTTGCACCACCCAAGGGTTCATCTTTTTCCTCAAACACACACATTAGAGTTAGTTGAATATAGTCTTTATTGCAAAAGCCCCACAAGCGGTTTACTATGGTGGCTATCCGGCTGCTACAATCCACCAAGAGGAGATCATGTGACGGGCCCGATTCACCCTATGGTGGTGATGGCAAGGTGGTTGGCCACCCAAGTGCTCCCTTCGTTCAACCTTCCAACACCCACGTAGTGATGGAGACTCTTTCTCTCTCTCTCTCTCTCTCAACTCCTTGCAGCTCTCAACAGACTGAATTAGGGGCGTTCATGGACAGGGATTCCCTGCTCCCCACGAAGCCCAACCCCAAATGGGGCAGATTCAGGTTACCCCATTTGGTTCGGCGTCAGAGCCAGGGAGAACCGGAATGATCCCCGTGGGGATCGAGGCAGGGAGGGGCACTCAAGGTCTCCACCCAACGGACCCACTTACCGGCCCTACGAACCCGCTTTCCCAACCTGCAAACCCGCTCTGTGGACCCGCCCCACCCTACCATCCTAGGTCAATGACCCGTTTTCGGTCCACATCCACATATATAAAGCCCCATTTAAGCTCTCAATGCCTTCTCTTTGAATCTTTCAGAAACCCTATTGGTGCCTCTCTCTCTCTCTCTCTCTCTCTCTCTCTCTCTCTCTCTCTCTCTCTCTCATTTCCAACAACCTCCAAGCTTCGCTTCACCGCTCAAAGCCTCCAACGTCTCCACGTCAAACCGTCTCCTGCACGGTTGTATGTCTCCGGCAAGGCCGTCTTATGCTTGATATTATCTTTGCAATACAACATAACATTCTAGATCTTTTTATGACATGAATGCTCTCTCTCTACATACACTTATTTACTGTCCAGCGTTGTACTTGGCATCATCTATCCACTACAAAGCCTTGACCAAATTGTCTCCTGCAAGGCTGTCTTGTACATAGCGACCAATACCCCACTACAAGTTTACACCATGGCTCGTCTCTAGTGCATGAGGTTTACTTTCTTTGTTCCATCGTTTTTCTTTTCTCACTAGATTTGATGCACTAACCTTTAATCTGTGGAACAGTGGCAATGGAGGAAAACGTTGCTTCGCTTGACTTCCTTAAAAATTGTGTGGCATTATTTTTATTTGATTTTGGGGAAATCAAAATGAAAAGATACGACTTGAAATGGGGTTTTTGACGTGGAAGTTCACGATGCACATTTTGCAAGCTATCGTGGCAGTAGGATGCGGAAAACTTATCGGAGAGAGAAAAACATTTAGAACTTAGATTTCATCACGCAAACACATTACATGAGGAAAGATGTAGGTCCCCATGGAGGACACGGGAGCGGGGACGGGGGGAACCTCCCGTCCCCATTGTAGAGACGGGGGGCATGAACGGGGATCATCATCCCCCTCCCCCTCATGAACATTGACCGAATCCCTCATCACAAGCCCTACCCGATACCTTATATACACTAGGGCACTGTACAATAGTGACCCATATCCAATCCAACTATGCCTTGGGCACCAACCAGCCCGCTTATTACATGCAGGGGATAACCGACCCGCTTATTACAATGGCAACCAAAACATATGAAACCTCCTCGAGCTCTAGGCCATGTCCCCCTAGCACCGGGATCATCCCATGCATGCACTCCTCGCTTGGCGCTCCAAACGCTCCTCTCTATGCTGTAGTTAATGCTCCACAACAACAAGCAATGGGTTCACATTCGATCCATATCTTCTGTTTAGATCAAGATAGCCTGCTTTACTATCAGGCTGTGGTTTCCGGCTATTCCAATACCATATTGAGTTTGTTTATGTGCAATTGGAGCTGTTGGCTTTTTCCCTGAATGAGGAAACTTTAGGCTGTGTTTTTTTATGATTATCTAGTAACTAAGTCAAGGTGAACCAAAAGTGAAAGGTCTGGTTGAGTGGGAACATTTTACTTCTTTTTATTGAGATGCTAGAGGTAGATAATTTCAATTATGTATGAGTTAATAAATGTATTTATAATCATTTCAGATGATATTTGTTCAATTAATGGTTTGTTAAATGTGTTAGAAGAGACATTTATGTGGGTGAGTTTTGTGTGGTGGATGTGCTTTTTGGAAACAATAAACTGTAGAAGAGTATGATGATGACTTTTGTTTTAACATGAGAGATATGTGAATTAAAATTTATGGGTTCTTAATTTTTTGAAAATACTGATTGTTCATATTGTGTATTGTTTTCTTCTTACTATTTAGGGATTCAGTTGTTGTGGTGGCTCTTGGTATATATATACCAAGAGTATACCAAGAGCCACCACAACAACCGAATCTCTCTCTCTCTCTCTCTCTCTCTCTCTCTCTATATATATATATATATATATATATATATATATATATATTCCAGGTACTAATGTTGTGTTAGTCGACATTGTGCACTCCAGACTTGTAGCGAGCTCTAAAAAATCATTCAACCTTGTCTTCTTTTGTTATAGTTGCTATCATCAGCGAAACAACAGATGCATGTGAGGATTTGCTTGTTTTGTCATGTTCTTAAAAGGATGAAGTAGACATGATCAGTTTCGGTTTCGGTTTCCTTGGACCACCGGTTCCGGTTTACCCGGAGCTTGGAACCAGAAGTTTCATGATGGTACTAGTGCCAATTCCAAGGCCAGTTTTGGGGATGGTTCCAACTCGGGTTCGAATGCCCGTTCTGGTTTTTGTTTATTTTGTAACTTGGTTTATAATAATATGTCATTAATATATATTTAATGATTTATTATTAAACAAAGTGCCACTTACACAATTAAATCATAATGACTTATACAATATATACATATATATAACACATTTAAGTTTTTAATATAACAAAATTTACATTATTACATTTGGAATCATACATTTGTAGTATGCGAATTTTGGTTATGTGGAATCTCAATTCACAACAATCTATTTGAGAGAGGAATATATTAGAAAATGAGTCTTAAGGACTCACCTCCAATTTACTCCTTATGCATTGTCAGCCCATATCGAGGTTGTTCACCAAAAATCTTCTCATCTCACCAGATAAGGGTAGATTCTCTGTGTTAACAACTTATTTGGCTTGGATAAATCTGAAATTCTGCATACTTGAGATAGAGGTGAGCACCCAGAGAGGTCCTTGCTTGCTGACTTGAGTATTGATATAGGGTCTAGTATGGTTCTTTAAAGATCTATTTACTGGGTTTGGTCGTGCTGGATAACTAGCTTTAGTAAAGCTGGTTGGGACGTAACTCATTAAGTGCTAACTAAGGGGCTTGACTGAGATTGGTGGCAGGGCTATTAGTTCAACCCGACTTGATATGGTCAGATTTAAGATATGTAAAGATAGGCTAAAGACTGGCTAATGCATGACTGATGAAGATGTGGATGTTATTCAGGTCATTAAGTGTGAAGATTTAGATCATTGGCAGGGCGATTGGGTTTGATAAAAGAGGATTTGGTTGTGTATAGAATGGACTTGGGCCTGTAGGTGATTGATGACTATCTATGGTAATAAAAGAGTGTCAATTATATGTGTATGACTAATCGACACGAGATCTACTATGCTCGATGAACAAGATGAGTGTTAGGGTGAGTGATATGTAACAACTAATATGCCAAGAGCTAAGGGCTATACAGAGACATAAAATTGATGAAGCAACTATCTATTGCACTGAATAGATAAATACTGGCATCTAACATAAGAGCATAATCTATACGATGAATATCTAATATAAATTAAGAACAAACAAGCAAAACCTAAAAGGTCCAGACCGATTTCTATATTCCTGATGAAGAGCTGAAAATACCTCGGCGAATGCCTCCCTCCTTGATTGAACGTGCTCATGGCACACCAAGAAGGAAAAGAAAAAGAAAGAGAAAAAAGAGAACTTGATTGCTGATTGCTTGAGGATGATGGAGATGTCTTGCAACGATGATGAACACCATATTTATGTATTATAACCAGACAATCGGCAACAGAAAATTGGTTGGTTTATGCCAATAAATTTCTTAATGAGCTAACTTGACTCTTACATAGAAATTTCCAATGAAGATAGATGATGTCTTCTTGTTTTCGACTTATCCTTGATCCCTTTTGGGTAGTTAGATGTGGGTCAGTCCAACCAAACATGTGCCCTTATTGCCCAAACATGACTTGGAATTATATATTTATGCATGCATTCTCTTTCTTCTCAATGTAGCGTCCAGATCCATGCACACTTCATTCTTGCAAAGTGAATTTGGATCTATAGCTGGATCGATAATATTATAGAGGCCCAAAAAGATGTAGACAATACCTTCCCAAGACCAACCTTGATATGAATTGTCACACAAACTCTCTTTAAAAATTTGGGTTTTAGGTATTGCTTCACATGGCTTAAAACATGTCATTTAGAACCAGTTATATGGGTTAGGTACATATTTTACTCGAGAAATTTTATGCATTTACATATAAAAAATTTTAAACAAATATTGAGCTTGACCTTAATTCACTTATCTTTGAATTAGGCATCCTATATATCCTCTTAGGTGAAAAGGAATCAAAGGTCATGCAGTTCACTCTAATCTTTCAATATGTATCTTTTACCTAAAGTGTTGATTATAAACCTAATAGTTTATATCACTCTATGTTTGTGATGAATCAATACTAGTGGTACTCATACTTAGACATAGCCGGTTTGGAACAAGCCATCGTTTTGAATCAGTTTTGGAACAGCTAGTAACCATAACCAATCGAACCTGTTCTAGAACCAACCTGAGGACCTCTCTGTTCAGTTACAATTCATAATTTTCAGGAACCGACCTAGAACTAGAACCAGAACCGGTGGTTTTAAACTCTTCGTTAATAAAACATATATATATATATATATATATATATATATATATATATATATATATATATATACTTACACATGTTGAGGCATGTTCTACCGTTCACTCAGGTGAGAGTTCAACTCCTGTGGGAGTCTTTTCTACAAAAAAACTAATTTTCAATTGGGCGATTCCGAAACTGGAATTGGAACCACACCAAAACTGGTGGTTCAGTTCTAGGTTTCAGGTAACCCGGAACCGGACATGTCTATCCATACTAGTTGGTTCTTTAGTAGTGTAAATATCTTCTGTACATATATATATACATATATGTACATACATATACATATATGTACATACATATATGTATATGTATATGTATATGTATATATATATATATATGTATATATATATATATATGATTGTTACTTTTCAATGCTCGTATATTCAATGCCTCACTCTTGTTCAATCATCTAAACAAATGTTGTTTCATAACAACAATTGAGATTTAAATAACAAAAATATCCATAACAACTAAAGATAAAATAGAATAAGTAGATTGATGTTCTTTTTATCATTTTAAAATAGCAAAATTTTCTCTACACTCATCATCTTCAAATTTCAGTAAATCATAATGAATAACAATATATATGTCAAACTCAATCAAGTCTATAGATTTCGTAGGCTTGTTGAGTCTTAATTTAAAAATACAAACAACTAACAACTAAGCCTTTTCCCATACTAAACGGGGTCGGCTACATGGATTATTTGTTTCCACAAAGCTCTATCATGTATTATGTTAGCACTTAACTCATAATAAGCTAGATCATTCTTTATTGTTTCTTTCTAACTCACAATAAGTTAGATCATTCTTTATTGTTTTTTTCCAATACTTTTTGATTGTCCTCTACTTCTTTTAATACTTTCAAAATCTAGTTTTTCTTACCTTCTTACAAGTGTTTATTTTGATCTTCTTTCTACATGTTCAAACCATCTTAAATGATATTCTTTCATTTTATCCTCTACTGGTATCACTCCTCATTTGTTTCTAATAACCTCAGTATGTATAAGGTCTTTCCTTATATGACCACTCATCCATCTCAACATCTTCATTTCTATCAAATACATCTTTTGTACATGTTGATGATTAACTACCCAACACTCAGAACCATAAAACATGATAGGTCTAATTGTTATTCTATAATATTTACCTTTTAACTTTAATAGTATCTTCTTATCACAAAGAATACCTAATGCTCATTTCCATTTTAACCAACCTGTATTAATTCTATTCGTAACATCTTCATCAATTCTTCCGTCACTCTGAAAAATTGACCTTAGGTATTTAAAACTTTTCTTTGGGGAATACAATGTGTGCCAATTTTAATTTCTATGTTTTCTGAAGTAACCAAATGATCATACTTATATTTTATATATTATGTTTTTGTTCTGCTAAGTCGGAAATCTTTACTTTCTAATGTTTCTCTCCATAGTTCCAATTTTCTATTAACTTTTTCCTTAGACTCCTCCACTAACATAATGTCACATGCAAATAACATACATCAAGGTACTTCATCTTGAATATATTTTGTTAACTCATCAATCACCATTATAAATAAGTATGGACTTAAAGTTGATCATTGATGTAACCCAATATTAACTTCAAAGAAGTGTATCATTCCTTCATGAGTCCTCATACATGTTTTTATACTACTATACATGTCTCTTAATGTTTATATATGTCAATGAGATGCCTTTTTTTTCCAAGGTTTTCCAAAGAACATTCTTTGATACCATATCATAAATTTTTTCTATTTCAATAAATATTATGTGAAGGTCTTTCTTTTTTGCTCTAAATATTTCATAAGACATCTTAAAAGGTGAATCGATTTAACCATAGATATGCCTGACATGAATTCAAATTGGTTCTCTATTGTACTCGATTTAACCTATGTTCGATAATTCTTTTCCATAATTTCATAGTATGACTCATTAACTTGATACCCTGATAATTCGTATAATTTTGAATGTCTACCTTATTCTTGTATATGGGTATAAGTGTACTCGCTCTCCATTCCTCGGGCATCTTTTGGTTTATCTATATTTTATTAAATAATCTTATGAATCAAGTGATTCTTGTCTCTCCTATGATTTTTCTAAACTTCTATATGAATATTGTCTGGTTCTACCAATTTACCACCCTTCATATGTTTAAGAGCCTCTCTTTGGCTTCATTTTTTTGAATATGTCGGTAGAAATTAAGGTTTATATACTTTTCTGATTTGGCTAACTCTCCTAAACTAATATTAACATCTTTATTTTCATTAAAAAGCTTATAAAAATAGTTTTTCATCTCTTTTTTATATCATTATTTGCCACTAGAATTTTTTCATCCTTGTCTTTGATATATCTAACAAAATTAAGATGGTTAGTTTTCTTATCTCTAGCCTTAGCTATTCTAAAAATATCTCTTTCACCCTCTTTTGAGTTGAGTTTTTTTTATATAAATCCTCTCAAATTTTAGCTTTTGTTTTACCGACGACCTTTTTTCCTGCTTTCTTATAAGCCTCTAAAGTTTCACTAGTCTTCTTAACATAATGTAATTTGAACCTTTTTGACTTCATTCTTTTGAATACATTGGTAGAAATTGTGGTCTATATATTTTTATGATTTGACTAACTCTCCTAATCTTATACTAACATCTTTATTTTTATTAAAAAGCTTATAAAAATAATTTATTTATTTATTTTTATATCATCATTTGCCACTAATATTTTTTCATCCTCGCCTTTGATACATCTAACAAAATTAAGATCCATAATTTTCTTATCTCTAGCCCTAGCTATCATAAAAATATCTCTTTCACCCTCTTTTGAGTTGAGTTTTTTATATAAATCCTCTCAAATTTTAGCCTTGGTTTCAATGATGACCTTTTTCTCTTTTTTCTTTGCTTTCTTATAAGCCTTTAAAGTTTCACTAGTCTTCTTAATATAATGTAATTTGTAATATGCTTTATTTGCCTTGATTTTATCTTACACCACTTCACCAAGCTTCTTTTTGTACTAGTACACCTCTATTAGATTCACCTAACACATCTTTCACCACTTTTCTAATTTGTATAGCCATATTGTTTCACATATCATAAGGTGTACTAACATAATTTCAAGCATCTCCTTGAATGACTTTCTGTTTAAATATACATTATTTCTCGTTTTTGAGGTTTCACCTTTTAGTCTAAATAGCTCGATGCACTCTTTTCTTCTTTGTCCACTTTTTTACTTCTAAATCTATAACTGAAAGTCGATGTCGGGTGGTTACATTTTCTCCTGAAATTACCTTACAATCTTTACAACATGATCTATTTTTTTTCCTACAAACAAAATAATCAATTTGTGTTTGTAATAAGTCACTCTTATAAGTAATTAAATATTCATCTCATTTTTTGAAGATTGTATTGACTATAAAGAGATCAAATGCCATAGCAAAATGTAAAATTTTCTTGCCTTGCTCATTTATATTCCAAAACCAAAGTTTTCATGAATACCTTGATATCCTAATGTCTCTTTACCGACATGTCCATTTAAGTCTCCTCCTAAATAAATCATCTCTCTTTGTGGAATTTTTTGAATCACATTATCTAATTCCTCCCAAGAAACCGTCTTTATATTATCTTCTAATCCTACTTAAGGAGCATAAGCACAAACTATATTCAAAACCTCTGCTCCTAGCACTAATTTCAACGTCATGATTCGGTCACCATATTGATGTATGTCTACTACACTATCCTTTAAATCTTTATTTATGATAATACCAACTCCTTTTCGAGCCTTTTTCTTTGTCGAGTACCATCTTGTCTACAAATAGGTGATGTTAAAAGATTATGTGATGTAATCGATAAAATCAAATTTTGACCAAAAGTAAAGAAAAGATGTTTTACTGAAATAAAACATGCAAACTCCTCTTTTTCTCGAGTGGAGTTGAAGTGGAAAAGCTCCATATAATCATATCCATTGGTGCAAAAACTTTCTTATATAGAAAATTGAGATTATTTGACATTTAATCCTACTTTTGTTGCATTTTTTTATCACATGGTTTCATAGTATGCTATAATCATATCCAAATTTAAAGTTATAGACCTTTATAGAGTAGTTATTATTTCACCTCATTCACAACACATTCTTCATTGTATAGTTTTGTAAAGTGAATTTTGAATAAGATCCTTGTGACTTACCTTTGGAGGACATCCTCATGTGTTGATAATAGCTGAATTTGTTGAACCTCTGATGGTAAAATGGTTTTCTACATGAATGAGATGGTAATACCAATATCACTATCCATATTCTACAGTGCTTTTGGTTCAACATTATAGTTAAAAGGTCTTTGAGAAATATGACAACTCAAGTTTGTGATGAGAATGGATTTTGTTAGATTTTAGAGCATGATGAGCCTAAATCAATTGAAAACTCGTAGAGTTAAGATTAAGAGAATAAGAGTATTGAAAAAAGAGAGTAATAAATTAACAAATAAGTACGTAGTAATATAAATATTATGAAATATCAACTAAAAGGTAAAAAGTAAGATAATAAATAAATCGATAGAATCAAAGATGAAACAGAGAAACAAGAGATGAACAACTGAAAATGAATGGCTGATGAGCTTGTGGTTGAAATGGGAGTATAGGGTCTACTAATAGAGAGGTAGAAGGTGGAGAACACGCTCGAATTTTTGAGCTTGGCTCTTTAACTTTCAAAACTGAACGGTGGACCCAACCAAAAGTCCTATCTTGTTGGATCAACGACCAACATGCTAATAAAGGCCTGAAACAAAGCTGACAACCCACTAATAATTTATAATATATATGTTATATATCATATAATTTAAAAGCACTTAAAAATTTTGAAGGCTAGTGCCACATGGCGCTTGCATGTTTTAAAATTGAATCCCTTTAAAAAAAAATAGCGCAGGGCAGCTGGGACAGTTCTTGCACCGTTTGGGACCGGCAGTTCCAAGGCGGTTTCAGTCCACCGCTTCGACGGTTCTGATCCATTTTCCAAAGAAGACTAATCGTAACTCAACCAGCGCTGGTTCCAAGGCTGGTTCAGTTCTGGTTCGGACAGACGGTTGGTTTCACACCAGTCAGTCTTCTTTTCATTAGGGTATGCAAAAGCATACAATGTTTGTAGATAACTATCGAGGTGAATCAGAGCCGGCAATTCCAAACACTGATTACGATTTTCTCTTTGGAACCACAATCTGGAACCGAACCAAGACCAGCCTGATTTTGGTCTTGGTTTGAGTCTCAAATTGTCCAAAACCAGAAAAAATCATTACAGTTTTTAAAATAAAAATATTTAAAAAAATTAGAACTTCAGCAATTTGGAACTGCCGGTTTTTTATTTCAATACGATTTTGGTTTCATGGATGCCGGAATTGAAACTTATTCAAGCAGTCCCGAGTTCTGTATCCGGTTCTAGGTCCCAATTGATCAGTTTTAGTTACAATCTTTTCTTGGCCCGACTTGATTCTGGTTAGAATCGTCCTCAGGTTTCAAGCTGGCCATGTCTATTGGTGCTGGTCAATATTTATTTTTGAAGTATGCTGCTGGCATCCGGGGGGGGGCAAAACAACCACGACTAATCCGGTTCGAGAAAGCTCTTGCACGGCTGGTTTCTTCTCTTCACAAGACTTGAACCCGAGACGTCTAAAGGGAACCAAGTTCCGGACCACTTGAACCAACTAAGCGAGTATGCCCCGTTTGGTCTTTATGTAGTTCTTTTGAAAGGTTTGGCTCATTTTTTTCTTTTCCAAAAACAAGTGGCCTAAAGGGGAGCTTGAAAAGACGAGTCGAATATCCGACCCGTTTTCAGCAGTACGGCCCTTTCAAAAGGCCCGGGAAGAGTGAGGTGGCAACTCAAAAACGAGCTAACACTCGGATAAGAAGAGGAGCGAAGGAAGCCACGCTCCCCTGGTGACAACGCCAGAAAGCTCTCTCTCTCTCTCTCGCTCGCTCGCTCGCTCGCTCTGTTTGCAATGGCGACGCTTCTCCATAATGCCATTCCTCTGAGGCGTACACTAGAAGCCAGCTCTTCTGGAAGGCGCCGCCCGTCTTCATCCTCCCGCCCGCGAGCCTCTCTTCCTCTTCCGCCGCATCCTGCCTCCGCCGGCCGTCGGCAATTCCTGGCTGACTCGGCTGCAGCCGCTATATCCCTTTCCGTTTCGGGGGCTCCTCTCATCTCCGATGATGGCATCGCGCGTGCAGACGAGGGCCTCTCCGAGTGGGAGAGGGTGTATCTCCCGATAGATCCCGGCGTTGTCCTTCTCGATATTGCCTTCGTTCCCGATGATCCGAAGCACGGTCAGATCTTGATCAGAATGGCTTTGAATTTACTGCGATTGAGGATTCCCTTAGCTTTTCTTTCGTGTTGTGATTTGAATTCAGATGCATTTATGGAACTCCTAACAGAGATTTAGCTGAATCGTCCCCTTTAACACGTCCAAACAATATTTCGTGAATGCGAACTCATGATAGTGTTCATGAGATGTGAATTACTTGTAGTTAGGTCTTGTAGGCTATTCGGGTCATGGTTCGAGTTTAGATGCATTACAAGGAGTTTCTAGAGGTAAATTGGTAATGCATCTGAATCGTCCTTTTCTTCCGATACTCCAAACGTTCAAAGGTAGGGTTTTATAATTGTGAACTTATAAACAATGGTCACGAGCGTTTGAGATTGTGAGCTAGTTTTACTGAAACACTGATTTGAGAACGTAATTGAGTTGCATTTCACCCGTAGTTGATGTAGTGCGTTTCACACGGCAATTTTATTTCATTCATGCTTTTGGATGTGTAATCAAATTGCTTGGAGAGAGGAAATTCACACGAATAAAAAAAGAGTTCCGCATGGGATTAGTAATTATTCAGTTTCTTATTGCGTTTTCCTGCATGTGGAGACTACAGGAGCATGTTCTAATTCTCTTACAGGGGTGGCGGCAATTTTAGAGTATTCTAAAGCAGGATATTCACTCGTTATTTTTTGAGAATCTCAGAAAAAGGGAGCCTAGAAAAATGAGATCTTGCGGCAAGAGGCATGCCATCAAGAACTCTCGCTCCAGGATTTCAGTTTTACCAGGATATATCAACGATGTTAGAAAGTTACTACTTACTAGTATCTGCAATTGTTTTCACAATATAGAACAGATCATGGAACTTGAGACTTGAGAATTTATAATCGTTATTTTGCAATTCTGAGATATTTGTTTTGATATAGCAGGAAATCTGATAGGTGATGGATTTACTGGAGAGGGTGAAAAGAAAGAACTGTTCACGCTAATTGTGTGGAAGTCAGGGCTATATAGGCTAATAATGGGACAGGAATAAACTGTACCAGTTTCTCTGGAGACAGGGTTTACATAGTCTAACAGTGGGTATAGTTCATTTTTAGTATCTCGATGGTATGCCCTTTAATGATCATCCAATTTTTTATTTTTTATTTTGGTCTGAGCTGACCATGTAACTCAGTGTCTGCAAAGATGATGCTGAGAGAAAAAACCTCAACTTAGTCCAAACTATGGAGCTCTAGGGTCTTGTCTCTATCCAAGAAGAAAGCCTGGGGGTGATTTAGTCCCATCCCTGTTGGTTAATAACACCAGCTCAATTAGTTGATAACGTGTTATTTTTGAAAAGTATTAAAGTTCAGTTAGAAAGGAACAATTTAAGTTTGAGATACGGTAAGAATGCACTTAAATGCAAGGGTCCACTGCTAGAACATGATAATGATGGAAAAACAAAATAATTGCCGCTTAAGAGTCGTATCGAATCCACTCACTCAAATGCTCACAAGGGTGTGGCTATGGAGGGTAAACCAACCGGGAATATTGGAAGACAACTCAATACACAAACATACACAAAGCCTTTCCTCACAATAGGTGAGGTTGGCTAGAGAGTGAAACACGGGGTTTTTCTAGGAAGTCATCATCCTACTACTATTCTTGCCCAAACAAATTTAACTTCATAGTTCTGATGGAATCAAATACACTAGTTCAGGAAAGATCGGACCTGGTAAAATAAGCACTCATGGTAAAATATGCGGAAACTATCTCCAAGTTATCATTTTTAGAATATTAAAGATTGTGCCTAGTGAGACGCGGGAAGCTCTATAGGCCCCACCAAACTGTCAACTCCTCTTTGACCCTTCTGATGTGGCTCTTGACCTGAAGAGGGAGGTGCTAGAAAAGTCTAAGTCAACAAGTTTTGAAACAACTAGACGACAAACTCTCTATAGCTATAATCCAATTTTTTTCACATTTATCAATGAATAGTCGGGTCCACTAAACATCCAAATTCTATAGTCCTTGAAATCAAAATCCAATCTGAATTTTCAATCAAATAATTTAAGTACAATAACTTAATTGTACCTTCTATCAATAAGCTGACATCAAAAGATCATAATCCCATCTTTACATGCCACTCAAGTAGGATCCATCATTTATTTTAACCTATAAATATATTAATAATAGGGAGTGAGCACCAACAATCATGCTCCATAGGTGGATGTGTTCCCTATTTGGATACATGCTAGAGACAATGCATGTGATTATGAATTGTTTTGTAAATGCTTTAAGATGATTATTTATATGTTTATTGAATATGTGTATTGGAATTGCCTTATTTTCACATTGACACATTGTATGGGTGTGCCTAAGTGTGAATGAAACATTATCGGATATGGATCCATCCAATGGATCTCCGTAGTGCCTTCGTAGAGCTGTGGTTCGGGTGTAGGTGTCTCCAGCACCAGTGTGGTACCCTATTAAAATTTTTCTAGTAATATAGGTGTAGAATTCAAAGTCAATCAACCCCAACCTTTCAAGATAACTCTCAACAAGAGGAGAGAGAGAAAGTTGGAAACTGGGCTTATCTGTTTGGCGCATGGTACCATAGCACTCGATTTGAGAGAGATAGAGATCATTAAGATGACCCATACCTTTCATGAAGATGATGGAGTCCTTTTGTTTCCTCAAGCCATTTTGCCTTTTATCAGAATTTAGTTTTGAGCCAATGAAAAAATATTGTTTTGCTCCTTAAGCTTAGCCATCTATTGACCCTGCTCACCATCATTGTGATGGTGTACTACTCTCCTTTGTCAGCTTCCGAATCAACATGAGAAATGAATCCACGATGTCCATTTTATCTTATACTGATTTCAGGAGTCTTAGCTCACCCAGGAAAGTCAATCTGTTGGTTCACATGTTAGAGAGGCTTGTATTTCCTTGTAATTCTGCAACTTGATATTGACAAAGTCAAATAACAGTGAGGACTTGCAGAAGCTTAAGTTTTTAGGCACATCCAATATCAAATTTGGTTATCAAGCTTTGTATAGGCTAATGTGGTAGAGGTGAACTCTTGGAAAGGATAGATGAGCAAAGAAATGTTAAGCCCCTTAGAAGAGGGCCCATGATGTTTTTCCATGACCAGAATGCATAATTGAGTTTAATCTTTCAGGTAAGGAACTTAGAGGATTTGCAACAAATCCTTCTTGCCTAATCTGACACAAGACTTGTTGTTAATAGAGTATTTATCTTAAGAACTTTCAGGTTTCCTTTTGGGCACGAGACAAACAATTTTAGAGACGAAAGATGGTGGTAACACTTGGGTTTCTCGTTCAATATCTTCTGCCGAAGATGAAGATTTCAACTACAGGTTCAACTCCATTAGCTTCAAAGGAAAGGAAGGATGGATTGTTGGAAAGCCATCAATCTTGTTGTATACTGCAGATGAAGGGGAAAGTTGGGAAAGAATACCTTTGAGTGCTCAACTGCCTGGAGATATGGTATCATTTTTCTTTTATTCGTGAAAATTACAATTGATATTTGCTACCTTTCCTACTTGTTTGTGACTTTGGTATTCTGTTCTCCAGGTGTACATCAAAGCAACTGGTGAAAAGAGTGCAGAAATGGTTACAGATCAAGGTGCAATATATGTTACATCAAACAGGGGGTACAACTGGAAGGCTGCTATCCAGGAGACTGTTTCAGCTACACTTAACAGGTACTTTTTGTCAAGAGATTATGTATATGTTAGTGAGAAAACTTGATTAGCTAGCAGATATACCGCACTCACCTTATATGATAAATTTTGTTGTATTGCTGTTTGGTAAGACTAAAAACTGTCAATACCCTCCTGGTGCCATGGTGATGCCTTCTTTCTGTTTTCACCCAGCATTTATTTCTTCCCTTCTACCTATGTCTCTACAGATTGTACAGTTTCTATCTGCTATTCTTTCGTGAAAGAAAATTATGCATGCTTTCCTGAATATTGTTTGGTAGATGTGTGTTGATTTGACAAAGATTAAACAACATAAAATTGTAGAATCAATTGAAGATGGAATCAGCTGTGCAACTGTGCATGATCAACACTTATCCGTTGCCCCTTTCTTTTTCTTCTTTTCTATTTCTTCCAAAAGTTGTGTTACACGGTTGATAGGGTTTCTCCTTTTAAACCAGCATTCTAAATGTGTTTATTACATAAGCACCATTAATGAAGTCTAATTTAAAGACACTTTTAAAAACAACAACTTAAGAAAAGAAACTAACACTAATCACAGTCCTAAGAACAATGGAAAATAAAATACAGTACTAGTAGAAAAACAACTGCTCCTAATGACTTAATCCTTCAACACACCTCTCAAGTTGGTTGTAAAGATTATAGTTATACCCAACTTATCACATAACCTCCTTAATCCATTCTTGCAGATTGCTTTAATATGCATATCTGCACATTGATCTTCTGATCTCACGTACTCCAAAATTGATCTCTATATGCTTGGTACTCTCATGATAAATTGGGTTCAATACAATTTGGAAGCAGGAGGAGGGTTGCGTTAGGCTTCCAACAACCACCATAAAACTTTGTCGGACTTATTTATGATGGACTCTACAAATTATGATATGGCTCTTTGGAAATAAAGAATGTAGCCAACCCTATCTAGTATGGGAAAAGGCTTAGTTGTTGTCCATTTGGTTTGAATTATGGAGGACGAAAGGGTCGTATGTTTTCTCCTAGTTTAGATGTAGCCGGCACGGAGTCTCTTTGTAATTTTGCTTCTTTGATTCTCGTCTCAACCATAAGAAGGTATGCAACTTCTTCCTTGGTTGAAAACGACTTTCGATTGATTAATGCAAACCGTGCTCTTTCAAATTCTTCTCTTAGGTTTCGAAGGAATTGATAGATAAAGTCTCTATTCAACTCATATTATCTTGAATCCAAGCATTGTGTACATTTCTTTTAGTAGGCTCGAAGCTGATTTCATATGTTAGAAATTTTAATGTAGTATTCATTCATTCCCTTTTCTCCTTGATGAAGTGATTGTAGATCTCGAAGAGCCATTGTATGTGCTATGTCACTTTGTACATGAGCATTTTTTAAATATTCTCATATCTTTAGCATTTGTAAAGTCGGATAAAATGTACCATACATGATCACTTACATTATTCAAGGATCCACTGAATGGTTCTGTGGCCTCATTCGTATTCTTCTTTTGTTCCAAAGTAGAATCCATGAATGATTATACTTTGGTACCACTGATAAAGTCCATAATTTTTAAAAATATAGATAATTTTCCATATTTTAGGCTCATGTCTTATAGTTTGAACTAGTCAAATGAAAGTTGAATCCCTTTTCTTCCATTAAGATCCTTAGATAACACTTGAAACTTAATGAAAAATACCGTAGAGAGCAATTTCCAGCAAAGCCGAGTGACTTCTTCTCTCGTGGATACTTTTCCTATGTTGTCCACTTCTAATGCAGTTTCAAAAGTGATTCCGCTCTTATACCATGTAATAATATCAATACTTTGAGTATATTCACAGTCATTGTTGCAGTTGACAAACACGAAACCAGTGTTGTCTGACGCGTATCGTATCGTGTATCGTTGGGCTTCATGATACGGGCATATCGTATCGTATCGTACTTTAATATTAAAATAATGCAAAAATTAATTAAAAATTAATAAAAAATAGTAAAAAATCAGGAAAAAATCAAGAAAAATCTGATAATTGTTTTAAATTCATATAATGTAAGTTTAGTACAGATTGAGCATTCAGCATTGAACAATTGCATCCAAATTTACATATTTTGAATCCAAAAAATAAAATACAGACATAGTTTACAGTTTACACTTTACAGTACACTACAATTACATATAATGTTACATTTTACAAATTGTAATCAGGATCATCAACTAAATAATCTTCATCTTCTCCTTGTTGCAAATCCTCATCATCATCAGCCATGCCCACACCTTCTTCTTCAAAATCAAATTCTTCATCTCCATAATGTTGTTGCGCTCCTTCCAAATTAATCCAGGCAACGTCTTCTTCTGTTAGGAGGGCATTTTCTTCAGTGTCTTCCATAACACAATCTTCTAATATCTCAAAATTATCCAAACTTATTGGATCGAATTGACTTTCTTCTCTATTTACTTTTTTTAATTGCCTACGACACAAACAAAGATAAACAATTAGTAAGTAATATTAACAATTGAAAACTGAAGTTAAATAATATCGAATTGAAAATTTGAAAGTAATACAACATTACCTTTCACGAAGGCGCATGTTACAACGAATATAAACCAAATCATTAAGCCTTTTGTGTTCCAACTTGTTGCGCTTTTTTGTATGGATGTGTTCAAAAACACTCCAATTTCTTTCACAACCTGTTGCACTACAGGTTTGGCTTAAGACTCTAACTGCAAAATCTCTAAGGTTTGGACAATCACTTCCAAACCTGTTCCACCAAACATCTGTAAAAAAAAATATAAACATTAGAGACATAATAATCCACAGTAATGTAAGATGCAACTTAAATATGAAAATAAACAATGTACCTGGACGCATCGTAGAGCGGTTGTGAATTGCAACAGGCAAACCCATTAAGTGAAGAGCATTATCATATATCTTCATCTCTCGATGTATCGCATCTACTATGCTCTCATCAGGGACTAATCTGTCGATGCATTCAATGATTCCTCGATTAACCTCACCGTCCCTTTTGAAGGTTGCTGAGTACCTCAATGATGGGTTTAGATAGTAGGCTACTGCATGAATAGGCTGATGCAATTGTTTATTCCATCTACTATCAATTATTTTCCACACGGGCACATAATCTCTTTTTTTTCCATTAAAGTTATTTCTGATCGCTTCTTTTGCCCTGTCCATGGCTTCATAAAGGTAGCCATGGTTTCTCCTCGCTGTCAGCCAATCTCAAAACTTTCACTAAAGGACAAGTAATTTTCAATAATCTGATACATGCATTCCAAAACGAACTTCTAAAAATTGTTTCTGCAATCTCATTTAACTTTCTGTTCCTTCTGTTTTGTGGCAACTCTACAAATTGTTGCCACTCATCTGAGGAGAACATTCTCTTTAAAGCTTGCTTATGTCTCACAATACTCTGTACAGATAAAAAGTTTGTTGCGAACCGAGTTGCAGCTGTGCGAAGAAGCTCTGCACCTTCTGTGTATCTCCTCATCATACACAAAACAAATGCATGGTTGTAAATGAATTTTGTAATATCTTGGCAACACTCAGTTGCTGCCTTTATTTCATCCATCTCACCAATGTCCTCAAGGATGAGATCTAAACAATGGGCTACACATGGTGTCCAGTAGAAAGTCCCATAAATATCAGCTAACTCCTTTCCAGCTGCTTTGTAGTTAGCTGCATTATCTGTAATCAATTGGACTACATTTTCTAGCCCAACCTCCTATATAACCTTATCAAATTCCTCTTGTAGGATCTCTGCATTGTGCCTCTCCTCTGACATATCTAGAGATCTCAAAAACATGAGTCCTTTAGGACAATATACAAGAAAGTTTAGCAATGTTTTTTCTCGCCTATCGGTCCATCCATCTGCCATGATAGTGCATCCTGTTTCCTTCCACGATTGTCTCAAAGTCGAACAATATTGCTGCACTTCAATCACGGTCTGATCTAATATCTTCCCTCTAAACTTCTGATAAGAGGGCATCCTGTATCCTGGACCAATGTTAGCAATTGCATCTGCCATTGCTTGAAAATGAAAACTGTTTGCTGCATTAAATGGAATGCATGCATCATAAAACCATCTGCCCACTGTAAGGTTTGCTTGATCGTGCAGTTGTTCTGAAGCCATAGCAGCACGAATTCCTGGCTGAGCACCAGGTGTAGTGGAAGGAGGAAAGAACAAATGTATGCTAGAAGAAGAAGCTCTTCCTCTACTCCTTCCTGAACTTCCTCTTCTGCCACCTCCAAAGTCTTCAGCTGTAACCCTCTTTCCTCTGTTAGGTGCTCGCGAACTGCTACTACCAATATCTGTTCTAACATCTAAAGGCAAACTATCAGTGAATCCAACTCCAGTGGCAGTAGCATCATCAGCTTCTTTACACATCTGAAAATCATCCTTTTGTTATCTCCTTTCCTGTATGCTCTCAATCATCTGCAAGCATTGCCATTTAATACCTTCTGGCACACTTCTAACTCTGCCTGTATATGGAGCAACTTCTTTTTTGGTTCCTGCTAGGTGGTGTTTCAACCTTGAAATTCCACCACTAACCACCTTTTCACAAAATAAACATTTAATTTTTAACCTTGAACCCTCAACTGGTATACCCCACTGCCATGCCGGATCATCAGACTTTGAATGAGAGTCTCTACCACCCCTTCCTACCATCTCAATGGAGTACTTTAATTCAAACAAAAACCTGAAAATAAAAGCACTTCGTAAATCCCCCAATCTTCAAATAACACTCAAATCGAGTGTCTCCCTCTTCATGAATGCAATAAAAATCGTATACACACTTAATAACTTCATATTTGGTCATTCAAAAAAAAAACCGAAATAACACAAAAAACAATAAATATAAAGAAAAAAAATAAAAAAAACATTAAAAATATACCTAAATCCAAGTTTGGAGGCTTGGACGGACACCGTAGGGCACGATTTTAGAGCTTTGAACACCAAGGAAGCGAAAACCGACTCTTAGGGAGCTTGAAGAATCCAAAAAGGAGAGAGGAAACCCGCGAAAAATCGCGGGTTTCTCTCGGGCCGGGACCCTTTATAAGGGTCCCAGGGCGTATCGTGCGATACGGGCCATATCGCACGATACGGTGCGATACGCCCGCACCTGCAATACGGGGCCCCGTATCGTACGGTACGATACGGTGCGATACGGACAACACTGCACGAAACAACACCTTAAGTGCTCACTTGAGGTTTATCACAACCCTCCCTTTATATCGACAAACAATCAACCACTCAAATGGTTGATAATACACAATAGCAAACAACAAATAGAAGATCATTGAATAGCCAAATAAACCATACACAATTAGCCACAAGGCTTATATTCTAAGAGAGCATTATAGGGGTTTATATAGAGGAGTTTGGAGGACCTTGGCCAGCATCCAACAGCTAGAAAGATGGTCGTTGGATGCTGGCCCAATGGCTAGAAAAACTAGCTGTTGGGCCAGGTTGTCCCTGGCGGCCCATTGGGTCTGGTGGGCTTTGCCTGGTTGGCCTTGGCCTGCTGTTGAGTGTTCTCTTAACAATTTGATACTTTATTGGCTTGCTGTTCTTGTTGTTGTTATGTTTTAGAGTAGCATACAGAGATCATGTATCATGTATTTGTATATCCACACAAAAATTACTGTCTTTAATAGCACACTTTTACAAGTGCCATTCAATGATTGGGACTGCCCTATGTTGCTCTTCCTACCTTTTGCAATTAATTTATGGGATTCTCTTGCTACTCTTTTCATGAATTGAATAAACTTGAACTTTTTCTAAAACAAATTTTGTCCGTATTAACTGTGTTAAATCTATGCAGAACTGTCTCTAGTGGTATTAGTGGTGCAAGCTATTACACAGGAACTATCAATACAGTAAACCGTTCTCCTGATGGGAACTATGTTGCTGTTTCAAGTCGTGGGAACTTTTATCTGACTTGGGAGCCTGGTCAGGTAAATTATCTACAGATCCACTTTTCTTCGAGTCTTCTCATGGTTGAGAAGTTTATTAGTGTCTTACAGGCATACGATAGTTATTTCTTATAGTATGCTTTACAGTTGAAGCCAATTTGTATGAAGCTTTTCTGTTACTGTTCCTGCTTTGCCATGTGATTTTATGTTATGGAAGTAGTTTCTTAGCCATATCAGCCTATGCATATGTGACATTTTTGTATAGTGCCCCTTTTATGTTCTTGTTTTCTAAAAGTGTAACTTGTGCTGTGTGAATGCAAGTTACTTTGTGTGAATATAGTGTCGAAGAATTTTTACGTGTTCCCTCAAACTGCAGCCATACTGGCAACCTCATAACAGATCTATTGCACGACGAATACAAAACATGGGCTGGACAGCTGATGGCGGGCTGTGGCTTCTAGTACGTGGTGGAGGACTTTTTCTTAGTAAAGGAACTGGAGTAAGTTTCTGTAAAATGGTAGTCTTAGTTTTGTCATACAGTTCTGATGTAACTTTCTTTTCAAAGCTTTTCCCTTGACGTTTTGACAAGTAAGAATAATTTCTAAGGGTCATCCTTTCTGTGTATGTTTGGTGGAAGGTGCTATTGACTGTTTGGAACTTTGGAATGTTTTTCTAATGGCTTTCTTTCTACTCTTTGCTTAATGTGAGCTAACACATGCTCATGTTCAGCTGTGTAGTGCTTACATTGTCCAATGATAAGTACCAACTAGTAGGTCCTGTGCAATCTGTTGCTGTTCTATGAACCAATTTTCTCTTAGGGTGTATGTGGATATCTTAGGGTGACCTAGATAAGTTTGTCATGTATGTTTTCAAGTGGTTATCCCAACAATCTTTCCTTCAATATTGGTCAGTAACATTCCCCTGTTCTTTCTACATTTAGATATTTGAGAATTCTCTCTGTTAAGGATGGCCATAGTATGAGCTGTCCTATCACTATGGATATGGCTGGTTGCTTGTGCTTCATAGCAAGAAACGGGTTGGATTTGGGTGCAGATAAAATTCTAGTTAGCTTCGTGCTAAGGGATGAGATTTCATTGTATTTTGTTTTCAATGCTGATAACGGTTATTCGAGTTTGAGGTGTTTGTTCAGTTTGTCTGGAAATCTCGTGATGGCGTACTCTTTTGCTGGCATACTTTTAATTCCTCTTTTTCTGATTTGATGGTTTTCTAACTTTTCCAGATCACAGAAGATTTTCAAGAAATTCCAATTCAGAGTCGGGGATTTGGCATTCTTGATGTTGGCTACCGGTCTAAGGTTAGTTTCAGAAAATTCCAAGTTCAAATTATTGGCTTTGAACCGTCTTAGTTGATTGCATCATTCTGGGTTCCTAAGCAGTTCCTCAAAAACTGATTAGTATTTATAATTACCATATGAGGACGTACATGTTCATTTCCTCTTGGTGGGACCTTGGTTGGGTGTTCTTGTTTGAGAGGCTCTATCCTTATTAAGTAATGCATCCGTGAACTTGTTATTGAGTTATATATGCTAATCACCTTATCATTCTCATGTGAGATGTTTCTTATTAAAAATACTCCCTGGCATCTAAATCATACATGGTTTAGGTATAACCATTATTATGTGTATAATGCTTAGGCGATTCGGAACCAACTTAGAACAACACAGTGATACGTGTTTAAGTAATGCATCCGTGAACTTGTTGCTTTTATAGATGCAATGGCCATAGGATGCTGCCCTAATTGGCTTTGCATGAGAACGATGATTTTTCCTATCCGAAGAACGCATTGTTTTTCCCCACGTAGTTCCTGTTGCCTCATGTGTCAACCCTGTCAACAGTTGGTCTTCAGCTATCTGACATATATAAGAAACTCAGCGCCAGAATATATGGTTCTTTTTTCTGCAGCCTGCCTCTTAGTATTTCAATATAATTACGCTATTAACTCTTTACTACAAGCAGGAAAAGTAGGTTCTTTTTACTGAACGTCTATGCTTGATGCCAGGATGAAGCTTGGGCAGCTGGAGGCAGTGGTATTCTGTTGAGAACGAGAAATGGTGGCAAAACTTGGACTCGGGATAAGGCAGCAGACAACATTGCTGCCAACCTGTACTCAGTCAAGTAAGTATTATCAAAAGCTTCAATTTCTTCCCCTTCTCATGTAGGCTCCTTCCAGTGGAGCTTCATAGTGACTTTAGATAGGACGTGCTAAGTTAAGATTACCATGCCTTAGAGCAGTGGCGGATCTAGAAAATAGTGTGTGTTGGGTGGGTGGGGGGGGGGGGGGGGGGATGTTGATTGTGTTAAGGGGGGAAGCATGTAGTAAAATGTATCTTTTACTTGAAAACATTGAAATTACAAAATTTCAGGGGAGGCGATGGCCCCCAGCCTTCTACGTAGATCCGCCACTACCCTAGAGGCACAAGTTCAAGGTGATGTCGTCTTCTGAAGGTCCTTTAATGCGTCGAGGGTCCTAGCACGAGTAGCTAAGCTGCGTTAGCTGGTCTGGCTGTCCATCTTGCATTGTTCTATCACGTGCATATACTGGAACTTTGTCATGCGGATCTAAAAGCATGTAGTCGCGGTATTTTTGCTCTATCTGAGTTATTATGCTCATCACGGAGTATATTGTTTTGCTCATCGGAGGCATAAGATTAGCGTGCACAGAATTAATCCTCTCTTGTATTTTGTATGATTTCACCATTTTAAGTAACGTAAAGGCTTTCAACTTAGTAGAACAAAGACAAAATATATGGAATATTAGTTTGATCATTTGATACTTCAGAGGTTTGAGAAATTAAGATTGACACATGTTGCATCTCTCAGAAAGAAAGTTTTAAATACATAAAGGTCAATTTTCAAAGTGATGAAAAAAATTCATGGAGATGTTACTTATAGAATTAATACTGGATGTTTAAAATGGAGAGGAGTATCAAGTATTCACTGTGATAAGAAGATATCATTAAAGTTGAAAGGTAGATATCATAGATCAATAATTAGACCTACTATGTTTTATGGTTTTGAGTATTGGACAATTAATCATCAACATGTACAAAAGATGTTAATAGTAGAAATGAAGATAATGAGATGGATGAGTGGTCATACAAGTAAGTTTGTATATATAATGAAGTTATTAGAAATAAATTGGAAGTAGCACCAATAGAAGAAAAAATGAGAAAATCGTTTAAGATGGTTTGAACATATAAAAAGATAACCCAAGGATGCTCCTGTAAGAAGATATGAAAAACTAAATTGTGAAATATTAAAAGAAAAAGAGGACGACAAAAAAAGTGTTGGAAAGAAACAATAAAGAATGATCTAGTTTACATGCTAACATGACACTCTATGGAAACAAAGAATCCAGGTAACCGACCCCATCTAGTATGCAAAAAAAAAACTTAGTTGTTGTAACTACTGCCATGCTACCACTTTTTACCACTCACCAATCGCTAGTAGTATCAGTGACAAAAGTGGCAAGTAGTCACAAGTTTGCGACTGTAAGTTTGTGGAAGGAAACGGTGGTTCAATTAGTGAAATCATGCTTGGGTTGTTGAATAGGTTCTACATCATATATATATATGCTTGAGGACTTAGGAAGGGAAATCACATTTGTATTCCAAAAAACTATCGACTTTTACTATTTACAGAAACTGAATGAAAACATAATGTACAGATCAAATGAATAGACGCAGTGTGGATTTACATTTTCCGTACTATCTTGCATTGGCACGCAGGTTCATCGATGATAACAAGGGATTTGTGCTGGGGAATGACGGTGTGCTGCTTCGGTACCTTGGCTGATCAAATTTTCATCCCATGGCCATGCTTCAGTATTTCATAATTCTTTTTGTAAGATGCAATGAGGTACTTGCCAATCTGGACATAAGCTTTTGATCTGTAATATATAAAAAGACAGTCGTACACGATCACCCTTGCAACTCGTATGAGTGTTAGGGCGGTATATTCTGAGTGTTTTTGAAACTTGAAGCCGACAGCAACTGCCGATGAAGATTTATGACACAGGACATGGCCGCAAGGAACGGTCATCATATCAACCTCATTACTAAGGCAAATGCGGTAAGGCCATGCTGCCTTCGCAGTTTCAGCTTCTTTTGATGCATCTGCCCTCGCCTGCAATCAACAGGACGGTAAATCATAACAATCCTTTATAGCTGGTTCTTACCACAACCATGAAGTGGGAAAATTTTGGAAGGGCTTACTGAGATGTAATAAAATGAGGAATCTACATGCAAGAAAAGGGCCTCAGTGGTACCCTTATGTGCAAAAGATCAAGAGAACAGGTGCTCTCTCAAGAGATACCTACAAGTAAAAAATATATTTGCTATTGATGAAGCCAAAAAAATATTTGAAAAAGTAGAAAGGACGAACATATTACACTATTCCTCCCACTTTTCATCTCCCTCTCTCTATAATATATATATATATATATATATATATATATATATATATATATATATATATATATATATATGAGAACAGAAACCATGTTTCTAAGAATGTTAAAGTACAAAAAGTAGGTTTTTAATAAAATATTCAGAAACAGGGGCTCTTTCGTCTCCCCACTTTTCGAGGAATTGCTGCTCTCCGTTCATGCTGCCTACAATGAATTACTACTCATCGGATGTGTTTCCACATCTTTGCCTATTTTTCACAAAATAGTGCAAAAGATCTTGCTATCCTTTAAGGGATCAATTCTACACAAGCTAGCAGCAAGTTGATTAATCATATCGATCCAAGCTGAGGCTAGCCTGAATAAGCCAAATAGCCTTCACTGTGACAATAATCAGGTCTAAAAAATCAACTATGCCCAAGGCGTCTTTGCCGTATCAGCCACTAACAATAGAGCAGCAAGGTGGACGCACCAATAAAGGACCTTTAAAACGAAGGTGCCTCCTTTTTCTCCCCAACTAAACTGCATTATTTCATGCTTCAGTCTATTATTTGATACACAAAATCGCAGAGGTACACACCATGTTGAAAATTAATGTGCAAGGACTATAGTAAAAGAAATGCTTTATAGACGGCATTGGTAGTTTGCATCCAAATAGGCCTATATAATCCATTTCGTGGATTACTTGGACGCTGCTTAATTGTTGGCTACTAAATGCGGTTGAGGACCTTGTCGAAGAAGAGAATGCAAGGATCTACCAAGGATACAGAGTATGAGGTAAAAACCTGCTCAAGCAAAAGTGCTGCTTGACTCTCTTAGATGTTCTTGTAGACTACACGTTGTCTGCAACAGCGTCTGCTTCTCAACGTCCATAGGCATACCAACTGCAGATAGCATGTCCGGAACTGCTTGGACCAACTCTGTTGCAGAAACTTGACCATGCTGTAAATCCTTAGACTGTGAAAAGCACGAGAGTTCAATCTATCAGATGGAAATTCAAAATACATAGCATTCACACTGAATGGACTCAGAGAACCAATACTAATGAGAATACTACCAAGTTTCAACCATGTTAATAACCTAAAAGTCATTGTGAAGGCACAAAACGTTTGTATTAGCCTAAAGAGTGGATGTTTTACCATCTGCCGTCCCTCTTTCCACCAATTAGAAGAAAATAGACTAGGATCACAGGCAGCTTTTTACTTTCCTGATCTATCAAATAATTAACAGTAACAGGCCCCAAACAGCAACATCAAGCTGGGATTTAAGCAAGAACGTTTAGAGGATCACCTATTTATTACATTTGCTCTGGCGATGCAGAACTCACTTTACAAAAACAATACATATTTTCTGTAGCCACAAAAAATATAGTATAAAGATATCCGACGCCAACCTCAAGTACCTAAGCATCCTCATGAAAATAGAGAACAAAAGGTTTAGCGCATGAGTTATTGGATGCACGCCCTGTGAGTGTTTATACATCTAAAACACCCAGTCTTCTTGTAAGCAGATCTCGGGTCTATGAAACTTGACTAATTCAAGAATTTAAAAGTATGGTGGAAAAGATTAATTTCTGTGGAAAAAAATAATTCACCTATAAAAGTTTCCAAATGCAGAAAAAAGGCCTTTCATACCATCAAAAGAAAAAGGAGGTGGGAAAGAAGTATACAAACCATTCCCACTGTTTTTCTGGCCAGCTGATGGTCTCATGTTTTCAGGAACTCTTCCGTACTTGAGCTTTTCATGCTCTTTTGCACGGTATTACACGGTAAGCTACAAATTCTCCAGCATAAAATGGGCGCAGCGGATGAAATTGCACCTGAAGGGCATCTTGTGGCATTATTTCTTTCCCTAATAACCTCTGGCTTCCTTCATTTTATGTCTAATACAGGGGCTGCAAGAAGGGGCCCAATTGGTAGACCGGTTAGCACTCCGAGCGCCTCACTAATTACAAATGCAATTATGTCTAATACAGACAAAAAGGATGGGGTCTCTGCAACTAACACGAATGTCTGACTTATTGATGAAGTAAAGGGCACGATATCCGCGTCTATTGTCCCATCCATAAATGTCGTATTCTCTGGGATGAGTTACATCCAGCAGCTTTGGGAGGAGAAGAAAACGAGTATAGATGCTATGCACAAACTGCAACTTCTCGGCTGTACAATTCAGTAAGCTGGATATTTGCTCTCCGCAGCCACATAATCTTTCAAACCGTGAATTACAGGCCACACTGCTGCTTGAAAAGATGGACCATGGATCTTGTCTTTCACCATTCCAATATGAACTACAAATTGCAAAGGTTGCTGCTGATCCAACTCCTGAAAAGGCGACAATAAGCATTACGGTATTTGAAATAAAGGGTCTATCGTAATGGTCAAGATGCCAGATATGGAAATTTTCAAAAAGAGATGTTTGATTTGATAATAAAAGTATCAGGGGGTTTCAGGAAAGATAATTTCAAAAGGAGGAAAGGAAACAAAACTAATTAAAGAAATAAAAAATGAAAAAACAAGGCATCATATAAAGTCACATGATTCTTCTTTTTCAATGAAAAGCATCAACAATTTCAAAGAATCAAGTGCAGTAGATTGGACAGTTAAAATCAAGTGCGTATCACTTTCATCAAATTACTCGGGTACCTCAATAATGATGTCTGACAGCTTTTTCACACCAAAGCATTCACATATCCTTTCAGGGATTTCTGGGTGAACAAATCTTAATCTTCCTGCCAAAACAAGACTCCGTCCATCATATGCTTAATCTTGAAGTATCAATGCTACTGATTAATCTCGATCCACAAGGATCGACATAAACACAAGATCCTGCCAAAACAAGACTCCGTCCATCATCTGGGATGATGGCATCATCCAATACATTCTTCGATTTCTCTGACATGGGTTGTACTGCACCAGTGCAAATAAACTACAGAATTTGTAAAACAGCACGGAACTCATTTGGATTGAGGCTGTGGTATCCGCAAAATTTCTGTACGAGTACCAAAAAGCCTTTTGCACATGTTACGAAAAGCAGTTCTTGAAGCCCAAGAACCTTCAGAATCCTTACAAATGGCAGGCAGCTCAAAGGCAAGTGGTGAGAGGTGTTGAAAATAAAGCAAATAAAATAGATTGAAGCTAATTCCTGTGAATCTTTCGTTGGCGGCGGGAAGAGGAGGATGAAGCAGGCGGTCTTCTCTAGATCCGTGCAGCTTCCCTTTCTCTCTCTCTCACGTTCCTTTTTATTTCACAAAACCTACAGTGCACCACCCCATTACAGCGATGTAACTTGAATCTACCCTGATAAGTAAATCTAACGTAAACTGGATAATAAACAAAAAACTTATCTTTAAACAGTCTATGATAAACAAAATACAGAATTAACCATAAATAGAATAGAATATGAATCATGATTATTCTTCAACACCCCCTTTAAGTTGAGACGAAGATACCATGAATGTTGAGAAGTTTTTTCAGTCCTTTTCCTAGAGCTTTTGTTAAAAAATTTGCATATTGATTTTCTGATTTCACATATATCATGTGTATAACCCCTGATTTTACTACATCTCTTATAAAGTAAAAGTTCAATGTGCTTGTTTCTTTCGTGATACACTTAATTGGTAGCTATTTGTATTATTGCTTCGTTATTATAGTAGAACAAAATTGATTTATCTGAATAAATGTCAAATTCTTGAAGTAATGATTTTAGCCGCATAGCTTCACATATACCAAGAGTTGCAACTCTATACTCTGCTTCTGCTGAAGATCTTGCTAATATAATATGCTTTTTGCTCTTCTATGACACTTATGTTGTCACCCACCATCGTAAGTATCCTAAGGTGGATCTCCTATCATCACTAAATCCTACCCATCTGTATCTGTATAAACTTCAATGTTTAGATGGTTGTGTGATGTATACGTAACACTATTTCTTGGAGTATGCTTTAGATACCTCAATATTTGAGACAATATATAAACTAGCTCACTATACTTACTGCATATGAGATATCACAATGAGTAATTGTTAAGTATATAAGTTGTCCCAGTAGTCTTTGATATTCACAAGGTTTTTCTAGGCACTTAGTTTCAAATTGTTATCCATATGCACATAGTTTCAAATTGTTATCCATAGGCACATTTGGAGGTTTGCATTCTAGCATTTGTGTATCTCTCAGTAAATCTAAGATATATTTCATTTGAGTTAAAAATATATCATCAAAATTCTTCAAGACTTCAATCCCTAGAAAATAGTATAGAGGTTTGAGATCCTTCATATCAAAAAGAGAGAGCAACTGATCCTTTAGCATCTTCATTTGATTTTCACCATTAATAATAATATCATCCACATACACAAGTAAAACACATATCTCTTTTCCTCTCCTTACGAATAGAGTATGATCACTTACGCTTTTAGTAAACCCAAGACTAGTAACTCCATCACTCAAATGTATGGACACGTGTGTGTGAGAGAGAGTGGCCAACATTTTGAATCCTATCTATCTATAGGTGGTAAGACATTAACAATTTAAAAATTGATTATATACTTTATCTTTTAGATAATAACATTCCTATTGATTCTTAGAATATTGAAATATTGTCGGGTAAGCTAATGGAGGTTGTAGATACTATGATTCGGAGAAAGATTCATTTCCTATGTTTACAAGAGACAAAATGGGTTGGAGAAAAAGCAAAGGAGACTGAGGATATAGGTTTTAAATTATGGTACTCTAGGCATAAAAAAGGCTCTAAACGAAGTTGGTATTATCATAAATAAATATTTAAAGGATAGTATAGTAGAAATACAATGATATGGTGACTGCATCATGATGTTAAAATTAATATAGTTTGTGCTTACGCACCCCAAGTAAGACTAGAAGATAGTATAAAGTGTTGGAAATCAAGTTGAAACCCTCTTTATCGTTCTTAGTGTTTTAAGTTAAGTTTAAAGTCTTTAGTTATATTGTAAATAGGTTTAGTCATATGTAATTTGGATCCCAATGAATCATAATCTTATCCATTGGTGGCTAAGTTATATTAGTCACTAATTAGGGGTAGTTAAGTCTTTTAAGTTAGATTAGTAGTATAAAAGCTGACTTTGTAATTAAGTCATCGAGAGAGGTGAAAAACGTGAGATGCAGAGTGCGACAGCTAAGGGGCATTGACCTGCCGCTCCTTCCTCCATGTGATATTTTCTGATTGTTATCAATAAAATGATGTTTTTTGTTACGTAACTTCAACATGGTATCAGAGCTTACCGTGACCATTTAGCTTTAAATAGAGAAGGAAAACAGAAAAAAGGGAAAGTTTACAGTGTTGACAACAAGAAGATAAGTAACTGCACATTTTTTTTATCTCCTCTACCTTAGTTCTTTGTTGTAAAAGTCCAGTTTTTTGTGTTTGAATTCTTACCTGGTATCTTCATTCGGCAACCACCCTTTCCATAATGAGTTTTTTAGTCGTCATTGATTGGACTAAGAATAGAGTCATTCTCTGTATACATATTTGAAAGTCTTTCTGCGGGAAGAGATTTGATATCTGAAGAAAGTTCAGCCTGGCTATTAATTGAAGGCTCTCTTATAGGTGTGATTCATCAAATGACTGGGGCAGATTTGATGGTGTATCAACATTGAGAAATTCCAGAATTTATTCTTTAGAAATCATCTCAAGATTAATGCCTCTTTCCAATAAGGGTGCCGACTACTTAATATTACAATATCGTTTTGAGAAATTCATATTAAGTTCAATATCTATAAATATGGAAAAGGGAAAGATGGTAGATGGTAATGAACTTAATTCCTCAGACAAAGAAGAATTGTTTCAAAACACAAATTTGAAATTAGACAGAAAAAACTATCTATAATGGGCCCGATCTATTGAGCTGGCAATTATGGCCAAGGGGCGATGGAATTACTTAACTGGTGATATACCTCAACCCCCAATTACAGATCCCCTTTATTCTCGGTGGTGTAGAGAAAATGCACTAGTGAGTGCCTAACTAATTCAAGCCATGATTCCGTCTATTGGTAGCACATTTATGTTCTTAGAAACCGCTAAGGATATCTGAATGAGAGTACAAGAAGCCTATGCTCAACAGAAGAATATTGCTAAGAAATATGATCTCATAGAAAAGATTCGAAAATGCAGGCAGGGAAGAAGAACAGTTAGTGAGTACTATACAGAACTCAAAGGTTCATGAGAAGAATTACAACTCTATTATAAGACAAAATGTCAGAGTTGCATACAAGAGCGGAATGAAGAGTTTGAAGAACGTAAAGTATTTGATCTCCTATGGGGTATCTCTTCAGAGTATGAGGCCGTAAGAATAACATTCTCAACAGAGAGGAGCTTCCATCCTTGAGTACCATATACTCCCTCCTTCTTCGGGAAGAAGACAAAACATTTAGAGAAGGAAGCTAAAATCAATTTAGAAACCTCAGCATTTGTAGGAAGAAATACGTATACTCTTTCCTTCTCTCGGGGAAGGGGAGGTCATGGTAGAGGCAGGGGAAGATCTGGACTTATATATGAAGAAAATGATAAATTGACCTGTTCTTATTGCGGAAAACCATGACATGCTAAGGAAACATGTTGGAAATTAGTCAAAAAACCTACTCATATTCAGAATAGATCTAACAAGGCCTATTTCAGTAGTGATCAGAATGAAAAACAAAAGATTGAAGACAATACAACCTCAGTTGCTGATATGAAAAAAGAGATTGAGTTGCTCAAGGCTCTTTTGACTGATTCACAATCACCATCTGCGTCCTCCTACAGTGACTCACAAGCAACTATTTCATATCCATTCTCATTTCTGACTCAGGGTAATATAAGTACTTCTCATTCAAGGATATGGGTTATTGATTCAGGAGCCAAAGATCACATGGTCAGTCGAAGAGATTTCTTTGATAACTATAAGTTGACCCAAGCAAAAATTAACATTAGACTGACAGATGGTTCTCATACTCCAATAGTGGAAAAAAGAAGTATTATTACATCTTTTGGCACATTAAAAAATGTTTTACATGTTCTGAACATATCAGTAAACTTATTATCTGTCTTTGCTATGACTCAAGATCTGAAATGTCGTATAATTTTTTATTCTACTGAATGTGTCTTTCAAGAACTGAGGACGGGAAGAATCTTTGGTCAACATAGTGTGAGGAGAGGCCTCTATTTTTGCGAGGACAATAAAAGAGCAGCATTACAATCAACTGTCATTACAGAGAAACAGAATGAGGATATACTTCGTTGGCACTAGAGACCAGGCTATTTACCATTCTCTAAAATGAAGATGTTACTACCTGAGTTTAATGATTGTAATAATTTGAATTTGAACTGTGAAACTTGCCAGAAGGCAAAACATCATCGTATCTCTTTTTCTTTAAATAAAAAAAAATCTTCCATTCCTTTTGAAATTGTTCATTTAGATATTTGGGGCCCTTGTTCTACTACTTCTGCGCATGGATATAAGTACTTTGTTCTCAAGGAAAGCAGTGGCAAGTATATACCTGAGGTGGCAGAAAGCCCTTTCTTCTACTTCAGTTGACTGTCCTGGATCATAATCCTCTGCCTGAATCAGACCTAAATCCGACTCAGGTAACCTCTCAGCATTAAGATAGTGAATTGGGTGATTTGCCTATTGCAATTAGAAAAGGAAAACGAAATACAAAATACTCGTTGGAAAAGATGGTATCATATTATAATTATCCCAGAAAATATGAGTTGTTTGTGGTGCATGTAGATACTATTCATATTTCGAAAACATTTGAAGAGGTCAAACAGTATCCAGAATGGAAGGTAGTAATGGAAGAGGAAATTGCAGCCTTGTTACGAAACAAGACTTGGGAATTGACTGATCTACCTTATAGAAGAAAGACAATGGGATGTGTAGACGTGATTTTATTTCAAATCGTGGGATTCGAAATCAAACCCTCGAACTACGTCGGGTTGCGTGAGCGTGCCAGTTAGTTTATCAAAACTAACAAATTCTGATTTTCTGACTTCTAAGAACGATTGTGGATAAGTGAGATCTTTTCGACTTAGGCCCACTTGAACTGGCGCTCAAGGGTCAGCCTAGACGCTTGAAATTTGTTTGAATTCTTTAATTCGAGAAAGGAAAAACCAGATTTTCCAAAGTTTCAGATTTGTGTTTAAGTTCTTGATTTCTGAAAATTTTCAGATTCTGAAAGTTGCAGAATCTGTTCAGTTTTAGAGACTTGTTCTCTGAATTTTTAAAAATACTTCTGGCTCTCCAAAAATTCTAAAAAATTATACAAAATAGATACACTTGTGTGTAAAATCATAATATATTTTTATTTTATAATTTTGTTATTTATTTTCTGAGAATTAAATACAGAATCAGAAACTGTTATAAAATTCGGAACAACCCTGTTCCTATGAATCAGAAGCTCAGAAAAATAGCAATATCTCAGCACTCAGTAATCCAATTTCGATACAATTTGTTGTGTTAGAAAGATACAGATGTTAGGTTTCCAACTAATCAAATTTCATCCAATTTCATTCAGTGGTTGCAGAGATATGAGCAAACGAACATAGGTGTGTTACTGAATATTCTATTTCTGTAAAACGCAATTTGGATTTTGTATAAACTTCACGGATCTAATTGACTAGGAAACAATTCATAAAAATTCCTCCAAATTTTATCTAACAAAGTCTGATATGTCTAGATTATTCATGCAAAATCTAGAGGCAATTGGCTTATCCGTTTGTCTATAAAAATTCCGTGATCAGACGTGTGTGCACAGACAGTTTCAGAAACCAGTTTTACAGAAAATTTCAGAAGGTTCCTAACGTGATTCTAAAATGAAATTCAACCTGTATCAGTCCTAATGATGCATGGAAATCATCTAAACATGGATTTTACTTTCGTTTATGAAGTAATCATGTGTGTTTGTATCGATATAAATGAAGAACATGAGCTCGAGCCCTTGATTCAAATACAAATTTCTAGAATATGTGCTTCTTCAGATTCTCATGAATTAAAACAAATTTGTGCACGGATTCAAACCTGTGTGAGGGAGAGGGGACATAGGAGCACTTCGTCGGATGATCGTCGGATGTCGGAACCAAGTCGGACTTCCTTCTTCTCTTCCTTTCTCTCTCTCTCCCTCTCTCTCTCTCTCTCTCTCTCTCTCTATTTCTCTGTATTTTCGGACTGAATGTTGCGGTATCTTGGTTGATCCTTTTCTGTTGATGCTCGCTGGTTCCTTTCCTTGTTGTTCCTGGCTGATCGTCGCTGGTTGATCGTCGCTGGTTCCCCCTTCCCGGTTGATGCTTGATCCGTTGATGCTTGATCCCTCCTTCCTCGTCCTTGTGCAGCTCCTGGAAGAGTCCTTTTATAGGCTCATGGATGCCTGTTGGTTGGGATTTGGATGAGTTTGGTTTTGATTGTGTTGATAAGATCTCATCTGGTATCTGATTTCATCTGATCTTAAACGTGATCTACACATGATATGTGTTGTGAACTTTATGTTGAACGTTACTTTGTAATTTGAATATCATATGCATCTGATATTTTGTGAGTTGTTTGGAACGTTATCTGCAGTTGATAACGTTATCTAGGCAAGCCTTGAATCGTTATCTGCTCTGTGCTGTAGCTGGGAATCGGTTGAAGGTAGGTGGCAGGTTGTTGAGCTTGTTGACAGGATGCAGCCAGGATTTGGAGTATTATCATCAGCTGAAAAGCTTATTGTTACTATTTCATCCGAACTTTTCATGTAGCTGCTACTACTGCTCCTTGAATCTCAGCCATCTTTAGAGGAAACCAGACATAGCATATCTGGGCCCAGATGTAGGATCTATCATGAAACACACGGCTTTGCGCCAAGCTTTGTTGTTGTTTATGTGATCACAATCAACATTATTCTTTAGTAACTTCACAACATCAGCCCGTGTTGTGATTTAACAAATCGGAAGACTTTCCCATTAATGTCAAATGTCCCAATCATAATCAGCAGTATCTCTAAACCAGATTAATTTGTCCTTGTTCTGTTTCAGAAAGTTCAGCATTTTCCATAATATTGGCATTTTGTGACATTCCCCATTCTTTGTCAGGTGAATCTGTGATTCAGCAACAACATCAGCAACTTCAGAATATCCTGCATCTTCCATGTTCTCTACCATGAGCATTATGAACTTCCACCTGCATACTTGCTGTGAAAGTGGTTAGGCAAATACATGTTACATGCCTTTCTACTATGAACGTGTTCTATTAAGCCCATGTTACGTTTTTGAAAATCAACTTTCATGCTCATTCAATCCTTTCCATGAGTGTTGGGATATTAAAATTGCTCTTATCATAACATATCAATAGCATACCGGTAACAAATGATGATGCAAATTGATGTATATCAATACTAATTACCTCGATACCCAAACATAACGTAGACACGTTACGAAAGGCGTTGGATACCAAACCTTCATTTTCGAAGGCTTTTGTTCTTGCTTTCACCTTTCCTTTCTTTTGATAATACCGACCTTACCCTCTAGAAATTGATTTCTTTCCAAATGTGAGCTTTTCTTTCTAGGAAGCTCACTTTCCCTTTCTAGGCGTCCACCATCCTTTTCAGGTGTCAACTTGTCTTTTTGATACCTGTATCTTTTCAAAAGGTAAGCTTTCAACATACTTTTCGTCATAAATCTTTTAAAGAAACGAAATCCTGCTTTTCCAGTGCTAAGGGCAAAATCGTCATTTTCCCTAATTTTGTCAAAATTCGAAATTTTCAGAAAGAAAAGCATTCTTTCATCATTTTAAAGCTTCCATAAAATTTTGATACCGACATAAGCTCGTTTAGTGCCTTTTTCATTCAAAAATCTAAAATTGCCAAAAATAGTTATTTCCGTAAAAAATTTATAAAAAATTTTGGGTGTTTACAGGATACAAGTGGGTTTTTTCGATAAAATATAAAGCTGATAGAAATATAGAAAGATACAAAGCAAGACTAGTAGCTAAAGGTTACCACCAGTCATACAACATAGATTATACAGAGACATTTGCTCAAGTGGCAAAGATGAACACCATCAGAATCATTCTAAGTTTGGCAGTCAATAAAAAATGAGAATTATGGCAGTTGGATGTTAAGAATACTTTCCTTCAAGGAGATCTTATGGAACACATTTATATGGATCTACCACCTGGGTATGTTCATCACCAAAAGCAGGACAAGGTATGTAAGTTAAAGAAATCAATTTATAGTTTGAAACAATACCCAAGAGCATGGTTTGAAAAATTTAGTGATTGTATCATAAATCTGGGCTTTAAGCAGTGCATTAGTGATCATACATTGTTTATCAAACAAGATAAAAAAACTACTGTGTTATTGGTATATATTGATGATATAATCATCACATGTGATGATGAAGGCATAATCGATCTGAAGAAAAAACTAAAAATATTGTTTGACTTGAAGGATTTGGGAAGATTACATTACTTCTTAGGAATGGAAATTATTCATAAAGATGATTGTTTATTCTTAAGTCAAAGGAAATATATCTTAGACTTACTAAAAGAGATAAAAATGGAAGATTATCGCATATGCTCTATTTCTATGAAGGTACCCAAAGAAGATAGTGATACGTCCACTGAACCATATGAAGATGTAGGTAAATACCAGAGATTAGTGAGAAAGCTTATATATGTTACTATTACATGACATGACATCAGTTTTGCAGTTGGATATGTGAGTAGGTGGATGGATTGTCCATCTAAACATCATATGAATACAGTATTTCATATCATCAGGTACTTGAAATCCTCAATAACTTATGTTTTGCTATATACTCTATATTCATCACTCGATATAAGGATCTAGTCAGATGCAAATTGGGCAGGTTTAAGAACAGATAGGAAATCAACATCAGGATATGTAGTGTGTTTAGGAGGCAACATCATATCTTGGAAAAGTAAGTAGTCTGTGGTGGCTAGGTCTAGTGCAGAGGCAGAGTACCGTGCTATTGCCCTAGGCATGTGTGAAGGTCAATAGATTATATCACTTCTAGAAGAAATTGGGTTTAAAGGAAATACTCGAATTACTTTCTTTACTGACAGTAGAGCTGCCCTCTAAATAGCTCATGATCTTGTCTTCCATGAAAGAATCAAACACATTGAAATAGACTGTCACTTTATCATAGAGAAGATTTTTCATAATATCTTCAACCTGGTCTATGTACGTTCAGAAGATCAATTTGCAGATATCTTCACTAAAAAAGTTTCAGTCAATAGCCTTCAGAAAGCACTTGCTCAGTTGAGAATTACAAGTCTTCAAGATTCAACTTGAGGGGGCGTGTTGGAAACCAAGTTGAAACCCTCTTTATCGTTCTTAGTGTTTTAAGAAGTTTAAGTTTAAAGTCTTTAGTTATATTGTAAATAGGTTTAGTCATATGTAATTTGGATCCCAATGGATCAGGATTATGATCCATTGGGAGATAAGTTATTAGTCACTAATTAGGGATAGTTAAGTCTTTTAAGTTAGATTAGTAGCATAAAAGTTGGCTTTGTAATTAGGTCATCGAGAGGTGGAAAACGTGAGATGCAGAGTGCTGCAGCCAAGGGGTGCCGACCTACCCCTCCTTCCTCCATGTGATATTTTCTGGTTGTTATCAATAAAATGATGTTTTTTGCTGCGTAACTTCAACATAAAGATACCTTTTTGGGAGGAGTTAGATAAGGTGATCCAAATAATTCAAAGGAGATGATTTGTTTAGGAGAAGACTTAAATGACATATCGGTAAAGAGGCATTATGATATCAAGACATTCATAGAAACTTTGGTTTTGGGGATATAAATGAGGAAGGTATGGAGATTTTAAATGTTGCTATGACATATGATATCTTTATAGTCAATACAATCTTCAAAAAATGAGATGAACATTTAATTACTTATAATAGTGGTTTATCATAAACACCTTGTGATATGTGGAACAATATGGCTATACATATTAGGAAAGTGGCGAAAGATGTGTTAGCTGAATCTAAGGGAGGTGTACCCATAAAAAGAAGTTTGGCGGTAGAATAAAGTGATGAAAAATAAGGAAAAGGTAAAGAGGGCATGTCACAAATTATATTATGCTAAGAAGACTAGTAAAACTTTAGAGGCTTATGGGAAATCAAAGAAATAAGCGAAAAAGGTCGCCAGTGAATACAAAAACAACAACTAAGTCTTTTCTCATACTAGACGGGGTCGGCTACATGGATTCTTTGTTTCCACATATCCCTATCGTGTGCCATGTTAGCAATTAACTCACAATAAGCTAGATCATTCTTTATTGTTTCTTTCCAATACTTTTGTGGTCGTCCTCTATCTCTTTTAATACTTTCCAAATTTAGTTTTTCATACCTTCTTACATGTTCTTCTTTTGATCTTCTTTCTATATGTCTAAACCATCTTAAATGATATTCTCTCATTTTATCCTCTATTGGTGTCACTCCTAATTTGTTTCTAATAACCTCATTATGAATTCGGTCGTAAGTGAATCAAAAGCTAAAATTTAGGAGGATTTATATAAAAAAAAACTCAACACAAAAGAGGGTGAAAGAGATATTTTTAGGATAGGTAGGGCTAGAAATAAGAAAACTAACGATCTTAATTTTGTTAGATGTATCAAAGACGAGGATGAAAAAATTCTAGTGGCAAATGATCATATAAAAATAGATGAAAAAACTATTTTATAAGTTTTTTAATTAAAATAAAGATGTTAGTATTAGTTTAGAAGAGTTAGCCAAATTAGAAAAGTATATAAACCACAATTTCTACCAATGTATTTAAAAGAATGAAGTCAAAGAGGCTCTTAAACATATGAAGGGTGGTAAATCTATAAGACTATATAATATTCCTATAAAAATTTGGAAAATCCTAGGAGAAACATGAATCACTTGGCTCACAAGACTATTTAATGAAATATACAGAAATCAGAAGATATCCGAAGAATAGAGAGCGAGTACACTTATGCCTATATAAAAGAACAAGAGAGACATTTAAAATTATGTGAATTATCAGGGTATCAAGTTAACGAGTCATACTATCAAATTATGGGAAAGAATTATCGAACATAGGTTAAGACAAGTATTAAGTATAACAGATAAGCAATTTGGATTTATGATAGGTAGATCTACTATTGAAGCTATTTACCTTTTGAGATATCTTATAAAACATTTTAGAGCAAAAAGGACATTTATATGATATTTATTAATCTAGAAAAAGCTTACGATAGAATGCCGATAGATATTTTTTAGAGAACCTTAGAAAAAAGAGGTATTCTATTGACATACATAAACCTCATAAGAGACTGCAAAAACATATGTGAGGACTCATAAAGGAACGAGGACTTCTTTGAAGTTAATATTGGGTTACATCAATGATTAATTTTAAGTCCATACTTATTTATAATGGTGATTGATGAGTTACCAAAACATATTCAAGATGAAGTACCTTGGTGTATGTTATTTGCAGATGACATTGTATTAGTGCAGGAGTATAAGGAAAAAGTTGATAGAAAATTAGAACTATTAAGAGAAACATTAGAAAGTAAAGGCTTCCGACTTAGTAGAACAAATACAGAATATATGGAATGTAAGTTTGATCATTTCGTTACCTCAGAGGACATAGAAATTAAAATTGGCACATATTGTATCCCCCAAAAGAAAATTTTTAAATACCTAGGGTCAATTTTTAAGAGTGATAGAAGAATTGATGGAGATGTTGGGCATGCTAGTTTGTTAAAATGGAGAGGAGCATAAGGTATTCTTTGTAACAAGAAGATACCATTAAAGGTAAAAGGTAAACATTATAGAGCAATAATTAGACCTATCATGTTTTATTGTTCTACGTGTTGGACTGTTAATCATCATATACAAAAGATGTTTGTGGTAGAAATGAAGATGTTGAGATGAATGAGTCGTCATACAAGGAAAGACCATATACATAATGAGGTTATTATAAACAAATTGGGAGTGACGCCAATAGAGGATAAAATGAGAGAATGTTGTTTAAGATGGTTTGAATATAAAGAAAAAAGATCAAAAGAAGTGCATGTAAGAAGGTACGAAAAACTAAATTTTGAAAGTATTAAAAGAGGTAGAGGACGACTATAAAAGTATTGGAAAGAAACAATAAAGAATGATCTAGCTTATATTGAGTTAACTGCTAACATAACACATGATGGAGCTATATGGAAATAAATAATCCATATAGCCGACTTGGTGTTGCTGCATTTACATTATGCATTTATGTTTGCTTCTCAAACAAGATATGACCTGATTTAGCCGATCCTATCTAGTATGGGGAAAAGTATCAGTTGTTGTTGTATATACTTTATCTTTTATTCTTTGAGTTCCTTTTTTGTATTTTTACGTGCCATTATCTGGATAAGGTTGGTTGAAGAATAAAAAAATAAAGAAAACAATAAAGTTCTTTGTTGATATTATTAAATAACAATAAAGGACTCTTTTGGATATTATTAGATACTTTATATATTTCTTACGACCTCGATTGTCGTATCTTTTTTGGATATTAAATTTTTTCTAGCAACTATCTATCATATATCATCCAAGATTGGGAAGGGTCATTGTTAGGATGATAACGGTGTTCATAATTTAACTAATCCTTTTATTAAAAAAAACCTTTTTATTTAAAAGAATGACAATGCAAGAAAAAGATCACATCTGTGATACAGGATCTAAAAATTACTTTAGAGTGGGTTGGTAGACCACAAAACAGTTTGAGTTTCAAGCTCACAATATTAGGTGTAAGCTATAGGTTTTCTTTGAATTTTGCGTGGGGATGATGCCCCACCTCGACTCAATGAAGATTCACTACTGGATATAGGAACTCATATGGTGAACATGTTCAGCTTGAATAGCTACATGCAAATGAGTCAGGGATGAGTCAAGCCAACCCACACTATGAGCTGCTTGGTCATTTATTGAGAACAACAAAACCACGTTTCTTTCCTATCATATAGTGAGCCGGTAAGCCACAATAGGACCAAGACCTAGACATGTCTGAATTTGAACCTGGTCCGACCTACCCACACCCTTATATGACTGCTCTTCATGAACCCATGCCTATGCTCCATCTCTTTTCCCTAATCCTAGGTTCGATCAACGGGTCAGTCTCTCACTTCGCAAAAGGGGGAGATGTGGCGACGCGATTCTGTGTTTTGGGGTGTGTTCATATCATTTCGTATCCATGTTAGAAACAAATCAAAACCTTTTGGGAAAAATTTTAGGATTGATACACACACATTCCTTCAATATCCACACACCCCTTTTCTGAACTTCTTAAAATACTTATGATCATTTCAGATATTTACCAAATTATTCATCGCAAAAAAATACTTGTTTTTTCTCTCCCCTATATGAATAGACCACTGACCCCATTTTTGCATTTTTTCCATTCATTAGTCACTCTTCGATCCATTTCATCTATCTATTACTTGATCTACATCCTTTTTCAACAAAAGAATGGATCCAAATCAGTCAGAAAATAAGAAAGAAGACGAGAAAGAGAGAAGAAAAAGAGGATAAGAACAACCAATTTGAAGATTTGGACTGATTTCTCGTTGATGGGTTTTCTGGCTTGAGATGCGTCTCTCATACGCGGGAGACATGCTTGAGGTGCAGGTCTCTTTGGGAGGGAGACTCGTACCCCAAGCGTGTCTCCGTTATTTCGATATGCTTACATAACTTTTCTTTTTTGCTATGCTGATATGACTCATAGGGTACAAGTAGAAGGTCGTAATGTCACTGCTTTATCAAGAAGACACAATACTTTATCATATTAAAGATGTGCCCTCATAGACAACAACAAGAATAAAACATTGTGGCAGAAGAAGACCCTTCATGTTATGAGTAAGATATATCAACCTCAACGACTGAGATTCATATTGCAGAGAGTGAGAATCACAGATCACCTCACATGCCAGGATTACTCCATAGAATGTCACGTTATTTATAAAATTTGTCCTGAATAGATAATTTCTAACTTTAGTGAAATTTTATACTCGATATCAATACTCACTATTTTAACTAATTATGTAAATGTATATTTACAAATAATATGAAAAATAGTAATAGCTCACACAAGGTATACTATTGGTAGATCATAGCCAGTAAAGAGAATGAATGTGAAGTCTAGTAATTGGGTTGAGATTGCATATTGAAGTGGGTTGATTGGGCAAACAAATTTGCTATATAAGTGATAGATTATATGTTATTAATTACTTTTATCAATCATTAGCAACCAAATACAAACAACTTCTACATGTTATGGGGTGAGATGACTATAACACTTCACGATGTTCACAAGATACTTTATCTTTAAATAGAGGAATAACTTGTTACCTTGACATAGGAGATGATAACTACAAGCAAATTTGAGTGATATGTTGGAGATGAGCATTAATAAAGTAGTGTTAGAGATTAAGTTTGAGATACTCTGAACTAATTTTTTAGGAAGGGGAGCCAGTAATGATAATAAAGTTTTATTATATTTATTGTATTAGCTAGGTTATACATTATATTAAGATAAATCTAAAGATAAAGTGTTAATAGTGATCATACATCTATTAGTACATGATGTTTTCAGGGTTGACAGTTATACTTTGGGTGGAGCAATATTAGCCTATTTATACATACAGCTAAAAAGGATATTCTAGATAGAAGAAAAATAACATACTTGTTTGCTCTAGGTAAGAACTTATACTATTGTTATTTACTATAATATATTTCATATAGTCATTTTTTATAATTTAACAAGTTATTTGTTTTAACTATATGCATAAATTTATAAGTATTTCCGAGCTTTCAGAGATAGCATATGACCAAAATGGTTTGATAGAGAATCACGAGTAGATCAATGGATGAGAAATATCTGTTACATATAATCTCTTACTAATCAACTTAATAAGTACAGTGATATGAACCAAAGAGTGTTTAAGCATTCTTGTTGCAATGGTTTCTAGCCTTGTAGGAATTCTCCGTCACAATAGGAACTGATAAGGACAATGAACTTAGTAATCGCCATTAAACCCAAGCTAGATGAGATAAGGAGAAGAAATATACTTTTAAACAGCAAAATATCTCCAAACAAAACTACAATTCATTTCATTCCAATGACTAAAATAGAGATTACATAACAGTAATGACATGCATTAAAACAAATTGAAAATAGCACCTAGGAACTAACAACACTACATGGTTATCCTGTAAGCTAAGGGAAATAAACCTGATTTAATGGTCAATCGACTTATTAATGAGCATAGTAATCAGTTAGTATTGGTTTGGAGTAGACAACTTTCCTCCAACTTATTATTGAGCATAGTAATCCTGCAACCTCCTTGTAAATGCTCTCATCTAATGAGTAGACGACTTTCCTCCAACTTACACTAAATGCACTTGCATCTCTTTATTCATTATAAATTTGACAATAAATACTTTAATAATTTTTTATATATATCATATACATAAAAAATGAACTGCATCCAAAAAAATTATTTGAATGACATTTACCAAAGTCAGATCCATGGTCATTGCACATGACATGTGAAAAGTTATTTGGAGTGCAAAACTATATTACACATCTCAACACCCAAAAATAATTCTCTTCATTTTTTGCACTTATAAAAGAGAAGCCTACATAGAGTTCTTAGAGATTAATGTGAATCTGACAACCTAAAGTTAATATATTTTATACCTAGAAAATATGAAATATATAATCGTTAGACACTATATATTGTGAGCATTAGCAAATAAAAGTGAAACACTTATATGTTTGTCTTATATGTAATATTAAATTGCAATACCCATAGAAATTCATGTAATAGTTATACGGAACAGGAATGTGCAAATATAATATCACTAACGATATCCATATAAGGGATTTTACAATGTCATGTATGATATTGGTGAGTGTCTAGATCTGTAGAATATTTTGAGAACCCAAATCTTTCTTTCTAATTTTCATCCGTGCATTATTGTACTCATATTTGTCTCATCAACGTGCTTCATATGTGTTAAAATATCTTTTGGTTTACAATGATTTTTTGTAAGATCCTTTATTACATTGTACTTAGAGCTACTCAAGATATACTCCCTGCAGAAACATATGCTTCAAAGAGGATGATTATGTTTCATATTCACTACATTCAACTTCTAATAACCATTGACTCCACCCTCGCCTCTCAATAAAAATGGACAGTTTACCTACTTAGTACCCATCCACCTATTATTTTTAATATCAATATTTTACTAGCCTTATATTACATTGGATGCTTCATAATTTGTAGAGAAATGTTGGCCCGCTATATCATCATGAAGGGCCACATTTTAAAGCCAGCTAGTTTCGGACCAGATTCCATGTCCAATTCAGATCCCACTTGGCTGATCTCTTCTTTGTGTTGTAGATAACGCCTAGGCTCATAATTAGTTGCACCTTGACCTCATATACTTGACTGGTGGCTAGCTAGTTCTAGTTGGAACGAGATGACCTTTGGCGAGTTACATCATCTCCACCATGCTTCCCTTGTCTTGGTCCTCCAACACATTTACTTAAGTATGGTCTTGGGTAGAGCTTGAGGCAAGAAACATGAAAGACACCCTCAAGAAATACTAGCTCATATGATGGCTTGCTAATATTTTTAATGATCTTTAACGGTCTATAGTACTTTTGAAGTAATCTTGATTAGAGCAAGTTGTTTGCAATGAAGGCTTCGTGAAGATGAGACTTGAGCCTTTGCAAAACTCCAACTTCAAATTTACATTGAGGTCAACCCGTATCAAATTGAGCCTTGATTTGCTTTTAGCTTGAGTAACATTCTCTTTTATTTTATGCAATCATTGCACTCGCACAAAGAAATGTAGACTTTCTTATGCAATGCACTATGATGCTCATGTACAATAAGGGGCGTGTAGTTTGTATACTCATGGAGATCTTTAAAAGAAGTCATTGTGGTCGAAGTATAATAGTGAATATGAAAGGTCAGCCTATAGGAAGAGGTTTGACCAGAATTACTCTATCTGAAACAATGTAAGTTTAAGAATTTGGCTCATGACTTCGGTTTAGACACTAGTTTGGAAATGATCGGGTCATATTAAAAACTTAATTTGGTTCCTCAATTATGCATATATTCCTTCCAAAATCTTGAAGTTAATATAATATATCTGTCACCAACTATGATCTTGGAAACACTATGTAGACTACTGACCCTCTTGATAAAAGGCTTTAACAACTTTAATTACCTAATACTTGGCTGTGAGAGGTTCGAAGTGAGCATACTTGGTGAAGCAGTCTACGGTTACCTAAACAGTTTCATACCCATTTTCGTAAGATAAGGCCTCCATAAAATCCATGCAGATCAATTCTCACACTTGTAAAGGAATAGATAAGGGCATTGAGGGACTAAGAAACTTACTCGACTCATACATTTAGGCTTGACAATTCTTACACTCTCTAGTAAGCAGGATAATTTAAAATTTTATCCATTTCCAATAACAATCAGATTAGACCCTTAATAAGTCTCAAAAATATCTTCATGTCTTCCTTATGTGTGGGTGATGATATACTTTGACAATAAAGTCAATTAAAGTACATGATTTGGGAAGCAAAATTTTACCACTGAAATAGCAGATATTGCGATGGACCATATAGCACAGGGTGAGCTAGCACCTTGTCCATGACCTCCAGGATGCCTGGATCCATGCATTGAATGTCCTATGTGCATTTGGCTTATAGAGAGACGATAGTTAAAAATACCATTAGTTAGTTCTCTTTTTGAGTAAAAGAGCATTCACAACTAAGTTCTCCTTGCCTCTCTTATATTCGATTTCAGAATAATATTTAAGAAGCTTAGAGTTCACCTTTATTGTGGGATTGTGATCTTTTGCTCCAAATCAAATTTAAAACTGGTATGGTCATTTCGTAAAGTGGATATTCTCTAAAGCAAATACATGCTCCACTAATCTAGAGCTAAGGCGACAATGGGTAGCTTCTTATCATATGTTAAGTAGCTTGTGTTGAAAGGGGGGGTATGTCCTTGTTCATGTATTCCATGGAGTGTTACTCTTGCATTAGAACAATTCCTACTCATATGTGGCATGCATTAGTGGTGATGATGAATTCTTTGGTGGAGTCTGATAATGCAAGAATAAGCATAGTCGACATCACTAACTTGAGTTAATGAGCTATAAGAGACCAAGTGAAAGATTCCTTCTTAAATAAATCCATTAAGGGCTTTATAAGAAAACTATAACCCTCAATAAAAAAACTGATAATATCCCTTAAGTCTAAGAAAATCTCATGATGACTTGATGGTTTTGGACTTGGGATAAGTGAGTATGACCTCAACCTTGGACGAATCAACCTTAATGCCTTCTATTGAAACAATACGTCTAAAGTAGTGTACACAAAAGAACAATTGCACATATTTACAACCAAGTTATTAGCTTGAAAAGTAGATAAGAAATTGGATACATGAATAAAATGAGTATCCCAAGATTTAGAATAAATTAGAATATTATCAAAGAAAATGATGACATATTGATGAAATAAGCTCTCGAGTGTCTCATCTCTCCTTTCTTGAAAAGTGGTTGAAGCATTAGTGAGTCCAAATGGCATGATTAAGAACTCATAGTCTCTTATGAGTATGTAAGTATCTTTGAGGTGGTATACAAACTTTAGTAATATCTGGCACGCAAAATCCAACCTAAAAAAGTTGCTCCATGCAATTCATCTAAAAACTCTTCAATGATGGCAATAAGAAATTTATTTGTTACAATGGTGTTGTTAAGAGCTTTATAGAGCTTTATAATCAACATAGAACCTCCAAGATCCATCCTTAATTACTAATAAGACCAATGAAAAAGAACAAGAACTAGGTCAAATAATTCCTTGCTCCAACATCTCACAAACTAAGTCTTTAATAATTTGGTTTTAGAATAAGCATACCAATAAGGCTTGACACAAATAGGATCAAGGTTCGGCTTCAAGATAATAGGATGATTAAAGGCTTAGGTTGCAAAGAGGCCTTATGGTTTAGTAAATGTATCAAAAAATTCAGTTGGTACCTGATCACATACTCGGCTTTTAATTTGAGAGTAGAAGAACCATTTTCAAGTAGTGTTCCATCGTTATCATATTAATCAACATCTAAGTCACTTCATTTTTTTTTGTCCAAGTAACTTCTCTCTTTTTCCTGAAAATATTGCATAGCATTGACATAAAGTCAGTGAGAAAGTAGGTATTAAATCGTTAACTACAAGGCAATGACAGCCTGAAAATGATTTGAAACTCAAATTACATGAACAAAATATGATAACTTATAAGCCAAGTTGAAATTAAATCTGACAACACCATGTTCACTGTTTTCAACCACAAACGGCTTAAGAAATCATCCCCCGCTCTCTCTCTTACTCGGTCAGGCAGTCTACAAAATCAAGGTTGCAGCTCAGGTGAATCTCTTGTCTGATTATAGGATTGATACGCACACACCCCTTTTACTATTCACACCTTTTTTCTAAAGTTCTCAAATTAACCCTCCATAGAAAATAACCTATCATTCTAATTTTCCATGGTTTTCTATCCATTCATCGTTCCTCGATTCATTGAATCAACATTACACAATCTACAATAGTTTTTAGTAAAAGAATGGATCAAAATATGTTTAAAAAAAGAAAAAGAAAGAAAGGGAAAAAAAGAAAAAGAGGATAAGAATTCTCGATTCGAAGGAGGAATTGTCGATTTGTTGAGATATGGTGTTGATTTGGTTATGTTTTATTATTATTATTTAGTTTTTTCATAGATTTTGAATAATTTCTCATCGAAAAACTCATCAGGTTCTTCAGCAAGTTATGCACCGTATCTTATGTCAACGCTTCATATAGGAGACGCAATGCCATATCCTATGAAGGATGCTTCGATAAATGACAACAAGGAGAAGAAGAAGTCGACCCTTTACGTAATAAGGAAGATACATCAACCTCATATACTAAGATTAATATTGCACATACTTAGAATGAGGGATCTCCTGATATGTCAGGATTACTACTAGGTTTGAAGGTCATATTGCACATAACGAATAATTTTTAACTTTAGTGAAATTTTATATTTCATATTAACACTCACTAACATTATCCGTATTAGAGATTTTATGATGCCATGTATGAAAAAGGTGAGTGTTTAAATCATTTAGTAGTTGTAAAATACTTTGAAAACCCCTATCTTCCTTAAAATAACCATCAGCTAATACCTTGCTTAGTTGACTTATATTAAGGAAGTTTATTGAGGATAAGATTTAGGGTTTTTTTTAAGGAGGTAAACCAATTAGTCGTAAATCAAGGTAAAATATACTTGCGAAAATACGAGTCTTTTAAAAAAACCCACTAACAATTAGTCGTAAATCAAGGTAAACCAATGGTTATTAAATCATTTATCTTAATTGATTATATGTCAGTAAATCAATTATTGATTGTGAGAATGATGTACTTGACTATTCACTCGTATTTACGATGGATGATGTATTTATGAGTTATAATAAACTTATTCAATATGTAAGAAATGTTGGGAGGAAGCATAATAATGTTATTTTTATTAGTCGTTTGAAGTGCAAAGGTATAACAAGCAAGGTATGGCTTGAGTGTCAAAGGAGTGACAAATATAAGCCAACTAAAAATATTGATGTTGAAAGTATTAGGTTGATGTGAACTAAGAAGGTAAACTGTCTATTTTTATTGAGAGGAGAGGGGTTTTCAAAGTAGAGGGGTTTTATTGAGGATTATACCCTCTCCTCTCAATAAAAATAGACAGTTTACCTTCTTAGTTCACATCAACTTAATAATACCTTGCAAGGTAATACCTTGCTTTGAAAACCCCTAAATGATTATACCTTAAAATACAAGGTATGCCATGTATTGGCTTATATTCCTTAAATCATTTAGGGGTTTTCAAAGTAGAGGGGTTTTATTGAGGATTATACTCTCTCCTCTCAATAAAAATAGACAGTTTACCTTCTTAGTTCACATCAACCTAATACTTTCAACATCAATATTTTTAGTTGGCTTATATTTGTCACTCCTTTGACACTCAAGCCATACCTTGCTTGTTATACCTTTGCACTTCAAACGACTAATAAAAATAACATTATTATGCTTCCTCCCAATATTTCTTACATATTGAATAAGTTTATTATAACTCATAAATACATCATCCATCGTAAATACGAGTGAATAGTCAAGTACATCATTCTCACAATCAATAATTGATTTACTACATCATTGACCAACTAGTTAATTAATACATCATATGATGCATTACAACAACTTCTTCTCTCCTTAGTTATCATATAATAAGTCCTTTGATTAGTTACCATCTTCTTTGAATTGAGTCCTTAATAAGTGGTTCATTCGAGTTGGGATATAAAGTTCAAAGCATAATACATACCAAACAACTTTTATTCGATTAAGAGAGACACGAGACAACAACGCCTTCCCCTTAAGGAGAAACGCGCCTAGGCCGCATCTCCTCGTTAAGGGGAAACCCGATACAAAGGTGACTCCGGCAAGAGAATAATGTTGTCGCAAAACATCCTTAAAATGTAAAAAACTCAAAAGATAAGACAAACTTACGAAAATACAAAGATATTACCAAGAACCAACATTTCCAAGAAAAAATCCAAAAAATGGTTAGATCTATAGTCTCTTTCTTTCTTTCTTTTTTTTTTTGTTTTGTTTGATTCAAATGAGGTTCGTAATAAACTAATCGGTAATTGCAACTAATCGATAAAAAGAATAAAATGCCATAATTAGGTGTAGAGAGGAGAGAGAAATTGTTGTAGGGCTATTTTAGTTATTTTTAAAATATGAGATGTGTGGATAGTAAAAGGGGTATGCAGATAGTAATGCCCTACTTTATTGTTGTTGAGTTTGAACTTTTTTTTTTTGTTATAAACACAGCAGCTTGGTGAACCAAGTTATATGTTGCCACCTAAAGAAGATGTACATTGGTGGATCTAGAAATTGGTGTCAGGTTGAGCGAATAGCTCATAAAACTTTTTAAGATGGGTCGAACTATGTCTAGTAACCTAATAACCATGGATTCAACTACTAGTTATAGTTGTTTTCATTGACGCTCTAAATTTCAAGTGGGTTTGCCGCCTAGATCCACTACTATATATATATATATATATATATATATATATATATATATATATATATATATATATATATATATATATATATATATATATATATATATATATATATATATATATATATATATATATATATATATATATATATAGAGAGAGAGAGAGAGAGAGAGGTTAGTCCATGCGCACATCAATCCATGCTCTAATTTGCTTAAAGATCTCAATTGTTCGATATTGAATATCAACTGTTGAGATCACTTAAGTTAAAAAGTAAATAATATTGGATGCTTTTATTGCACCTACAAAAAGTACGAAGGTTCTTTTTGGAATTTAAAATTTTAATTTCAACTGCTATTCTTGTTGATCAAACGATTGAGACTCTTGAGGATGTTTAAGCATGGATTAATGTGTGCATGGACTATGTTATATATATATATATATATATATATATATATATATATATATATATATATTATAGTAGACTCTTAAGCTACGAAATAAAACTAAGCCGCAGTGGCAGGTTTACATTGAGGCGAGGTGGGGTATCCACCAAACCCAATTTTTGAAAAGCTCAAAGAAGCATTGAGCACAGTTGAATATATGTGGGTCATAAAATAAATACAACCTATTCACCTACCTATGAACAAATCTTGGAGATTCTTTTTCCTGAAGCTTTAAAAAATTTAAAAATATATCTCACAATTGGATGTGTAAGCTATAATATAAAGTTGTACACCTCCACTTACCCATCCCAAGTGAGAGCACCCCGGGTGGCTAGTATCATCTAGAGTCATTCAATGCTTTTTTCAAGGTTGAGATGAGACCGGCTGGCTCACGCCATTTGCTTCTCTTCCACGTCTACAGGTAATCATGTTCGGCTCGTCATTAGAATATAGTAGGATTCAAGAACAAGTAGGCAAGAAATCATCCTTCGGGTCGTTGGGAGCTTCATCGAATTACACCTTTTTCCTCTTTGGGCCCTCTTCTCTAAGTCCATCATTTTGGACTATGTGTGGGCTGCTAGTGGTGAAGTCGGGGCCAATGTCTCAGCCATGAATTCCCTAACCACTCAATGACTCTTGAATCGATTCAAGGTCTGATCATGTGGCCTCGTCATGGAGCATGATGTCCCTCTGAGATATCCAAAGTAGTTATACCATCTTACATTAATACCTTGACAGCTTGAAGAGAGCATCGTCGATGGTGATGCTCCAGTGGATCCGGCTTGATTCTATCCCCTATTTCCTTTTCAGTTTGTCACCACTTGAATTAGGAGTACCTTCTACATGGCGCCATATCGGTCAGTGTCAGGTGAAACCCCTCATGTCTGTTGAAAGTAGGCTAGTAGGGCAATCAAATAGGTTTGAGTAACTCTTGTTCATCGTCGACCCATGACTCCTTCCTCGACCTTGAGTGTTTGTTCTCGACTTGACATGGGTTAGATTTTTATAGTGCTTCATCCTTACCAATTCGACTTGGTACTCTTTATGTACCATCTATTCTACTGTGTCGAATGATAACATGGTGTCATTTTCAACTATGGCAAACACAACTAGGAACGAGCTTGTATAAGTTCTGAGTTGCTTCTCTAAAAGTTTGAGGTGACCTTTAATAGCTTGATGTATAACCATGCAAAATTTGATGCACTAGTTTATTCCATGCGAGGGAAGGTTGTGCCATTTATAGTATCGAGGCATCTTTCTAAACTTCTCTCGGTAGGGTATCAACTGTCACTCAAGAAGACTAATTTGTCGATCTTTTAGGAGCAAGTCAAAAATCTAGCCAATTTTTTACATATCAAACGACTATAGCTCCTTCTCCTTCCCTTTTGAAGGCCAAAGAGCATCACAAGTGTACGATATCCTCTGAGTTAATTCAGCAGTCGTAATTTTGGTTAAATAAGACTTTGCATCGGTCACCAATCTTCCAAACAGGAGATCAGAGCCTGGAGTTAGGTCCTCTTTGGTCCATCATGCTTGTTCAAAAGGTGTATTGGGGTATTCAAGATATACTCGACATTGCTCAATTAGCCAACTAGAATAAGGTAGGCCAAAAATGTCCTACCAACCTCTTCTTGATCTCCTACTACAAATAGTTTCATGCCAAGGTCATGTTTTGGTCCTTAGTGCATCTGATAGTGAGTAACTAACTAGCTCGTGAAACTTCTCAAAGAAGACTTTGACAATTTATCTAGTTTTCTATTAGAGATTCATCAAATCAATAGGGGTCAACTGTTGACAGATCTCATTGTAGTGTTTGAGAAATGGTTTCTATATCTCATCCCACATGAATTGACCCATACCTCAATGATATATGTCAAGCATATGCTTGGCATGTATGGGATGATTCAAAGAGCTTGACTTTGTGCAACTCACTATCACCCAACTCTTCACATTCAAGGGTCAATCATCATAAATTTTCACCCATGTATACTTGTATCTAGCCTCTCGGGATATGAGAGAGCTTGTCAACTCATTTGGGATATGACTTACGATCAACCTCAGTGTCAAGAGTTTGGAGCTAAATTCCAAATGCATCTCAAACCAAGTTTATGACTCCATCATGATTTCTTTGGCATCATATTGTGGAAAACTTAATATTATTGGTTGGTTATATTTGTGGTGGGTATGTGGGTAGTTGTGGTGGGACCTGGGCACCGTATTCTATGGGTTGTACATGTGGAGGAAACTCACTCCCGTTTGAGCAGTTAAGAAATTAGGTGTAAGTGGTGGCACTAAACATGTCCATTTTCGGGTAAACCAGAACTGCCAATTTTGTTTTACATGAAACCTAGAACCATAACCGAACCAGCATGTGACTGATTTTAGTTATAGTTCTGTAACCCTTGGTTTTGAGGTAATTTTGGTTTCATATCCAAAACTGCTCCAAAATCGAGGAAAATAATTAAAAAAATTCTTTTACACATAAAGGATGCCAATGGGAGTCAAACTCCTCACATGAATCAACACATGATACTTCTTATCGTTGAGCTAGTGGGTTACTTGTGAAGGTAGGGTTAAAAAATATATTTATAGTGTTTCTATTTGAAATACAAGACCAAAACTAACAAATGTAGGCACCTCCCGAGAGTCGATCCTAACATCATCCTTAACCTAAAGGTCTTTGTCTACTGTGAAGATAAGAAGGTATTTGTGATGGGTCGAGGTTGGAAAAAAAAAAATAAAACAAAATATGGTTTATACCACTGATTTTGGTTTTGGTCTGGGTTTGTTTGTGGAACCCATGAACCATAATCGAAGCAGGAGGTCCTTGGTTACGAATCCTGCCGGTTCTGAACAAACCATGTCTAGATGGCACCATGGGTTAAGGCACCTGATATGTATCCCCCGGCGTACTTACTAAACCTGGACTCCTGATGAAAGTATATAAGGTTGTCCCATGCCAAAGCAGTAGGGAAGGATGGAGTTGGCATATCCTGTCTAAGCCATGGTATTGAGTGGTCTCCGAGCAGATATTGACTCGTTCATACTGCAAATAGAGGCCCCGAGCCATAGAGGACTCAAAAATGGTATGACTTTTAGTGTAGGTACTAAAAGTCTGTCAATTTAGAGGGTAGCTTGAGTTTATGCTTCAATAGCCAGCCTCTTCTTTTTAGCCATCATAGTGAGCATAGATTTTTCCATCTCCCGAAATAACGCTCCCTTTGAGATCACTGAACTGCCCTTGTAACTAATCAATAACTAATGGTTTTAGTTTTTTGAAAGTCATGTCATTGTCTGATTGGGTGTTTAGAGTAGACAATGTGTTCTTCTTTTGAGATTGTGTTGGATGAGAGAAAGGAATGGCCTAATGAATTGCATGGACCTCACAATCACGAGCTCTAGGTTGGTAAAGGTAAAGTATGACCTATATCCATGTTGGAGGATGCCATGGGATATACTCAACTGGATCAAGTCTACATAAATTGTGTGACCCCAATAAGAAGCATGTATATTCTATCGAGCATGCCAAAGAATATGATGTCATCCAAAGTTGACTCAATTTGATTAGTGATTTTGTAAGCCTATTGGAATAGAATGTGATGTCGGACATGCTAGACAACTCTAACTCTCATTCTCAAGGAGGATGGATAAGGCTTCATGTGATAAGATAGATCTTTGTGAATTCAACTGTATGTATCCTGATTGTCATTTGGATGACATGATTGAAGGAGCATGTGGTGTGCTCAGGAATAACTCAAGAATACTATGTTACAACTACTCCTAGGAAAGCAAGAAACAAATAGAAAAGAAAGAATTGTGGTTGTATTGATATCCTTTGGTCTTTGTTATAATTGCTATTTATATACCTTTGTTAAGGTGGTAAATAGTGGATCCACCTTTCCTACTGACTCCTAATAACTTTAATTTTCAAGTTCATGCTCCTTTTCACTGCCATATCAAATGAAACTATCCTTGCATATTTCTAGATCGATTAACATCATGAGTATGAGTTTCTTGTTATATGTGTTGAGGTCCCTCAAGACTTCTCTCACATGCCACTTTTCTTGAGCCTTTGAGTTCTGTCATTCACTTCCTCCATTTTTTGGCATCAATATATCCTGCATCTCTTTCTAATCATCCGTGCCGATGAAGCAATATCTAAGTCTTGATCAAGCGATAAAATGCTCTCGCTCTATGTTTCTGAAACTCTCCTCTGCTATGAAGAATGTTAAATCAAATATCTTTGCAAATTCTTCATCACTAGTGATGAGAAACCAGAGTTTATGTCTCTTCTTCATCACTAACAACACCCAAAGATAGTGAAACACAAGATCAAACCTCTCCCTCTTTCTCTCGTCCTATATCTTGTTAGAAAAAGGACAAGTTTAAACAACCCCAAGAACATGGTATGGACATTATTGGGTTTCTATAGGAACTAATGATTGTAAACATCCTTAAAGGTTGGGGGAATCAGGTTCAGTGGCATTTAATAAAAAGGCTCCCCTATCAAAGAAAAGTGTAAGCTTTAACTTTAATAAGGTTAAGAGTTCGGAGCACCTAGCATACTTAGATTATAACATATCCTAACAAAATCTCAATCATTCAATCTTAAGATAAATTATTGAGATTTATATTTATAAATAAAAGTATACATGTGAATTAAATATGTTTGCTTTTGAAATTTAAATTTCAACCACCCATCTTTAAAAGTGAATGATTGAAAATTGTTTGTATATACTAACATCCAAGTTTGGTAGAAGGTTGTATGTGGGTGTGCACCAAATAAAACTTTTTGTTCATTTGTTTTTTATGTACGTTAGGTCTTGAATGTGTGGAAGTCATTTAGTGAAAAAGCTCAAGGTGAGCCAGGTACTTTTGTTTCCCTTTCCTTAAAGCAGCCAGTCAACCCGAGTTACGGATCTGGAGGCCAGAATTCATGAAAGAATCCTAAATTTTTCCTTCAATAATTCAATGTACCAGTGACATGAGAAAGCATCTTATAGTTTTCTGAGTGACAACACTCAAATGCATGGACACGTGTGAGAGAGAGTGGCCATCGTTTTGAATCCTGTTCATCTACAAGTTCTTGCAGAATTCAATAATATCATAAAGACATTAACAACTTAAAAAATAATTATATACTTTATCTTTTAGATAGTAACATTCATATTCGTTCATAGAATATTGAAACATTGTCTCATAAGCTAATGGAGGTAGTAGATACTATGATTCGGAAAAAGATTCATATCCTATGTCTATAAGAGACAGTGGACTAGAGAAAAAGCAAAGGAGATTTAGGATAAAGGTTTTAAATTATGATACTCTGGAATGAAAAAGGCTTGAAACAAAGTTAGTATTATCATAAATAAAGATTTAAAGGATAGTATAGTAAAAATACAATGATATGATGACCGAATCATGATGTTGAAATTAGTGCAAGGAGCATAGGTTTTGAATATAGTTTATGCTTACGCACCAAAGTAGGACTAGAAGATAGAATAAAGACAACTTTTTGGGAGGAGTTATTTAAGGTAATTCAAAGAATTCAACAAAGGGAGATGCTTTTTCTAGAAGGAGACTTAAATGGACATGTTAGTAAAGAAGCATTAGAATATTAAGATATTCATAGAAACTTTGGTTGTGGAGATATAAACGAGGAAAGTATGGAGATTTTAAATTTTTCTATGATATTTGATCTATTTATAATCAATACAATCTTCAAAAAATGAGATAAATATTTAATTACTTATAATAGTGTCTTATCACAAATACAAAGATAGATCGTGTTGTAAAGATTGTAAGGCAATTCTCGGAGAAAGTTTAACTATCCAACATCAACTTTTAGTTATGGATTTACATGTAAAAAGTGGACAAGGAAGAAAAGAGTGCATCGAGTTATTCAAACTAAATGATGGAACCTCAAAAGTGAGAAATAAGGTATATTTGGACAGAAAGTCCTTCAAAGAGATACTTGAAATTATGTCGGTATACCTTGTGATATGTAGAACAATATGGCTATACATATTAGGAAAGTGGTGAAAGATGTGTTAGGTGAATCTAAGGGAGATGTACCGGCACAAAAAGAAGCTTAGTGGTGGAGTGAAGCGATGAAAAATAAAAAAAAGGTAAAGAAGGCATGTTACAAATTACATTATGTTAAGAAGACTAGTAAAACTTTAGAGGCTTATAAGAAATCAAAGAAAGAAACTAAAAAGGTCGTCAGTGAATCAAAAGCTAAAATTTGAGAGGATTTATATAAAAAACTCAACTCAAAAGAGGGTGAAAGAGATATTTTTAGGATAAATAGGGCTAGAAATAAGAAAACTAAGGATCTTAATTTTGTAGATGCATCAAAGACGAGGATGAGAAAATTTTAGTGGCAATGATGATAGAAAAATAGATAGAAGAACTATTTTATAAGCTTTTTAATAAAAATAAAGATGTTAGTATTAGTTTAGGAGAGTTAAACAAATCAAAAAAGTATATAAACCACAATTTCTACCAATATATTTAAAAGAATGAAGTCAAAGAGACTCTTAAACATATAAAGGGTAGTAAATCTATAAGACCAGACAATATTTCTATAAAAGTTTAGAAAATCTTAGGAGAAACATGAATCACTTGGCTCACAAGACTATTTAATTATATATGGAGAAACCAAAAGATGATCAAGGAATAGAGAGTGTATACACTTATACCTATATAAAAGAACAAGGAAGACATTCATAATTGTGTGAATTATCGAAGTATCAAGTTAATGGGTATGAGAAAGAATTATCGAATATAGGTTAAGACAAGTATCTAGTACAATAGAGAACGAATTTGAATTTGTGTCAGGTAGATCTACTATTGCATTGATTCACCTTTTGAGACATCTTATGAAACATTTTAGAGTAAAAAAGAAAGACCTTCACATGATATTTATTGATCTAAAAAAACTTACGATATAGTAACAAGGGATGTTCTTTTGGAACTTTCGAAAAAAGAGGTATCCTATTGACATACATAAACCTTATAAGAGAGATGTACGATGGTGCAAAAACATGTGTGAGTACTCATGAAGGAATGACAAACTTCTTTGAAATTAATATTAGGTTACATCAAAGATCAACTTTAAGTCCATATCTATTTATAATGGTGATTGATGTGTTAAAAAAATATATTCAAGATGATGTATCTTGGTGTATGTTATTTGCAGATGACATTGTGTAGTGGAGGAGTCTAAGGAAAAAGTTAATAGAAAATTTAAACTATTAAGAGTAGCATTAGAAAGTAAAAGCTTTCCACTTAGTAGAACAAATACCAAATATATATAATGTAAGTTTGATCATTTGGTTACCTAAGAGGACATAGAAATTAAAATTGGCACACATTGCATCATCCAAAAGGAAAGTTTTAAATACGTAGGGTCAATTTTTAAGAGTGATAGAATAATTGATGGAGATGTTGCACATATAATTAATGCAAATTTGTTAAAATGGAGAGGAGCATGAGGTATTCTTTGTGACAAGAAGATATCATTAAAGTTAAAAGGTAAACATTATAGAGCAACAATTAGACCCCTCATGTTTGATGGTTCTACGTGTTAGGTAGTTACGCTCTTCATGTACCGAATTCTTCGGTTTACCGCCCTACCCGATTTTATTTGTTTGCCCAATTCTCGTGCTTTCCGCTGTTGGAGTCATGCTCCCAGCTTTTCTTTTCCGCCTCTTTCCGTTCGAATTGAAACCCTAATTTTTGAACACCTTTTCTTCGCAATCCCTTGTTTGCCGATTAAAATTTGAAGATGTTGAGATGAATGAGTAGTCATACCAGGAATGTTTGTATACATAATGAGGTTATAGAAACAAATTGGGAGTGACACTAATATAGGATAAAATGAGAAAATATCATTTAAGATGGTTTGAATATATATGAAAAAAATTAAAAGAAGTGCATGTAATAAGTTATAAAAAACTAGATTTTGAAAGTATTAAAAGAGGTAGTGTAAACATCCAAAAAATTTTAAATCTTGCCTTTTTATTAAAAAAAATCATCTTTTAGAAATCTTGCTTTTTTGGGCTTTTAAATAAAAAGAACACATCAAATGAACTCATTTTGTCATCAAAATTTTCTAGCAACCTCAAAATGAAGATATATTGCATTCCTTTCGAAAAAAATCAAATTTGGACAAAATTTTATAAAAATGACTATTTTGCGCTCTGGACCAAATTGGTAGGATTTTGCCTTTTTAATGATTGACTTCTAAGAAAAAATGATTTCAAATAATTTTTTTAAAAGAAACAAATGAAAAGAAAAACATTGGGAATGAAGCCTAGTGTTTTCTAAAAAATATATTTGAAGATTTCATTAAATTTGTTGTTTTCAAATATAAAAATATTTTTTTTAATGTTTGAAACCATACCTGCATATATAAATGTCGAACCAGAAGGAGGCAAATTCCCCAAAAAGATGAGGTGGTATGGACCAAAAAGGCAACGACCGAACACTTGCCAATTTCGGCACTATTGGGCAAGGTAAACTGTCATTTTTAGTTTCAGATATTAAAAAGGAAAGTCAATGTTAAAGAAAGGAAAGTCGACACTTAAAAAGGAAGGTTGGCATCAGGAGGTAAAGTCAGTGTCATCCAAAAGGGAAAGTGATACTCGACTTGGTTGTGATGTTCGATTTGACAAATCACTAAGAGAAAACTTACCAATCTCGATATAGATGAATAAGATGACTTGCCAGAAGTGGCTTTGATATGCAGTTTGGTAACATACCAAGTCTTACCAATTTCAATATGGGAAATCATACGACTTGCTATAGGCAGCCTCGGTACATAAGTTGCCGATTTGAGCAGAATTGGAGAAAGGTAACTTTCCATTTCAGGCGAGCTATTGGCTGGCCGGTCCACTGATTAGATATATTTACCTACCAAAATCATAAGCCAACAAGATGGTGAATTAGGTACTTCACCATTTTTGTGCACTTGACGGCTTCAGAATAGGCACAAAATGAATTACAAATTTAAACTAAAAAATCCCAAAAAGATAACTACAAGAACAAGTTAATCAAGTACGTGGCTTCTAGCCATTTGATTTCCATGTACACATTGCCTTTTTTTTGGCTCATACTTTAGGGGACCTTCTATAAGATCTGAGCTTATTGATATGTGATATAGATATAGCAGTTTTGAAGAAGCCGTCTTTATGTTTCTAAAGGAATACTTCAGAAAAAATAAAATCTTTGAAGTGGGCAATGATGAACTTGCCAAGGCACTATTGAACTCTACAATATTAGTGAAGGGAGCAGCTTTCCCAGCTATCAAGTGATTTAAGTAACTTACCACATTAGGCCTCACCCGATTCCAGCATGGACACCTTGCCAAATTCAGCATAGAAGTTTCCAAATCCAAGAGGATAGATTATCTTCTAGTTCGCCACTTACCTTTCCAAGCAGCTTGAATCAAATTCAGCAAGAAATTAGGAACCTTCACAATCCTAGTCAACCAAATTCAGTAGCAAGAAGAATGGATGAGGTCCCAAAATGGTGAGAGTTGTATACAAACATACATACAACAATTTATACAAGGTAATGGTGTAGGTGTTCCAACGAGTTCACTGAATACTTCTCCCATGTCGACCTTTGCTACTGCAAGTGGCATTACCAATCTTGTCCACCAGTATTCCATGAACACAAGGATAATATGACCAGGTAATCCGTTAAACAATGTCAACAGAAGTTCAGTTCAAATGTCATCGGCTGGTTCATCAAGCTCAATACAGCAACATCCACTTGGCCGAATCCATTTGGTTGAACCCACTTGGCTGAATCTACTTGACTGAACCCACTTACCAATTTAGTCGGAGCAAGCTTTTGTCAAGAAGGACCAGCACTTCACTTACCTTATCCAAAGAGGACAATTTTCTGCAAGAATGGCCAGCATTCACTTGTCAAATATAGCCATCTTCAATAAGGCAACTTGCCTTATGAAAACTTGCAGCAAAGAGGCAGTCCTTGGCCTATAAAAGGGGCCTCAAGTGGGTTATAAACCGTCAATCCGAGTTCAATCATCTCATCCACAAGTCATCCAACCATCCAGCTTCCCACGACCCAACAAGAGGGAGAGAAAGAGAAGGAGAGAAAGAGGGAGAGAGGAAGAAGAAGGTACGTTGCCACTAACCGTTGGCCGTCCTCCAATCCTTCCACCACAAGTCCATTCTTCCTTCACTTTTTTATAATTATATATAATTAAGGAGCTCATGTCTCCATGATAATGTATTAATCAAGGTTCATACGTTGCCCCATCTCTCTTTCATTCATATATTATTCATTATATATTTTAATTTTGATTCTTTCTACTCCATAACATAATATAAGATTATAGACCTCTTAATCCCTATGCTCACATGGTAATTAAGATTTTATTTATTTTGAATAGCTGTAGATTAAATTTTAATTCGAACGAAAACACATGCATAAATCTGAAAATCTGAAAACCTTTTTTTTTGTACTCTACACATATCTGATGAACGAATTTTATTTCAACATCCCATGCTCCAAATATTTTAAAAATTTAAACTTATAATCTGCACAGACTAACACACTTTTATAAAAGTTTCAAAAATTTTAGGCTTGTGAAACATCAACAATAAAATCAGAGAATTTTTATTAAAATCATAACAGATTCTGAAAAACCAGAAGTTCCTACAACAAAGGTTGAGTTATTATCCAATATCTTTGTACACAGTGAACCAATTTGATTTAAAATATCTCATTGAAAAGCTAAAATCCATAGATTTCCATTAAGATCAATTTCATAAAAATGAGAGGTCTGATCATAAAAATACAATAGTTTTTCTAAACCTCTGACTTTTTTATACAAGTTTGTCCTAAGAGTATGAGTGGGTGTATTTTTAGAATTAATTATATAAATCTATAGTACATAAAATAAAAATAAAAATATTTTCTGAATCTATACATCAAAATTTGTTTTTTGTAAAAAATTTAAAATTTTTGGAAATTCAGAACTATTCTAAAAAAATCAAAGGCAAGTCGCTGAAAATAGAACCAGTTTCTGTTTTTCAATAACTTATAATGTTTTTGAGTTTAAAAGTTGAAATCATGATTTTGTTAAGCTTTTGAAATTAGAATCTTATTTTAAAACTTATCGGATCTCAAACGATTTTCAAAGTGTCTAGGCTGACCCTTGAGCATCGGTTCAAGAAGGCCTACATTGAAAGAACTTACTTATCCTCAATCACTACACGAAGTCAAAAAATCAACTTTACTAGTTTGAGCAAACTAGCAGGTAGAGGACGACCATAAAAGTGTTGGAAAAATAGACTAAAAAATGATCTAGATTATGTTGAATTAACTACTAACATGACACATGATAGGGCGATGTGAAAACAAATAATCCATGTAGCCGACCCTGTCTAGTATGAGAAAAGGCTTAGTTGTTGTTGTTGTTGTATTTATACTATGCATTTATGTTTGCTTCTCAAACAAGATATGACCCGATTTAGCCGACCCCGTCTAGTATGGGAAAAGGCTTAGTTATTTTTATTATCTCGATAAGATTGGTTGGAGAACAAAAAAAGAAAGAAAACAATAAAGTTCTTTTTTCGATATTATTAAATAACAATAAAGTTCTCTTTTGGATATTATTAGATACAATATATATTTCTTACGACCTTGATTGTTGTATCTTTTTTGGATATTAAATTTTTTATAACAAATATCTATCAGATATCATCCACGATTAGGTAGGGTCATTGTTAGGATAATAACAATGTTCATAATTTCACTAATTCTTCCTTTTATTAAAAATGTCCCTTTTATTTTAAAAAATGACAATGCAAGAAAAAGACCACATCTGTGATACAGGATATAAAAATTACTTTAGAGTGGGGTCAGTAGACCACAAAACAGTTTAGGGTTTCAAGCTCACAATATTAGGTGTAAGCTAAAGGTTTTCTTTTGAATTTTTGAATTTTGTGTGGAGAGGATGCCCCACCCCAACTCAATGAAGATTCACTACTAGATACAGGAGCTCAGAAGGTGAACATGTTAGAAACAAGTCAACTTGAACACAACCTTATTTTTCTTCACTAATTTTGGTAAACAAGAACATAAACCTTTTGGATAAAATTTTAGGATTGATACACACATTCCTTAATAACCACATACCCTTTTTCTGAACTTCTTAAAATACCAATGATTATTTTAGATATTTACCAAATTGTTCATCACAAAAAAGATACTTGCTTTTTCTCTCTCCTCCTGCACGGACGGACCACCGACCCCATTTTTGCATGTTTTTCCATTCGTTAGTCGGCCCATTTCATCTATCTATTACTCGATCTACATCCTTTTTCAACAAAAGAATGGATCCAAATCTATCAAAAAATAATAAAGAAGACGAAAAAAAGAGAAGAAAAAGAGGATAAGAATGGTCAATTTGAAGATTTTGATTGATTTCTTGCTGATGGGTTTTCTCGCCTCTTATATGCAGGAGACACGCCTGAGGTATTGGTCTCTTTGGGTGGGAGACTTGCACCCTAAACGCATCTCCATTATTTCGATATGCTTACATAATTTTTTCTTTTTTGCTATGTAGATATGACTCATAGGGTACATGTAGAAGGTTGTAATGTAATTGCTTCATCAAGGAGACACAATACTGTATCATATTAAGGATGTGCCATCATAGACGACAACAAGGAGAAGAAGACATTGTGAAAGAAGGAGACTCTTCATGTTATAAGTAAGATATATTAACCTTAAAGACTGAGATTGATATTGCAGTGAGTGAGGATCATGGATCCCCTCATATGCCAGGATTACTCCATAGAATGTCATGTTACTTATAAAATCTGTCATGAATAGGTAATTTCTAACTTTGGTGAAATTTTATATTTGATATCAATACTCACTATTTCAACTAATTATGTAAATGTATATTTATAGATAATACGAAAAATAGTAATAGCTCACATGAGGTATACTATTGGTAGAGCATAGCCATTAAAGAGAATGGATGTGAGGTCTAGTAATTGGGTTGAGATTGCATATTGGAGTGGGTTTATTGGGCAAACAAATTTGCTATATGAAGTGATAGATTATATGTTATTAATTACTTTTATCGATCATTAGCAACCATACACAAACAACTTTCACATGTTACGAGTGAGATGACTATCACACTTTACGATGTTTACAAGATACTTCATCCTTCAATAGAGGAACAACTTGTTACCTTGACATAGGAGATGATAACTAAAAGCAAATAAGACATTTTGAGTGATATGTTGGAGATGAGCATTAATAAAGTAGTACTAGAGATTAAGTTTGAGATAGTCTGAACTAATTTTTTAACAAGGAGAGTCAATAATGATAATAAAGTTTTACTATATTTATTGTATTATCTACGTTGTATATTATATTAAGATAAATCTAAAGATAAAGTGTTAATAATGATCATACATCTATTAGAATATGATGTTTTGAGGGTTGACTATTATACTTTGGATGGAGCAACATTAGCCTATTTATACATAATAGAAGCATGATAGCATACTTGTTTGCTCTAGGTAAGAACTTGTACTATTGTTATTTACTATAATATATTTCATATAGTCATTTTTTATAATTTAACAAGTTATTTGTTTTAATTATATGCATGAATTTATAAGTATTTCTCAGCTTTCAGAGTTAGCATATGACCAAAATGGTTTGATGGAGAACCACAAGTAGATCAATGGACGAGAAATATATGTTACATGCAATCTCTTATTAATCAACTTAATAAGTACCGTGATATGAATCAAACATTGGTTAGGCATTCTGGTTGCAATGGTTTCTAGCCTTGCAGAAATTCTCCATCACAACCGAAACTGATAAGGATAATGAACTTAGTAATCACTACTAAACCCAAGCTAGATGAGTTTAGATGAGACAAGGAGAAGAGAGATACTTTCATTCAGCAAAATACCTCCAAACCAAACTACTATTCATTTCATTCTAATGACTTAAATAGAGATTACATAACAGTAATGACATGTATTAAAACAAGTTGGAAATAGCACCTAGGAACTAACACTACATAGTTATCCTACAAGCTAAGGGAAATGAGTGTGATTTAATGGTCAACCAACTCATTAATGAGCATAGTAATCAACCGTTATTGGTTTGAACGACCATTTATAAAATCTTACTTGTTGCATTTGTCAGTGCTTGACTTGTCTTGGACTTAGATTGTGTTACTGGTTTCGAGTTTCGACTTAGATGGATTATGTCATCAACATTATAACAATTCCTAGATATGTATATATACATATCTTGTTCTTGAGATGTAAGCTGATTAAAGCTTGATTCTGAGGTATTTTTCAATTTTTTATTTTTTCCATCCTTGATTTTGCATCTTAACCTCCAAGTGGAAGAAGATTCGTCTTCAAATCTAATGATCTTCAGTAGTTGCATACAGGCGTTGCAACATTTAAGCATCTAGTGATGGCATTTAAGCATCTGGTGATGGTGTTGGGACTTAGTTTTTAACTAGTCCAACCAACACCTAAATACTTTGCTTTAGCCTCCAGGATTCTATAGTTTCCTAGTATTATAGGTTTTAAACGATTTACAATAGTTATGATTGATGGTGAACCCAGTTGTGCTGGATGCAAGAAGGCCTTCTTCTTGGTCGTCATTTTGCTATGGTAGAGACTTGATGTGTGAGATTAGGGTGTTGACTTCATACAAATTTTTGTTCAATACAAATGATGGCGGCCATAATTTCAAATTATAAAAGAAAGATTTTGCTTGATAGTATTTCTTTACCTTAAGATTGTTTTATTGATCATCAACTTGATGTTCCTTGCTTGCTTTCTAAAGAGGTAAAGGGATAAGTAAAGGTTGTAACTGTTCTCTAAACACATTTTTTATTGTAATAAGTTTGCTAAATCGAGGACTATTTGTGGTAAAATTTCAGGTAGCTGAAACCAAGGTGTGTGTATTATTCGTTGGAAACATATTGTGTTGTTTCCATGGTCGGCTTGAAGTCCACCGTTGCAAACTCTTTGGTAACCAGTTTGGTTTTATCAGCATGAAGTAAGTATTATAAAACTTGTTCTAGTTTTGCATCAAGGTTTTGAAGAGAGCTTGAAGCCTTATGGGATTCAACATAATGTTCACTTGTATCCTTGAACATGTTTATAGGTTCTATAGTGCTTTTTTTGTAGACATATAGACAATCGATGAGTTTGTGTCCATATCCAAAGCAAATGTAAAATTTAGTGGATTGAATGCATGCGTACATGATTCTTCAACAGAATTTCTTTCGATGGGATGATGAGTAGTTGTTACACGATGCTTTCCTTGTTGTCTTCTAATGATCCTTTGAAGAACTTGAGATATCTTTTGTAATAGATTATTCACCATTTCTTATTGTTGGTTAATTCTATTCCAAATGGTGTTTTCAAGGGACAATCCTTCACCTTCCAATGGATTAGGAGTAGCCAGAAATCGATGGAAACCTAATGCATTAGAGGTAGACATGATTCTAGGACTATGATTGGAATGGTACGATAGGTTTAGGTTGTGATGATGGGTAGGACTGGTAAGACAAAAGATTTGAGTAGTGTGAAATGATTACAACAAATAGGAGAAGGGGTTGATGAAAGTAATGACATGAAATAGTTTGACTATTTTGGGAAGAAAATATGTTTTAAGGGGAGGATGGGAATAACATGACAGAATAAAAATATCAAACTGACCTTATGAAGAGATCGCTTTTGGAATGCGAAGGAGCTCAATGAAAGCACTAAATGATGTTAACCAAATGATTATTAGGCATTCTGGTTGCAATAGTTTCTAGCCTTGCAAAAATTCTCTGCCACAACTAGAACTGATAAGGACAATGAACCTAATAATCACCACTAAACCCAAGCTAGATGAGTTTAGATGAGATAAGGAGAAGAGAGATACTTTTAAACAACAAAATACCTCCAAACAAAACTGCAATTAATTTCATTCCAATGACTTAAATAAAGATTACATAACAATAATGACACAATAAAACAAGTTGGAAATAGTACCTAGGAACTAACACTACATGATTATCCTTCAAGCTAAGGGAAATGAGCCTGATTTAATGGTCAACCGGCTCATAAATGAGCATAGTAATCAATCAATATTGGTTTGGACAATCATTTGTGAAATCTTACTTGGTTGAATCTGCTAGTGCTTGACTTGTCCTGGACTTAGATTGTGTTATTGGTTCCGAGATTCGACTTGGATGGAATATGTCATCAACATTACAATAATTCTTAGATATGTATATATATAGTTATCTTATTCTTGAGATGTGAGTTGATTAAAGATTGATTCTGGGGCATTTTTCAGTTTTCTATTTTGTGCATCCTTAATGTCCGCATTATACCATAAGCAATTGAATTTGATAATGACAAAACATGTATTTTACGAAACAACAACTATATTATTAATCTTTTAATTAAACACAACATTGTATGTTATAAATTTTTATATTATATTTTACTTAATGGAGATTGACTAACAACCATATAGTTTTAAAAAAACTTGGATTGTAATGCATATAAGTTGTCTAGATACTACGATGCATTCACTATGTAGATGTTGTGGAACCTTATATGTCTGGTCGTTTGATTCGACAATTTAGTCATCGTTAAGGCATCCCAGTTATATCAATGAGACCCTCCATTGTAAATAGATCTTTAAAGTCCCATGCATATAAGGTACAATATGAGCCATGTAGTACTACTAAGAGGCACAACACTCACATTGTTTTAAGCTTAAGCACTTTGGCATTATATCATTCTTGATGAAGGTAAATGAATCATTGTATATATTAGTAGAATTTTTAACTTTGTTTTGCTTATTATAATACTAATTCTTATAATTGTTTTTTGTGCTAGAGCCTTAGCACAATACATGACATACTTATACCAGCTTTAGTATATTCAAAACTTGTGTCATAACCATTATCGGGTGACCTTGTGTTGCTGGGCCTGTTAGAGACATATGAATAGTATTGCGAACGAATGCACTAGTTGACCATATATAAGGATGATATTGACAATGCTTGACATTTTGGGATAAGGCTTGTATTTGAGATGTCTTTTATAATATTCAATATTCAATGTAAATGACCATTGTAATGAAAGAAATTTGGTTTCTTCTTGGCCTCAATATACACAACTATAATAAAATAATACTCTCATTTAAATTGAAAATAAATTACATATATAAATGCTAAATAGCATCTAATCATTGTACTTAATATTCTGTATAATATCATCTCTTGGTACTCTCATTTGTATATACAATTTGATACGTTCATGAAATAAAATATGTCAATTCTCAATGCTTTTATATCAGTAATGTTGTCACGTGAGAAAAATAGAAGGCATCAAAAAACCATCAATCATGTATATCTATGAAAAAATATTAGTAAAAGAGAGGATTAATCGCCATTTAGATAAACAAATGAGTGGCTCCTGTAGGATGGTGTATTTAGGAAGATTTATAAGAAATCAAAGAAATAAGCGAAAAAGACCATCAGTGAATCAAAAGCTAAAATTTGGAAGGATTTATATAAAAAGCTCAACTCAAAAGAAGGTGAAAGAGATATTTTTAGGATAGGTATAGATAAGAAAACTAAGGATCTTAATTTTATTAGATGTATCAAAGACGAGGATGAGAAAATTTTAGTGGTAAATGATGATATAAAAATAGATTAAAAAACCATTTTATAAGCTTTTTAATGAAAATAAAAATGTTAGTATTAACTTAGGAGAGTTAGCCAAATAAAAAAAAGTATATAAACCACAATTTATACCAACATATTCAAAAGAATGAAGTCAAAGAGACTCTTAACATATGAAGGGTGATAAATCTATAGGATCAGACAATAGTTTGGAAAATCTTAAGAGAGACATGAATCACTTAGATTACAAGACTATTTAATTAAATATGAAGAAATCAAAAAATGACTGAGGAATGGAGAGTGAGTATACTTATACCTATATACAAGAACAAGGAAGACATTAAGAATTATGCAAATTATTGGAGTATCAAGTTAATGAGTCATACTATAAAATTATGGTAAAAAATTATCGAACGTAGGTTAAGAAGTATCAAGTACAATTGAGAACCAATTTAGATTCATGGTAGATAGATTTACTATTGAAACGATTCACCTTTTGAGACGTCTTATGGAATATTTTAGAGTAAAAAAGAAAGACTTTCACATGATATTTATTGATCCAAAAAAAGCTTACGATATAGTAACAAGGGATATTCTTTAAGAACCTTGAAAAAAAGAGGTATCCTATTGACATACATAAACCTTATAAGAGACATGTACAATGGTACAAAAACATGTGTGAGCACTCATGAAAGAAAGACAAACTTCTTTGAAGTTAATATTGGGTTACATCAAGAATCAACTTTAAGTCCATATCTATTTATAATGGTGATTGATGAGTTAATAAAATATATTCAAGATGAAGTACCTTGGTGTATGTTATTTGCGGATGACATTGTGTAGTGGAGGAGTCTAAGGAAAAAGTTAATAGAAAATTTAAACTATTAAGAAAAACATTAGAAAGCAAAGGCTTTCGACTTAGTAGAACAAATACCGAATATATAGAATGTAAGTTTGATCATTTGGTTACCTAAGTGGACATAGAAATTAAAATTGGCATACATTGCATCATTGAAAAGGAAAGTTTTAAATACGAAGGGTCAATTTTTAAGAGTGATAGAATAATTGATGGAGATGTTACACATATAATTAATGCAAGTTTATTAAAATAGAGAGGAGCATGAGGCATTCTTTATGACAAGAAGATACCATTAAAGTTAAAAGGTAAATATTATAGAGCAATAATTAGACCTGTCATGTTTTATAGTTCTACGTGTATCATCAATATGTACAAAAGATGTCTGTGGTAGAATTGAAGATGTTGAAATGATAAGTGGTCATAGAAGGAAAGACCATATATATATATATATATATATATATATATATATATATATATATATATATAAACAAATTGATGTAGCTTATATTGAATTAACTGCTAACAGACACATGATAGGGCTATGTGGAAACAAATAATTCATCTAGCCTATGGGAAAAGGCTTCTTGTATTTACATTGTGCATTTATGTTTGCTTCTCAAACAAGATATGACCCGATTTTCCTGCTACCTTGTGGAGCGACGGGCTTTACCTTAGAGGATATTCGTCTCGTGTTCGTGTCTGTTTAAGTGAGCCGGATGGTAGGTGGGAGGGGCGCAGACAAGAGTGAGACTGTGATGGCATGACTAGACAAGAGTGGCTCCGTGAAAATTTGTCCCTTGTCCCGGAAAGCGGTCGTAAACGCTAAATATTCGCAGGCGTCGGCGGCGTCTTCTACCGTTGTTGGCGTTTATCTCTTTCTCTCTCTCTTTCTGTGTGTGTCAGATAATCTCAAGAAACGAAAATTAGACTGTTAAGATCGAATAAGCGAGCGAAGAAGAAGACGAAGAGCGGCATATCTCCTTACCGTGTCGCCTATCTCCGTTCTCTCCAAACGCATCACACCGGAATCTCTCTCTCTCTCTCTCTCTCTCTCTCTCTCTCTCTCTCTCTCCTTGATTAGCTTTGTGCATCATCAGTCTTTTTGCTGACGAGATCTTCATTGTTGCGGGTTCAGATATTTGTATTGGTAGGTTTCGCTCTGCCCGCTTTGTTTCTTCCTGTGGATCTTCAAGGATATTTTCTTTCCTTAATCATGATCATCGTTCTTTGCCTTAATTTTTTCTGTTTTTAAAAATAACTTGGACTATCATTTCTTGATAATGATCAAGAATGGACGGGTTGTTCCGTAATTTGTGACTTAGGGGAGATGTTTGCATGCGTAGGTTTCTTGGCTTTCTACTTGCAGCATTTCGGAATGTTCTTTAGAAAGGAAAACTATTTGAAAATTCGTGTTGGATGTAGATTTTATTTATTTTGCAGATTTTGTCAATGACAATCTTTTGCACGAGAACTCCTGAAGTGTAATTTCATTTGCGTGAAACATCTCATTCATTCTGAATCGATGCCATTTTTGTCTCCTCTCGTTAATTTTCTTTCGTCTTTGAAAGGCTAGTTTCGTTGAATCATTTCACGGCTTTTGATTTTCGGTGAGGATTTTGAAACTACAGAAACTGGAATTCTTGTGTGATCTTCCCGGGAAACGTAAATTCTTAGAAATGAAAGCGTGTAACAAGCGGCAAAGAATTGGAGATAACCGTTTTCTGCATGGGCAGGAATAGCCGTTGGAGATGAAGAAACCAATATATTACTATAAACTGTGATATTTTTTATGAAGCTGGACCCGCATGAGGCGTGTGATGCATATCTAAAAAGATGCCAGCAATTATCTGAATAACTAAAGAAGTACCTGAAAAGTGACCAAATCCTAGTGTAAGATCATGTATCAAATGCTGGTTAAGGATAGATGACATAGGTTGTTTAAGGAGAGAGAGACATGAAAGACTTTTTAATTGGTTGAGGGTTGATAGAAGGTTCCCTAGATTTCTTCTGAATCTTTTCACTATCTCATAACTTGAAAATGTTATATGTTCTATGTTTGAAACAGAGTCCTCAGAACACTAAAATCTTCTTCCTATGTACTTAAAAGGAACACATATAGTGGCACCATCAATGCAGAACAGTTTTAATTGATTGGCCAAGAGTTTTGCTCTTTGGAGAGTGAAGCTTCCATTTGATTTCCTTGTGGAAGTCTTACTCACTTATTTCACATAATTTTGTCTAATTTTTAAGTGAAAAATCTGTGCATTATTGCACCTATTGCTCTTCTAATAATTTTGCTTTGTCGTTGGGATGATGTTGTTCAGCAAGTTCAGTGTCTATATCTTCTCAAGAACTGAAAATTTTCAATTGTAGTTTGTGAGACTTTATGGAGTTGAACTGGACTGTATAGGGTTTGTTGCTTTGAGAACACATTGAGTAGTCTGGTTGAAGTTCTTAAGATTCAAATTTCAGTAGATGACAGTGAGATTCTGCTTGTTATAGTTTCTGCTGGCCTGTTTGTGGATAAATATTTCAACTCTTGGGTAGTAGATTGACTTTGGTTGATTTTGTTGCTCTGAGTTGTGTCAATGGATATGGAGTTGTGTGCGATGGTTTCACTAGTTACTCTTGAGAAGAGATTGACAGCATGACAAATTTGCTCCAGGAGCTTATAAGATAATCTCATCGGGATGCAATTGATTCAACACTGTTATGACCTCTCTTGGACCTTCCCGGAGTGATTTATGATGTTACTTTTTAGGAAACCGAGCATGTTCTAGATGAAATAATCCATTCGGTGGGTGCTCTTTTGTGTTTCTTTAATAAGTACATTAACCATGGTTCAACAATTTTGGCGGTGACTTTGGTCTGAAGTGATTGAGCTATTGCTATCTCCTTAACTTTTTTCTCAAGGAAGCAGTTTTTTATGTTTTCGACAATGAATACAATCCGAACTGACATTGCTATCTTTGTGTTTCATTCGACATCAGTGGATCTTCCCATGCTTATCTTTCTTTTCATACATCTACTTCTGATGAAGTTTTTTTCATCTTTCTTTCGTTGTATCTAATGCAGTCACAGCTTATAAACTCTGCATATTTGTCCGCATCACTTTTTCTGTAGGCACAACAAATGATGCAATGGGCCCTTGCGAGAGCAAACAGGAACAATATTAGACTGACAGATGGAGGAGTTCCTTGTATGAAATTGAGTAAATCTGTTGCACAGACTAGTTTCAACATTATTGGAAAGGTCCTCTATTTTTCTCTCCATCTACTTTTTGTTTTCTCTCTTCCTTTGATACATACTGTAAGTGATGGTCCCTATGATGCAACTTAATAATAAGTGGGCAAATTTTCTCTAGGATCATGAAGCTGTGACCACCTTAAACAATTGTGAACAAAGGTGAGTGGATTCAAATTGTTTCTTGTATTGGATCCTACTTTACTACTTATGTCTTAGATATCAAACTTCCTTTTCTATGCTGTTGATTGGATTAGTTGTGTGCCGATTTAGCTATCGTTCAATCTTATGCCTTTTCAGCTGTTCTTGCTACTAAGGAGTCCACACTGTAACAAAAATCCGGTCTTATTTATCTGACTTGCCACCTATGTCTTAGATATCAAACTTCCTTTTCTATGCTGTTGATTGGGTTAGCTGTGTGCCGATTTAGCTGTCGTTCAATCTTATGCTTTTTCAACTGTTCTTGGCATTCTTGCTACTAAGGAGTCCACACCGTAACAAAAATACGGCCTTATTTGTCTGACTTGCAGATGTGAATTTGAATTGTTGCAAAATGATGTTTTGGTTTTACTTATTTTCTACACATTGTCGCTGGGTTTATACTCTAATGTAATAATGCTGTAGCTCAAATTTAGTTTGGCTACTTAAGTAAAACTCCTGGAGTGCTTTGACAATAGAGTAAACGATATTCTGGAATCCCTTTGACACAATTTGTTTAAAAAATTGTGTCAGGTTATTTTGTGCTTCAGACCTCTTTGATCTTTCCCCTGTTTTTCAGGTGCATCTTTCTCACGTTTTTTACCCTTGAGCTTGATGAACATTGGAGAAGTGTAGCACCCTTTCTTATGCGACTGCAGGGGTCTGAAAAAATAAACCTTTTTGATCCTAAAGTCAATGGGAAGATGGATGGATTGGATCCAGTACAGTCAGCTACTTCTTCCCATGTTGGCCAACAAAGAGCACATAGAAGTCATGGTTTGGATCCAGCACAATCGGCCATCTTTTTCCTGGTTGGCCAACATAGAGTCCCAAATAGTCAGCTTCTTGAACCTGGGATTTCTCCGGAGCTGGTTACTCCCTGTAACCTCTCAAGAATGAATGCTCTGGAGCATGTTCAAAATCGAATTGCAGAAAAGAATCAGAATAGGGCTGCCAACTTTTATTCCAATTCTTTGCGGACAATATCTGATCCTTTAAATGTTTCCCCTGAGGTATGCAGTTCTGGCACTGTTGATTCTGCGAATCAGTTTAATGCAATTAGTAAGGCGGAGAAGACACAGGGAAGGAGTTCTAGAAACAAGGCGAAGAAGAAGAGAAAGCATAAGAAAACATCTCCAAAGAATGTATCATCCACACATACTAAAAACGAAAGTATTCAGGGAAATTCCCTGTATGATGCTGGTTGCCATGTCCATCTGGATTGTGCTAATGCTGATGATTTGGTAATTAAGTCACTACAAATGAAAGAATGTACACTACAGGATAGTGTGGTGGATACAGATACAGCCAAGAACATTGAATACCTGAGCTCTGAAGTTTATTTTGCGACATCAAAATCATCTGGGGTTGATGAATCTAATGTAGAGGAAGAATCTTGTACATATCCTGCATCTGAAGATTCTCTTTCTGAAACTTTAAAATGCAAAGTAAAAGGGTTGCAAGAAGGTTGTCTTGGTCATGCTTCAAGTACTCAAAGATCAGTTCAATCGACTGATGAGGCTTTAGCACCTTGTAGTTTAAAATCTTCTAGTATAAAAAATTGTGGCGAGATAGCTGTTGGAAAATTTCCTAAAGAGGATGCCACTTGTATCACTGACCAACTTTTGCATCAATGGTTCAAGAGTGGCAGTTCTGCTGACATGAGCACAAGAGCATCAAGTGAGGAACAAAAACAGCCGAGTACCTCAGACTGTGGGATTTCAGATGGCATTAACTATAGCACCACCTCTGATATCACACCTTCCAGTATAGAGTGCTTATCTCATGAAAATGCATGCAACTTGACTCAAGATATGCATGAAATCTTCCATGTCAAGCTTGGAAAATTCACAAAGGGTTCAATGAATGGTGCTGATGGAATCAGGTGCAACAGTGGCAACTGTAGTACTGTTGACGAATATGAATTTGTTCCAAACTGGAAAGTAGAACGAGCTAATAAATCAACGGAAGGTTCAAGTGGACCAGCTCAAAGGTTTAGTGGCTATGCAAATACGAATGAACAAGGTGGGAAGGACAGAAACCGTTTCCTCTGGCAAAAGGTCTCAAGACATGGTGGTAAAGAAACTTCTAGTTTCCCTGAAAACCCAAATCATGGTAAACTCCCAAAAGATGATGCCTCTGAAATTTCATCTTCAAGCATTAGAAAAGGTGTGTATTGGAAGAAAAGTAAAAAGAAGAGATCTAACAATTGCACCCGTCTGCATGAAACATCTGTCCAATCAGAACCCCAGGAGACTGATCCATTGCCATTGACGGAAGGTGAGACGACAAACAATAAGAGTTCAGAAATGCAGACCCTAAAGTCAATTTCAGAATCAAACCAGGAGCAAGCTTCCCATACCAAGACATCTTTTCCTGATAGAAATAGCTTAGAGTCCTCTAAGGTCAGGGAAATTGCTTTTCATACGGTAGCCATGGAAGTTTCAAGCCAATCGGTTCATAACCGAAAAAGTGCTTCTGGATGTTCTCATTATGATCCCTGTTCGACATTAGATGCTACCCTAAGTGTAATAGCTGATTCCTGCAGCTCATCCAGTGTACATGACACACAGACTGACTTGACTATAGCACACCTGATGGTTAAACCTTGCTATTTGGTGGAGAAATCATTTGAAAATGAATTAAAAATGGACAGTGGGACAGTATTTCACAAAGATGTTAAGCAATCTTGTTGTCCGTCTACTATCAATGATGATCACAAACAAGCATTGACTATAAGCAATCAATGGCAGGTTCATCGTGATAATGAACAGAATCTTGAATCAGGAGATGCAAACATTTGTGAAGAACAGAAAGGGGTTCCTCATTCACTTGATCCCCTATCTTTGGCTGATGCTGGGTCTGAATGCTGCGTCACTAGTAAGTCAAGCGTTCCATTTCACGGTGATTTAAAAGAGTCTGAGAAGTCAAGTATCTACATAGCAAACACGTGTACAGTAGATGCAAACATAATAGATGTTACTAATTCATGTCTGAACCATACTCCAGTTAATCAAAGGAAGTCTGTCTCAGAGGATGCTCTTGACAAGATATTAGAAGCTATACATGAGACTTATACGATCCAAATGGAGTCTGAAGATATTCAATTGGCAACAGGGAACCACCTTGCCGATTTTGAAGAAGTTCTTCATGCTGCCTCTCCCATTTTTTCCTCTTCAACTTTTAGTGTATGCAGTTGTGGAGATTGTTTAAGCAGAGACCATCGTGGGAATCTCCTACGTATGCATCAGGTTCCTGATCATACCTTGGGAGCCATTTGGCAGTGGTATGAGGAACCTGGGTGCTATGGTTTGAAAGTGAAGATTAAAGAGTGCCAGAGTCTCAGGAGACTGGGACCTAATCAACATGAATCTTATGCATATTTTGTTCCTCTTCTTTCGGCTGTTCAATTGTTTGTACGTTCTAGGAGCTCCTCGTCATCTAGTATCAGGGGCATCCCAGGCACTGAAACAGAATTCCTAAAGGAGCCTCCAAGACTGAGATGCACAACTGTGTCTAGCAGTTGCAAAGCGGAGAGTGAAACCTATGAGTCAACTGCTGAAACATATTCTGGTGAATCGGTGCTGCTGTTTGAATATTTTGAATCTGAAAAACCTCAACAGCGGAAACCAGTATTTGAAAAGTGAGTGGTATTCTATCATTGTGATTGGAAGATCCGCATATGATTTTGTATTTCTTCTGACAGCATGGAAAGAAGGGGGATAAACTGAATACCTTTTCTAATATTGATCTACCAAAACATTACATATTCTGTGAAGTTCACACATGAAACTATTTGCTATTGCTCACTGATTATATAGGAAATGATGTGACACAAAGTAACAAAACTGTGTGTGTGTGCATCGTGCATGGTGTTTTATGTCACTGTGATAATGTTGCTTCATGTCGACCCCATCTAGGATGGGAAAAGGCTTAGTTGTTGTTTTGTGATAAAGTCACTTCAAATTAGTATCTTGGGTAGTAACAAAAGACAGGGTTTAAGATTAAAAGCAGCACAAGCATGATGATAAAGTTTTAATGAGACTTAATAGTGAATAATTATTTGGTACCTTCTGAATTGCAAACACTTGAAATTTCAAGCTTGACGTGATGCATTTTTATGATGCGTGAAGACTGAATTTGGTTGATCATTTCCAGAGGTTGCATGTTTTGCTTGCTTACCGTTTTTGTTAAAATTCATTTCAGAATAAAGGAGCTAGTAAAAGCAGATGCATCTTCGTATCTTCAAATGTATGGAGACTCTTCATACCTGGAGAACTTGTCTTTGCGTGATCTCCACCAGGCATCCTGGTTAGTTGCGAAGTATTTTTCTCAAACTTCTATACTTGCTCAAACAGGCTTAGTGCACCTGGCCAAATTGTTGGCTGAAAAAGAACAGGTCATGAGCTTGATAGCTATCAGGCTAGAGAGGTGCATCTAACCTCAGCTGGAAATTCAGAAAAAGAAGGAAAATTTTCTAGACTTGATTTGAATAAGAAGCTAATATTCCAGTTCAACTATCAGGGTTTCTTTTCTGAATGTACAGTTCCTTTAATGTTGTCTCTGATTCTCACTTTTATCGAACAACAGTTTGTATGACTTGCTAGTTTTGAATGCTGGGTTTCCCAGGTACTCCGTGGCATGGTATCCTATTTTCAGAATGCCAGATGATAGTTTCCGAACAGCTTTTTTGACTTACCATTCACTTGGTCATTTTACTACTAGAAGCTCCTTGTTGGATTCTCCCTGTGAGAAGAGGTCTTTTGTTGTTTCTCCCGTTATTGGATTACAGCCCTACAACCCCCAGGTATTTACATATTTAATCAATGAAATTGATGCTTGTAATATCTTGGCGGCCATTTCAAATTTTCATGGAATTTTAACTTGTGCGCTAGCGAAATTGAAGATTATGGTGTAATTTCTGTAATCTAGATATGCAATTCCTTCCAATTTTATGTAGTAAGAGTGCCACATGCAGCACGTTCACCAGCATAGCTAGTGAAATTAACTACTTTAAGGGCTCAAACTATTCTAGGAACGTTTTCCGATAAAGAAATTGAATGGCTTTCCTTTTATGTCATTCACTGCATCCTTCCTTTTGACAACTTAATCATCAGATTGATGCAGAATTACAGCAAGGATTCACCACGCTAGTTGGACTTTTTCAATAGGCAATAGAAAAACTCATGCATATATTAATTGTCACCAAGGTAAGATTCACAACCTAGGCTGCTAGGATTCTGTTTCGTTCCTTCAAAGTGAACAGCATGATCTTGCTGTCGGGATTTGCATCAGATAGTTGGTCCACATGGCAACTTGGAGAAATGGTTTAGCGTCCAATTGGAGTCTCAAGGGTGGACTTGGATGGCATGAGAAATTTTATTTACATAAAGTTATGTTTAGTGTATCAAGCACATCAAATTCAAGAGGATAAAGGTAAATGCTTCAGAGAATATGAGGTACAAAATGAAACTTGATTAGAGAACCTCAAACACATCCAATTTGGATGGCATGGTTTTTCTAGGCTTTTATTTTAAGGTTGATGCAAGAGAAGAAGACATTAATTGAAAGATTATAAACCATTTAAGGAGCTCAGTGTACTTTGCAAAATTCAGCGAGCTTATTTGATGGTAAATTTTTCTTATTAAAATCTAACTTGGAAAAAAAAGATCCATTTGGCAATGTGTTTCAAAGGTATCTCAAAACCAAAACCAAGACCTTGCCCATACTAAGTGGAGTTGATTACCTGGATTCTCGATTTTCATTGAGCTTGATCTTGTATTATGTGAGCATTTAACTCCAAAAAAGCAAGTTCATGCTCTAGAGCCTTCTTCTCTCTAAAGTTACAACTAAGCCTTTTCCCATACTAGATGGGGTCAGTTACATGGATTCTTTGTTTCCATAGAGCCTTATCATAATTTGTAGAATCCATGGTAAATAAGTTCGACAAAGTTTTATACTAGGTATCGAAATCCTAACATAACCTTCTTCCTTTATCCGAGCTTGGGATCGGCCATGCAAGGATGATCCTTACATGGCCTACAGCCTTCCTCTCTAAAGTTACATATGAAATAATATGATAACTAGTAAGTGTAAAAGTAGCACCATAATCTCACCAATGATGTCCATAAACACAAATACAAATGATCTTGCAAGATCTTTCACAAGCCAAATCACCACACACTTGGTGCATAATACAAACCAAATAAGTATAATACTAAACAAGTCAAGCACAAAAAGTTCTAACTATTCATTTCACAGCATCCTCTATTTATAGAGGTTTATTACAAGTGAGAAGAGAGAGGGAGAGAGAGACTAGTGGGAGCAGCTACTCAACAGCTAGTAGCCAATCCAAGGGGCTCGTGCCAGGGGCCCAACTCTATTATAAGTTAACACCTCCTTCAAACTTTCAGTATATAAACCGAAAGTTTGTCTCACAAGAACATAAATCTAGGGTCTAACAAAGACTTTGTAAAGAAATCTGCTAGTTGTAGTTCTAAAGGAGCATAACATAAGGCCAGTCTTTTCTTAAAGCATTTCTCCCAAATATAGTGGTAGACCATCTCAATATGCTTGGTTCGTTCATGAAATGTATCATTTGAAGCAATATACATGACACTTTTATTATCATAAAACAATTTTGTAGTCCTCCGGTGTGACCTCTATGTCTGCTAGAAGTTCAGCGATCTAAGATATCTCTGTTATTGTAGTAGTCATGACTCTATATTTTGCTTCCGTAGATGATAGATACACTTTATATTGCTTTTTACATCTCTAAAAATTAATAAGTCACCTAAAAATACACAAAATCCAGTGGTGGAATGTTAATCATTGACATTCCTACCCTAATCAACATAAGTATGAGTAGTTAATTTAAAAGAAGATGATGAGGTTATAATGATCTCCCTTTGAAGTGTATCATTTATGTATCTCAAAATCCATATAACCACACTCATGTGTATACTAGTGGGAGCTTGTTGAAATTGACTTGCCACATGTACTGCATGTATTATGTCTAATCACGTGATGATAAGATACGTCAATGAACCTTGTAGAGAGTGGGATTCTTTAATTTTTCTCAGTGTAGTTCTCAGTTTGGTCTCCATCACCTCTGGCGTGCTCACCTTCTTGTTATCTGTCAAACTTGACTTGTTAACAGTATCACTAGTAAATTTTGTTTGTGACATAAAATAATCTTTATTATTACGGGTTATTTATATTCCCAAGAAGTAACTAAGTAGACCCAGATCTTTCATTTCAAATTCTTCATGCATATCTCTGGCGTGCTTACCTTCTTGTTATCTGTCAAACTTGACTTGTTAACAATATCACTAGTAAATTTTGTTTGTGACATAAAATAATCTTTATTATTACGGGTTATTTATATTCTCAAGAAGTAACTAAGTAGACCCAGATCTTTCATTTCAAATTCTTCATGCATATCTCTTTTTATCTATAATATCTCATTTTCATCACTTCTAGTGATGATCATATCATCTATACATAGAAGTAAAACACAATACATGCATCAGTTTTCCTTACAAACAAATTAGCATCAATATAATAATAGCAAAAGTCCCATGCATGCATAGAATTCTCAAATCTATCAAACCAAGCCTTAAGTGTTTGTTTGAGTCCATATAAAACCTTTTTTAGTTTAAGAATATAATTACTTGGAGCATTGAAACCCAGAGGACGAGCCATATATATATATATATATATATATATATATATATATATATATCTTCACAAATACTGTCATTCAAAAAAGTATTTTTAACATCCAATTGATATATATCCCATTCTTTAATCACATAAATAGAGATGAATATACAAACACTAGTCATATGATCAACAAGAGAAAAAGTTTTCTCATAATCAATCCCATATTCTTGATAATACCCCTTAGCTACAAGTCTTGCCTTGTAACTTTTAATAGATCATGGGTTTTGATCTTATAGACCCACCAACAACCAATAATTTTCTTTTCTTTGGGTTTTGAAACAATGTCCTAAGTACTTTTCATTTCTAAAGCTTTTAATTCATCATTAATAGGTTTTCTCTATTCTAAGTTATTTTTTGCTTGATCATAATGACTTAGTTCAAGGATACTCGATATGATTACTATATGGTTTCTATGTTGAGGTTTAAATGTTTCATAAGACAAATCTTTAAAGAGGTTTTATGATTCTTTTGTTAGGAGCATTGTCATTTTCTCTATTCCTCCTTCGATCATGATGTTCAAAAGGTCGTATGATTTCTTTTCTAGTTTTGGGATTTCTAGGTTCATACTCTAGTTCGACCATACTTTTCTCTTTTATTTCCTCATTATATCTAACCTGTCATCCATGATTTCATCAAAAAAATATATAACTATCTTGGATGTTTTGTGACTCATCTCCATAGTAACATCCATCTTCAATGAATTTGATATCTCTAGACACATAAAGTTTATCTTCTTTTGGGTTGTAATATCTATACTCCTTTTTATCGATACTATATCTAAGAAAGACACATTCAATAGCTTTAGGACCTAAATTATCATTCTTATTCGTATAAATATAATACTTACATAAAAAAACTTTCAACTGATTATAAATAGATTTATTTGAATACAACTTTTCAACAGTAGAGCAATTTTGTAGTTCGGTTGATGGCATCCTATTTATCAAATATACAAAAGTTAAAGCTGCTTCAACCCACAAGTATTTAAAAACTTTACTTGCTAACAACAAAATTCTAGTTGTTTCAATAATATGTCTATGTTTTCTTTCAAGTAAACCATTTTGGTGGGTAGTTTTTATTCAAGATTTTTTATACCAAATTTCATATTATTCAAGTTAGTTTTTAAAATCATGTGAGAGATATTCATCCCCAGAGTTGGTTCTTAAGATTTTGATATTAGTTTCAAATTGAGTCTTGATCATATTGTGAAAAATAAAAAATATATCCCAGTGTGTCGAGTGAAATAATCTACAAAAATAACATAATAGGTCACTCTTCCTTTTGAGGTTATGGGAGCCGAGCCGATCCTCAAATATCGGAGTGTACTAATTCAAAAGCTTTTTTTTGTAATTTCGCCAAATGGTGCATTGATGTATTTTGTCAAAAATACAATCTTTGTAAATAAAATAATTATTTTCATTAATCTTTATTCATGAATAATTATTCATTTTGCTTACATCAAGATGCCCAAATCTTTTGTGCCAAAGCCCAAAATCATTACAAGTAATTCCACATCTTTTAAAATTTAACGTAACTAAGTTATCCTTGACGTAGAGTCCACCTTCTCTATGTCCTTTCCCAATCACCTTCTTCAATAGATATTCTTTACCATATATCTATTTGGAGAGAAGGTAACAATACAACCATTATCACAAATTTAGGAAACCAAAAGAACATTAAGATTTAATTTTGGTATGAAACATACTTTAGGTATTTTAAAAGAATTAATTTCTAGATTACTAATTTTTTTAACATCAAATTTAGTTTCGTTGACAGTAAACGATTGTGCTCTAACTTGTTAGCATTTGTCTAACAATTTATATTCATTTGTCGTATGAAAAGAAGCACCATAATCTAAAAAACATATCTTGATTTTTTGAAGAAGATGACAATGCATTGATTTTCGATAGTAGCACTTTCTCCTTGTTATCAGTGGCAGTCGCATGAGGAAACCTCCTCAAAAGGGAAACAAATGGTTTTGATATGTCCACTCTCCTTGTAATAATGTCAAATCGTACTCTTGTTTGGCAAAGGCACAATATTATCCTTAAATTGCTTGTTTTCTTTACTATTTTTGGCATTTATACGTCTTCAAATAATTTATGGGTGTAGATGTAGCAATCTCCACTTCTTTGTTGTTTCTCATATTTCTAATTTAGTCTCTTACATGACTAAATCAGCCAAGATCTCATAGTTTTTGGGTTTCGGCTTTCTATGTATCAAGTTTGATCTTATATTCTCAAATTCATCTCTTAATCCTGTATAAACAAGAAGTATTGGTTTTCAAAGTATTCTTGAAATTCATCCATACTTTAAAATTTTTCAAATTTGTCAAAACTTGTAAGTTGGTTGAAAAGATTGAAAAACTCATTGTGATAATTCCTAATGCTCATGAAATTTTGTTTTAGAATTATCATCTTTTCTATCAAATTTATTTGAAAGACAAAATTGTCTTGAGAATGGGTTTTCTTAATATATTCTCAAGTTTCAAAGGCATTATTAAACATGTTAATTCTACTTTGAAGTTTTTCATCCACATTTTGGTCAATAATCTATGTGATTTTGATATTATACTTTTCTTTTCTTTTTTTACTTTTACTTGAAGTTTTTTGTGTGTTGAGAAATTCATCCTCATCAAGCCCTTCTTCTGTCCATTTGGACTCATTGATCGTATCATTTATAGTCTTTAGCCGACCCCGTCTAGCATGGGAAAAGGCTTAGTTGTTGTTGTATGTGCTCAACTTTGATAAGAGTTGAGAATCAATAAACAATGAAATATATTACTTTTTTCTTTCATTTTTTCAACAATAAGAAGAAATGTGAATGTTACCTTGATTTTCTCAACTTTGTTAAACAATGCCTAAATTTGACAACCTTCCCACAATCGAAATCAATCCCAATGGAGCTTTAAATGAACCGTTTTCCTCTCATACCATGTAAAAGTAACACCACAATCTTGCCAATAATGTTCACAAACACAAATGCAAATGATCTCACAAGATCTTGCACAAACTAAATCACCAACACTTGGTGCACCAGACAAACCAAATAAGTATAATACAAAACAAGTCAACTGAGCACAAAAAACTCTAATTATTCATCTCTAAGGCATCCTCTACTTAAAAGAGGTTTATTACAAGTGAGAAGAGAGACTAGTGGGAGCATATGCCCCCAACGGTTACACTATTAGCCACTGGGAGTTCCCAACAGCTAGTAGCGTAGCCGTTGGATATTGACTGGCCCGTCAAGGCCAGTCCTAGGAGACTCATGCCAGGGTTCTGCTGGGCCCTAATAGCCCTCTATTACAAGTTAACATTAAAAACAAACAATAGATATGAAGATTAACATGGTACAAGGCAATATACGGATGAGGAATTATGGTTCAAGATAAGGTTGTAGCAATTAGCTTTCAGCATCTGAAGTATCCCCTCAGAAAGCTGGGTTCCAAGATACCTGAACTCCATATTATACATCTCGAGGGACATAATTTCTCTGCTTTACCTCTCTCACGGTGACAGCTATCGTACCTTGCACATTCTGGCTTTGGAAAAAATTCCTCGAGTTTTCTTAAAATCTGCAATTTCTGTTTAGTGTTTAAAGTTCTTTTCAATACTAAAAGAATTCAGTGCCTCTTATGCAGGGTGAAGGCTGGTTCTCCTTGAAAAATCCAACCACAGTCACTGCACGGAAGAACCAGCATGTTGACCCAACTGTTGTTCTGGAGAAGAGGTTGAGGACTCTGGAGCAGGCAGCTTCGAAAATGTCGACAGCTGCTGTCCAAAAAGGTGAGCATATATCCGTGAACATGCACCCGGACTATGAATTTTTTGTCTCACGAAGGTGGTAATGTATCATACTTGAATTTGGTCGATAACGTCTTTTGAGGCGCACTGAAGTCGAGCAAGATCAAACCGGTGAAATGAAATGCAACTATAACCAGATGGGAGAGGGGTGTTGAATTTGAATCGAGACAAGCTTTAGACAGCTGCTTAATACATCTTCCTTCATGGGAAACTCTGACCACATATAACACAATTAGAGCAGTTAAGCTTTGTTCTTTGTTGACCTCCTGTATATTTTCTGTATATGGAATAATCAACGGAAATGTAGTTTTTGAGTTTTTAGAGGGTAGGAAGACACATGTAATTAGTCTCAACCCTCCTGAAGCGGTTTACCGTCATTCTCTTTTTCATGCTGAAGCAATTTAAGCTGTTCAACAGTTTCACATTAAAATCGCTGAGCTTTGTCGATTTTCTGCTGTTCTTTTGCCGGCGGAAACCCTTGGAGTTCCAGCCAATGTTTCCCCTCGTTCCTTTATGGCTGAAAAGCTCCTTTATACTGAAATAAAGCCGTAAAATCTGTGAGCTACAATACAGAAGAAATGCTCGATCCACCACCAGGGTGACTATGAATGGGTTAAAACCTCATCGTAGGCCGAGTTGAATACTAGAGACGCTTAAGGTGGCTTGGTTTAGCTTAAGATAAAATAAGAATAACACATAAGACATTTTACTCATATTCCTTTTATCATTTCCCCTATTTTTTACGCACACACAAACGCGCGTATATATATTACACACATAAAATACTAGCCGATTCCCAGTTTCCTAATTTTTGGAGAATTGTGGTTTTCCGCGTCCTTTTTCTGGCTTTGTTTTGAAGAATCCACCTTAGAAGGTTGAGAGGACCCAAAACAAAACACAAACGTTAAAACCTTCATTGGTGAGTTGAGAGTCCTGCCAGGTGGGTAACGACCTAAGCACATTCTGTACTTGACTAATTGCTATTAGATTTTTCTTTGATGAAAGGCATGCAGCATCAGAAATCAATCTATCTTCTCATAGCTTCAGTAGGCAACAACAACAACAACTAAGCCTTTTCCCATACTAGACGGGGTCGGCTACATGGATTCTTTGTTTCCACAGATCCCTATCATGTGCCATGTTAGCAGTTAACTCCCAATAAGCTAGATCATTCTTTATTGTTTCTTTCCAACACTTTTGTGGTCGTCCTCTACCTCTTTTAATACTTTTCAAATTTAGTTTTTCTACCCTTCTTACAGGTTCTTCTTCTGATCTTCGTTCTATATGTCCAAACCATCTTAAACGATGTTCTCTCATTTTATCCTCTATTGGTGTCACTCCTAATTTGTTTCTAATAACCTCATTATATATACGGTCTTTTCTTGTATGACCACTCATCCATCTCAACATCTTCATTTCTGTCACAGACATCTTTTGTACATGTTGATGATTAACTGCCCAACACTCAGAACCATAAAACATGGCAGGCCTAATTGCTGCTCTATAATATTTACCTTTTAATTTTAATGGTATCTTCTTATCACAAAGAATACCTGATGCTCCTCTCCATTTTAACCAACCAGCATTAATTCTATGTGTAACATCTCCATCAATTCTTCCATCACTTTGAAAAATTGACCCTAGGTATTTAAAACTTTCCTTTTGGGGAATGCAATGTGTGCCAATTTTAATTTCTATGTCCTCTGAAGTAGCCAAATGATCAAACTTACATTCCATATATTCTGTCTTTGTTCTACTAAGTCGGAGGCCTTTGCTTTCTAATGTTTCTCTCCATAGTTCTAATTTTCTATTAACTTTTTCCTTAGACTCCTCCACTAATACAATGTCATCTGCAAATAACATACACCAAGGTATTTCATCTTGAATATGTTTTGTTAACTCATCCATCACCATTATAAATAAGTATGGGCTTAAAGTTGATCCTTGATGTAACCCAATATTAACTTCAAAGAAGTCTGTTGTTCCTTCATGAGTCCTCACACATGTTTTTGCACCATCATACATGTCTCTTATAAGGTTAATATATGTCAATGGGATACCTCTTTTTTCCAAAGTTCTCCAAAGAACCTCCCTCAGTACCCTATCATAAGCTTTTTCTAGATCAATAAATATCATGTGAAGGTCTTTCTTTTTTGCTCTAAAATGTTCCATAAGACGTCTCAAAAGGTGAATCGCTTCAATAGTAGATCTGCCTGGCATAAATCCAAATTGGTTATGTGTTGTACTTGATACTTGTCATAACCTACGTTCGATAATTCTTTCCCATAATTTCATAGTATGACTCATTAACTTGATACCTCCATAATTCACACAATTTTGAATGTCTCCCTTGTTCTTATATATGGGTATAAGTGTACTTGTTCTCCATTCCTCGGGCATCTTTTGGTTTTTCCATATTTCATTAAATAGCCTTGTGAGCCAAGTGATTCCTATTTCTCCTAGTATTTTCCAAACTTCTATTGGAATATTATCTGGTCCTACCGATTTACCACTCTTCATATGTTTAAGAGCCTCTTTGACTTCATTCTTTTGAATACGTCGGTAGAAATTGTGGTTTATATACTTTTCTGACTTGGCTAAATCTCCTAAACTAATACTAACATCTTTATTTTCATTAAAAAGATTATAAAAATAGTTTTTCCATCTATTTCTTATATCATCATTTGCCACTAGAATTTTTTCCTCCTCGTCTTTTATGCATCTAACATAATTAAGATCTTTAGTTTTCTTATCTCTAGCCCTAGCTATCCTAAAAATATCTCTTTCACCCTCTTTTGAGTTGAGTTTTTTATATAAGTCATCCCAAATCTTAGCTTTTGCTTCACTAACGGCCTTTTTTGCTTCCTTCTTTGCTTTCTTATAAGCTTCTAAAGTTTCACTAGTTTTCTTAGCATAATGTAATTTGTAACATGCCCTCTTTGCCTTATTTTATTTTGTACTACTTCACTCCACCACCAAGCTTCTTTTTGTGCCGGTACACCTCCCTTAGATACCCCTAACACATCTTTCGCCACTTTCCTAATATGTATAGCCATATTGTTCCACATATTACAGGGTGTGCCAACATAATTCCAAACATCTCCTTGAAGGACTTTCTGTTTAAATATATCTTCTTTCTCGCTTTTGAGGTTCCACCATTTAATCCGAATAGCTCGATGCACTCTTTTCTTCTTTGTCCACTTTTTTATTTGTAAATCCATAACTAAAAGTCGATGTTGGGTGGTTAAGCTTTCTCCTGGAATTACCTTACAATCTTTACAACATGCTCTATCTTTTTTTCGACAAAGAAAGTAATCAATTTGTGTTTGTGATAAGCCACTCTTATAAGTAATTAAATGTTCATCTCATTTTTTGAAGATTGTATTGATTACAAAGAGATCAAATGACATAGCAAAATTTAAAATCTCCCTACCTTCCTCGTTTATATCCCCAAAACCAAAGTTTCCATGAATCCCTTGATATCCTAATGCCTCTTTACCGACATGTCCATTTAAATCTCCTCCTAAACAAATCATCTCCCTTTGTGGAATCTTTTGAAACACCTTATCTAACTCTTCCCAAAAAACTGTCTTTATACTATCTTCTAGTCCTACTTGGGGTGCGTAAGCACAAACTATATTCAAAACCTCTGCTCCTAACACTAATTTCAACGTCATGATTCGGTCACCATATCGCTGTATGTCTACTACACTCTCCTTTAAATCTTTATTTATGATAATACCAACTCCGTTTCGAGCCTTTTCTTTACCTGAGTACCATAATTTAAAACCTGTATCCTCTATCTCCTTTGCTTTTTCTCCAACCCATTTTGTCTCTTGTAAACATAGAATATGAATCTTTCTCCGAATCATAGTATCTACCACCTCCATTAGCTTACCCGATAATGTTCCGATATTCCAAGAACCAATACGAATCTTATTATCTAGGACTAGCTTCCTTACCCCCCGCATCCGTCCATAATCAAAATGCGGAGACCCTCTCTGAATTCACTATATTCGGACGGTAATGTAGCGGGACTAACTTCTTTACCCACACCCGTCCATGATGTGGGAACCCTCTCTGCAATTGATTCACTACATTCGGGCGAAAATGTAGTGGCCCTTGCTTACTTCTTACTGCATTCGGGCTCTGCAGCACGTCGCTAGGCGGGGACGCCCCAAAGCAATGCTCATAATTTTTGTAATCCATGTTGTAAAATCCGACGAAGTTTTACGCTGGCTGTCGGAAGCCTAACACAACCCTCCTCCTTTATTTGGGCTTGGGACCGGCAATGCAAGGATGATCCCTTACATGGGCGGAGTTCATAGCTTCAGTAGGCAAACAAAAAAAAAAAAAGAGGAAAGGAAAAAAGAAGTTAGGGAGACCGATCAATGAACTGAGTAAGGCGCTGGTTCACTAAAAAGAGGCTCAATTGTTGTTTTGCCGCGTTTGAACCTGTAACAATTAAATAAAACACACACACATGTTTATAATTTTATTATATGTTAATAATATTTATTAAAGGAGATGTTACGCATAGAATTAATGCTGGTTGGTTAAAATGGAGAGGAGCATCAGGTATTCTTTGTGATAAGAAAATACCAATAAAGTTAAAAGGTAAATATTATAGAGCAACAATTAGGCCTGCCATGTTTTATTGTTCTAAGTGTTGGGCAGTTAATCATCAACATGTACAAAAGATGTCTGTGACAGAAATGAAGATGTTGAGATGGATGAGTGGTCATACAAGAAAAGACCGTATACATAATGAGGTTATTAGAAATAAATTAGGAGTGACACTAATAAAGGATAAAATGAGAGAACATCGTTTAAGATGGTTTGGACATATAGAAAGAAGATCAAAAGAAGAACCTGTAAGAAGGTTAGAAAAACTAAATTTGGAAAGTATTAAAAGAGGTAGAGGATGACCACAAAAGTGTTGGAAAGAAACAATAAAGAATGATCTAGCTAATTGTGAGTTAACTGCTAACATGGTACACGATAGGAATATGTAGAAACAAAGAATCCATGTAGTCGACCCAGTCTAGTATGGGAAAAGGCTTAATTGTTGTTGTAATATTTATTAAAAATAAAATAATAAAGAACTCAGGAAGTATCAAACGATGCCACTTCAATAGATTTCATTCAATTAACCATTTACAGATAAAGTAGAGACTTCGACAGCCCATTTAAATCAATAAAAGGAAATTACTAAATTTTAAAAATGTAAAATAGCAAAAGTACCAAAAATAACTGATTCAGCTGGCTCTCATTTTAACTTGACCAGTTCAACGGCTGATCACTGTATGGTTCAACCAGTTCGACCAACTGGTACGGCCCGTTTTCACTCGCCAATGCATCTGCTATGAAGTTGCTACCTCTAGGAATTCCCTTGCTTTCAAACGCTTCAAGTATTTCATCCTGACCGCTTATCTAGTACTAAATGAGACCTCCATAGGATCGATCTCGCTGTATTTCGAGTCCTTCCAAAATGACGCTTTGTAGTCCCACATCTCTGGCCCGTCGCTGCCCTATCTATTCAAACGTGACCTTCTGGTAGACACGAACAAGGATTTTTAATGGCATGTGTATTTCAAGTTATTTCGTATTGTGTACATATCCGGCATTTAACATTCTAAATTGGCTTACAGACCTCCACCCAGAGCTCAACTGGCAGGGAGTTTTGCTCACTGGGAAGTGCATGTGTGTGTTTTAGGCTCTAGTCTTCTTTTATAAACAACAACAACAACAACTAAGCCTTTTCTCATACTAGACGGCGTCAGTTTGTTTCCACGGATCCCTATCGTGTGCCATGTTTGCAGTTAACTCACAATAAGCTAGATCATTTTTATTGTTTCTTTCCAACACTTTTGTGGTCGTCCTCTACTTCTTTTAATACTTTCCAAATTTAGTTTTTCGTACCTTCTTACATGTTCTTTTTTTTTTTATCTTGTTTCTATATGTTCAAACCATCTTAAACGATATTCTCTCATTTTATCCTCTATTGGTGCCACTCCTAATTTATTTCTAATAACCCCATTATGTATACGATCTTTTCTTTTATGACCACTCATCCATCTCAACATCTTCATTTCTGTCATAGACATCTTCTGTACATGTTGATGATTAACTACCCAACACTCATAACCATAAAACATGAAAGGCCTAATTATTGCTCTATAATATTTACCTTTTAACTTTAATGGTATCTTCTTGTCACAAAGAATACCTTATGCTCCTCTTCATTTTAACCAAGCAGCATTAATTCTATGTGTAACATCTCCATCAATTCTTCCATTACTCTTAAAAATTGACTCTAGGTATTTAAAACTTTCCTTTTGGGCGATGCAATGGGTGCCAATTGTAATATCTATGTCCTCTAAAGTAACCAAATGATCAAACGTACATTCCATATATTATGTCTTTGTTCTACTAAGTCGGAGGCCTTTGCTTTCTAATGTTTCTCTCCATAGTTCCAATTTTCTATTAACTTTTTCATTAGACTCCTCCACTAACACAATGTCATATGCAAATAACATACACCAAGGTACTTCATCTTGAATATGTTTTGTTAACTCATCAATAACCATTATAAATAAGTATGGACTTAAAGTTGATCATTAATGTAACCCAATATTAACTTCAAAGAAGTCTATCATTCTTTCATGAGTCCTCACACATGTTTTTGTACCATCATACATGTCTCTTATAAGGTTAATGTATGTCAATGGGATACCTCTTTTTTCCAAAGTTCTCCAAAGAACCTCCCTCGGTACTCTATCATAAGCTTTTTCTAGATCAATAAATATCATGTGAATGTCGTTTTTTTTTGCTCTAAAATGTTCCATAAGACGTCTCAAAAGGTGAATCTCTTCAACAGTAGATCTTCCTAGCATGAATCCAAATTGGTTCTCTGTTGTACTTGATACTTGTCTTAACCTACGTTCGATAATTCTTTCCCACAATTTCATAGTATGGCTCATTAATTTGATACCTCGATAATTCGCACAATTCGGAATGTCTCCCTTGTCCTTATATATGGGTATAAGTGTACTTGCTCTCCATTCCTTGGGTATCTTTTGATTTTTCCATATTTCATTAAATAGTCTTGTGAGCCAAGTGATTCCTATTTCTCTTAGTATTTTCCAAACTTCTATAAGAATATTATCTAGTCCTACTGATTTACTACCCTTCATATGTTTAAGAGCCTCTTTGACTTCATTCTTTTGAATACGTCTGTAAAAATTATAGTTTATATACTTTTCTGATTTGGCTAACTCTCCTAAGCTAATACTAACATCTTTATTTTCATTAAAAAGCTTATAAAAATAGTTTTTCCATCTATTTCTTATATCATCATTTGCCACTAGAATTTTTTCATCCTCGTCTTTGATGCATCTAACATAATTAAGATCTTTAGTTTTCTTATCTCTAGTCATAGCTATCCTAAAAATATCTCTTTCACCCTCTTTTGAGTTGAGTTTTTTATATAAGTCATCCCAAATCTTAGCTTTTGCTTCACTAACGGCCTTTTTCGCTTCCTTCTTTGCTTTCTTATAAGCTTCTAAAGTTTCACTAGTTTTCTTAGCATAATGTAATTTGTAACATGCCCTCTTTGCCTTGATTTTATTTTGTACTACTTCACTCCACCACCAAGCTTCTTTTTGTGCCGGTACACCTCCCTTAGATACACCTAACACATCTTTCGCCACTTTCCTAATATGTATAGCCATATTGTTCCACATATCACAGGGTGTACCAATATAATTCCAAACATCTCCTTGAAGGACTTTCTGTTTAAATATATCTTCTTTCTCGCTTTTGAGGTTCCACCATTTAGTTCGAATAGCTCGATACACTATTTTCTTCTTTGTCCATTTTTTTATTTGTAAATCCATAACTAAAAGTCGATGTTGGGTGGTTAAGCTTTCTCCTGGAATTACCTTGCAATCTTTACAACACGCTCTATCTTTTTTCTTACAAATAAAGTAATCAATTTGTGTTTGTGATAAGCCACTCTTATAAGTAATTAAATGTTCATCTCGTTTTTTGAAGATTGTATTGACTATAAAGAGATCAAATGCCATAGCAAAATTTAAAATCTCCCTACCTTTCTCATTTATATCCCCAAAACCAAAGTTTCCATGAATCCCTTGATATCCTAATGCCTCTTTACTAATATGTCCATTTAAGTCTCCTAAACAAATCATCTCCCTTTGTGGAATCTTTTGAATCACCTTATCTAACTCTTCCAAAAAAGTTGTCTTTATACTATCTTCTAGTCTTACTTGGGGTGCGTAAGTACAAACTATATTCAAAACCTCTGCTCATAATACTAATTTCAACGTCATGATTCGGTCACCATATCGTTGTATGTCTACTACACTATCCTTTAAATCTTTATTTATGATAATGTCAACTCCGTTTAGAGCCTTTTCTTTACCTGAGTGCCATAATTTAAAATATGTATCCTCTATCTTTTTTGCTTTTTCTCCGACCTATTTTGTCTCTTGTAAACATAGAATATGAATCTTTCTCCGAATCATAGCATCTACCACCTCTATTAGCTTACCGGATAATGTTCCGATATTCCAAGAACCAATACAAATCTTATTATCTAGGACTAGCTTCCTTATCCCCCGCATCCGTCCATATTCAAAATGCGGTGACCCTATCTGAATTCACTATATTCGGACGGTAATGTAGCGGGACTAACTTCTTTACCCACACTCGTCCATGATGTGGGAACCCTCTTTGCAATTGATTCACTACATTCAGGCGAAAATATAGTGGCCCTTGCTTACTTATCACTGCATTCGGGCTCTACAGCACGTCGCTAGGCGGGGATGTCCCAAAACAATGCTAATAATTTTTGTAACTCATGTTATAAAAATTCGACGAAGTTTTACACTGGTTGTCGGAAGCCTAACACAACCCTTCTCATTTATCCGAGCTTGGGACCGGCAATGCAAAGGTGATCCCTTACATGGCGGAGTTCTCCGACCTTCTTTTATAAAAAAGAAAAAAATAGCTTTCAAAATCTCGGTTTAGAAAAGCCCTACTTTTTTTCGTATATGAGTGACTACAATTACTGTTTTTTTAATGAAAAAAAAGAACAAAAGTGTGTCTTTTGCTTTTCTTTTTGACTTGCTGCCATTATTCAAAGTCTTTCTTCGAGGTCAGTGGCCGCAAAATAAGATATTCCACCATTTGACGGTGTTTTTCACACTCGAATCATTCGTCTCATTTCCATAAGACAATAAATAGCGCGATATTTTACAGTTATTTATAGTACATACGCCAAAGCTTACCGTCTTTTTTTTTTCTATGGTCAAACTTATCGTGTCTTTACTCTTGTTCCCGCTTTCTACATGGAGACAGACAGGTTAGTTGAACTTTAGGACTCGCTCGCGTCATCATAAACCGATTCGAACGCCGAACCGCTTCTCATCGAGATACTGTCGTCAAGTCCATTAGAAGGGGACCAACAAAGTTTTCTTTTATATATAATTAATTTAAACACCGTCAATCATTTTCACATACTTGCATGCAACTAAGTTACCCGCTACTACTATTGAATTTGCTCTTTAATAATATTACCTGGTTGACCATTAAACAATTCAAAATTGGGTTAGGAAAGATTAAAAAGTCTGTTCATACAATTAAAATACCAAGCCTTGTAGCTCAATAATGCAGTTTTCAACTAATTAATGCTAACATTTTCGCTACACGTAAAATTAAAAACTTGAATAAGTTGGAACACCTCTCTCTCTCTTTATATATATATATATATATATATATATATATATATATATATATATATATATATCCATGCCAAAGGATCCGAGTGAGTTATCTAACACAATTCTCTTTCTTTATCCCAATACTTAAGGTGGCTAGGTAAAACTCAAAAAATCAAGTGAGAGAAACGAGATCTAGGTAGTTTTGATAATTGAAAAGATGACGATGGATCGCCTATAAAGACGGAAGTTATCAAAGGTAATATAGTGAGTCACTTCAAAAGAAGCAATGAAGGCCAACAACCAAAACATGATCATGCATTATTAAATTTACATGTAAATTTGATATGAGATATAGCACATTAGCAGCCATCACCCATGCAGTGGACCATTCACCCAAGTAGGAATATTCACCGGGCGAGGCAGGGATCAAGGTCTTCGCCCCTGTTTAGAAACCCACTCCTGGTTCCCGCACTTGTCCCCACTCCTGGTTCCCGCACTTGTCCCCAAGACATAGACCAAAGTTTCCTCATACTTGTCCCCTTAGGTCTCCACAGGGACCCATCCCTAATTAGGGTAGGGTGTGAGAGAGAGAGTGAGATGCTTTGGTTCTTGAATAGAGAGAAAGAGGGTAGGTGGGTCACAGAGTGGGGGTGATTGATGAAGAATATATCATACTGCCATAGTCTCTCAAGTAGGATGTGACAAGCATCTATTTCCATCACATCATATAATATAATGAACTTATAATACTTTTCAAAAGAAAGTGACATTTGCATTACATGGTAATTTTTATGCATCCAACCAATACCATCAGAATTCAGATGAGATTGAGTTGAGAGCTTTCAATTATTTATGAGACTTTGAGAAACCAGATTTTCACAACTATAACTATCTTCAATCATTTATGAGACTTTGTGAAACAAGATTTTCACAACTATAACCATCAATAACTAACCTACATAACTTATGAGCATTTTCCTTCGAAGATCCTTCTCTTTTTAAATTATCAGGTTGAGCTTAAGAGAACAAAAGCTTTTTGACCACACAAACCACTTCTCCATCTTCTTCACATACATCGGAGTCAAGGGATGCTTTGTTTGCATGTGTCTTGATCCTTGTCACTAGCTGGTAGAAATTCCAAGGAAGGGATGGGTCTTCAAGGCTCTCTCTCTCTTTTACCTTTAGAAGCTAGCTACCAATCTAGAATATCTCTTCAGGCTCCACAAGTTTGCTTTAATTTCTAAAGGATCATCAACTATCAATTGCCAAGGATCTCTTAAATTATCAATGCCTGTCATATCTCGATTCCACATTGGACCATCTTGTACAATAATAAGTTCAATTAAGGGTATTTTTTGGCATATTTCAGTCTCATGCTTCTAATTTACGAGATAGCATGGACCAATGTCAAGAAGCTTGTGAGAGTATTGTCCTCCTTGAATGTGACTTTCTCTCTCTCTCAAGAAGTCACTTCTCTAGTGTCATATCTTGCCTCCCCCAATGACTGTTTGACTAGTGCTACCAAGAACTAACAACAACTACTAGAGACCAAGAACTAACAACAACTATTAGAGCTTACAAAGAGAAACGATGAAAAATGTGAGATTTAGAGGAGAACTACTTAGAAGCCCTCTCAAGGAACCAAATGCTAGAAGTCATTATCAACCAAATATCATGCAAATATTAAATAGGAGGATGAGGAATGTCTATAGTCTAAGATGAGTTGGCTTGGTCAAAAATCTCTTGTGTCTTTGATAAGGCTTTTACTTCAAGATAGGTAAAATGAGTATGTGCACATTATTATATTTTTGTAATTATTTTGTAATTCTTTTAACAAATGTATATGCACATTCATCAAAATCTTTAAGTAAATTGCACTTCTGAGATCAAAGGATAATACTTTTTAAATATTTTCCATTTATGCTTCTTAAATATTATTTTCCTTTAATTTTTGCCAACCTATACCCCCCTTCTAGTATAACCTTCTGTACTATATAGGGTTCATCCCAATTGGGAGACCACTTTTCAAACTAGAGGTCTTTCAAGGCTATTGGTAAGATAGCCTTACATACTAAATCTCCTTCCTTAAATTATTTTGGTCGAACACATTTATTATACACTCGATCAACCTTTCATTTGTTGGTAAGTAAATTATCTAAGGCCATCAAACAATCTTCATCTACCAAGTTGAGTTTCATCATCAACAACTACAAATATTCATCGGATTGTAAATTGTTGTGCTTAACTACCCACAAATATTTGACATTAATCTCCATCAACAATATTGTCCATATGTAAGCTGAAACAAAGTCATACCAGCCGCCTAGGTTTTGGAATTTCGATATACCCAAAGAACCTCAGGTAAACACTCCATACCATTTACATAGATTATCCTCAAGAGACTTTTTAATTAAATCAATAATCACCCTATTATGGACTGAACTTGACCATTCACTTGTGTGTAATAAGAGGTGAATGCACTAATTTCATATCAAAGTTCTCGAGAAAAGTTATTACTATTGGTACACCCTATGATATGTGGAACAATATGGCTATACATATTAGAAAAGTGGCGAAAGATGTGTTAGGTGTATCTAAGGGAGGTGTACCAGCACAAAAAGAAGCTTGGTGGTGGAGTGAAGTAGTGCAAAATAAAATCAAGACAAAGAGGACATGTTACAAATTACATTATGCTAAGAATACTAGTGAAACTTTAGAGGCTTATAAGAAAGCAAAGAAGGAAGCGAAAAAGGCCGTGAGCGAAGCAAAAGTTAAAATTTGGGAGGATTTATATAAAAACTGAACTCAAAATAGGGTGAAAGAGATATTTTTAGGATAGCTAGGGCTAGAGATAAGAAAACTAAAGATCTTAATTATGTTAGATGCATCAAAGACGATGATGAAAAAATTCTAGTGGCAAATGATGATATAAGAAATAGATGAGAAAACTATTTTTATAAGCTTTTTAATGAAAATAAAGATGTTAGTATTAGCTTAGGAGAGTTAGCCAAATCAGAAAAGTATATAAACCACAATTTTTACCGACGTATTCAAAAGAATGAAGTCAAAGAGACTCTTAAACATATGAAGGGCGGTAAATCGGTAGGACCAGATAATATTCCTATAGAAGTTTGGAAAATACTAGGAGAAATAAGAATCACTTTGCTCACAAGACTATTTAATGAAATATGGAAAAATCAAAAGATGCCCGAGGAATGGAGAGCAAGTACACTTATACCTATATATCAGAACTAAGGGAGACATTCAAAATTGTATGAATTATCGAGGTATCAAGTTAATGAGCCATACTATGAAATTGTGAGAAAGAATTATCAAACGTAGGTTAAGATAAGTATCAAGTACAACAGAAAACTACTTTGTATTCATGCCAGAAAGATCTATTGTTGAAGCGATTCACCTTTTGAGATGTCTTATGGAACATTTTAGAGCAAAAAAGAAAGACATTCACATGATATTTATTGATCTAGAAAAAGCTTATGATAGGATACCGAGAGAGGTTCTTTGGAGAACTTTAGAAAAAAGAGGTATCCCATTGACATACATTAACCTTATAAGAGACATATATGATTGTACAAAAACATGTGTGAGGACTCATGATAGAATGACAAACTTCTTTGAAGTTAATATTGGGTTACATCAAGGATCAACTTTAAGTCCATACTTATTTATAATGGTTATTGATGAGTTAACAAAACATATTCAAGATGAAGTATCTTGGTGTATGTTATTTGCATATGACATTGTATTAGTGGAGTCGTCTAAGGAAAAAGTTAATAGAAAATTGGAACTATGGAGAGAAACATTAGAAAGCAAAGGCCTCCGACTTAGTATAACAAAGACGGAATATATGGAATGTAAGTTTGATCATTTGGTTACCTCAGAGGACCGAAATTAAAATTGGCACACATTGTATCCCCCTAAAGGAACGTTTTAAATACCTAGGGTCAATTTTCCAGAGTGATGGAAGAATTGATGGAGATGTTATGCATAGAATTAATGCTGGTTGGTTAAAATGGAGAGGAACATCAGGTATTCTTTGTGATAAGAAGATACCATTAAAGTTAAAATGTAAATATTATAGAGCAGCAATTAGGCATGCCATGTTTTATGGTTTTGAGTGTTGGGCAGTTAATCATCAACATGTACAAAAGATGTTAGTGACAGAAATGAAGATGTTGAGATGGATGAGTGGTCATACAAGAAAAGACCATATACATAATGAGGTTGTTAGAAACAAATTAGGAGTGACACCAATAGAGGATAAAATGAGAGAATATCATTTAAGATGGTTTGGACTTATAGAAAGAAGATCAAAAGAAGAACCTATAAGAAGGTATGAAAAACTAAATTTGGAAAGTATTAAAAGAGCTAGAGGATGACCACAAAAGTATTGGAAAGAAACAATAAAGAATGATCTAGCTTATTGTGAGTTAACTGCTAACATGGCACATGATAGGGATATGTGGAAACAAAGAATCCATATAGCCGACTCCGTCTAGTATGGGAAAAGGCTTAGTTGTTGTTGTTGTAATCTATAGACACTATGGTAAAAGCATTCTCTTTCGACGATCTCAGGTAGATCTTTCTAATTAGGATCATGGCTCATCCTCTAAATGGATATGGTTTGATGATTAGATGTAATTTCATCGTGGGTACTTTTTGTAGAGGCTTGAAACATTGACACTTATGATATACCTTCACATAACTAATGTAATCTTGGTGCATAGTATGCCAATAATATTCATTCTAGTATATTAACCACTTCAGTTTAGGCCATGATCGATAAGCCCCTCATATTCTTTCATGGGCCTCACCATTAACGTTTAGGCTTTGGTCATTTTCAAACATCTCAAAAGTAAATCATGATGGCTTCGTTTATACAAGTTAGTATTAAACAAGGTGCAACTTAGTGTGTTGCATCATGTCTTAATGACTAGACATTATGAAGGTTGATTCAAGTATTTTACTAATAAATCTCTCCAATCACAGGATTCTTCAAACCCTTGAATTGAGGCTATCAATGTCTCAGGTCCATGTATTGCCTTATAAGCCGAGGTAGTCTGGGATAAATTATTTACCACTTGATTTTCATATCTGGAAATATGTGACAATTTTACTTCAACAAAAGTCTCTAACAAACCTTTTCATGTTGATGCAAAGGTTGTAGGTTAGAACTATCACATTTGTAATCCCTTGTCAGTTGGCTTAACACTACTTAAGAAATACTAGAAATCTCTACCTTTCTTGCACCAACAATAGAGACTAGTCTTAAACCATAAATCAAGCATAGTATTCTGCTTTATTGTAGTTAAACTGGCTCTAAAGACATCATAAGCATTCCCACTTTTTTGGTTGGGGAAATGGTACAAACATTGATTCCCACACTTCTAGTGCACTTTGAGCTGTTAAATATAATCGATCATGGCCGTTCGGCTATCATATGTTGTGCTATATCAAAAGGGCCAATAACCTTGATACACACAAAATGCACAAAGAAATTAGCAACTTGTCCTTTCACCACTTTGAGAGAGTAGCATCTCAAGTTAAAAAGGGCATAGCTTGATTTTCCATTTAATGTTTGCCCTAGAGAGTTAGGCAGTCGAGAAGGTAATGCAAAATATTAATTTTGTTTACCACATGTACTTCAGTTGCAAGAAGATAGTGTTCTAATTTCATACACAAGTGATAGAAGGCCAAACATATCTTTCAATTCGAGAATATCAAGACTCTACATCTATGAACAACTAAGTCAAATAAAAATATCTTACTCAATATTGTCATCTATGAACAACTAAGTCAAATAAAAATATCTTACTCAATATTGTCATCAATGTCCTATGCTAGAAGGGCACGTTAAATTTTTTGTAGCGACTATATACAGTTTTAACGATTTTCCAAAAGTCGGGGGCATCAATACATGTGGTCTTTCTAAATACTTATTGATTCTTTCAAATGCCAATTATTGTTATGTACCCCAAAAGAAGTCGTTCACATCTTTCAACTTAAGTAGTGCTATTAAAGGGGTCAAATTTCCTGTAACATTAACAATAAAGCTAGAAGTAGCGAACCTGCTCGATTAAGCTTCACAACTCTTTCTTTGTCTTGGGTGATTGTGTATCAATGATAGCCCTAACCTTATTTGGGTTGACTTCGGTCCCTCTATTGTATATCAAGAAACCTAAGAAATGTCTATCGCAAACCGCAAAAGCACACTTGTTAGGATTCATCTTCAATGGTGTCTTCACATCCGTTGAAAAGTATGTTCAAAATCAAGCAAATATTGTTCAAAACTTTGAGACTTGACCATAATATCATCTATATATCTCTATGGCTTTCCTAATTAAATCATAAAAAATAATTTGTATTCGTTCACACGGGACTTCTACATTTTAAAGTTCAAATGGCATACTACCCATTCGTAAATCCCTAATTTCCCAGTACATTGGAATGTTATTTTATGAGTGTCTTCATAATTTACTTTGATCTAATTATATCCAGAGGTGTTGTGCATAAATGAAGATCCCATGTGCAATTGCTGCATCGATTAACATATCTGCCATCGATATGACATATTGATCTTATAGAGTGGTTAGATTAAGATTACGATAGTTCAATGCACATTCACAACTTTCTTATTTTCTTAATGATAGGAACAATATTAGATAACTAGTCTACGTACCAAGTTGTTCCGATGAACTTTGCCTCCAAAAGTTGTATCTCCTGCTTGACGGTTGGGAACATTTGAAGTTTGAATCTCCTCGCTTGTTGCCTGTGAGGTTTTACCCCTTGTTTCAACAGGATGGTGAATTCGCCCAAGTCTTGAGGTAAGCTCGATATTTCATGATCACTTTTTGTTAGACAAGACAACACTCAAATTCATCAGTCTCATAACTTCTTTTTAACCCAAATTTACCTCCATCAAAGGGTTTTCTAAGATGAAACTCGACTCATCTTTCTAATTAAGATAATTAAACATTTCTCCTTCCCAATTGATAACAGAATTGTGAGTATGAGGCAACATTCATCTTGCCCCCAAGTGGCTTGATATATGTCCTTCTAACACTCTGTTCAACATAAATAACTTTCAACCATTGAAAGTAATCTTTGATATCCTAAGATTGACTATCCATGAGTAACCTTAGGCAATGGTCGGAGATTAGTCAAATTAAAAAGTGAATCCCTGAGTGGTTAATTGACATGATTTCATCTCCTCCATGGCTTCTAGTAGGACAATAAGACTTACTCAAGGCAAATAAAATAATACCCCATATGTTTTTGCATTGGTTGTAAAAGTATCCTCTTCTGTATCAACAACTTTGACCGCTTCTCCAATTGAGAATATTAGCTTCTAAAGTAACATTGAGGGCACATAATAGTTCAAACATATCCAATATTTTTCTAGTAATAAGGAATATCTTAGGTTAACATCGACCACAAAGAAAAGAGAGGTCTTCAAACTTATAGTGAGTTCAACAACTATTACTCTCATGGTAACCGATGATTCTCCTTAAAAATCAAACATTTTGCGGTTCATCGAAATAAAATCAGAAGGTATCCCACTGATTTATCACAATGTACTACTCAACATTATGTTCAATACTATGCCACCATTGATGAGCGCTCTCTTAAATAGTCAACCATTTACCATCATGGTAATATACAATAGTCACAAATGTCTCACTGTGGCTTTCAGTAGTTTCTCAAATACTATCAAAACATCAACACTATTGATCAAAGTTGCCCAATCATGTTTGTCTATCAGGAAATCATCATTTGAAATAGGTCAAGTATCTCTTTCAGAAGCAAAACTCACTACCAAAACAATAATCATCCCTTCCGAAAGACAGAAAACATCATCACCATCATCGTCAAACCTCTCATCAGATATATACATCTCATTTGAGAAATGATCATCCTCGGCCACTTCTTCCAATTCTTGGTGATTGCTAGTTTGTTGTTGCAAATTTTCAACAACCTTAATTGACAATGTATTCTTTTAATTCACTATAATTCTTATGGAAATAGAAATTTTGCATGCATTTGGATTAGTTTTAACGCATTTGACTTCAGAATTCATGATGGATAGCTCTTGCTCCTCAACCTCCTTTGCACGATCTGTCATATATGCATGAAGTCCTTCTCGCCAAAAGATGGCGAGAGCCTCTATTCTCTAACTCATTCCTTCTTGGTTGGGATCATGAGTAGCCAACCAATCTTTCTTCCAACTATTGAGAATCGCTTTGACCCATTCTTTCAAGTTTTCGGGTAGAAAATATAAACGTTCACCAGACTTATTGTCCTCGGCATCCACTTCTCGCTCAAATACCCATGCAAAACTCCTTGCTGGAGAACCAAGTAAATTCCAAATCCTTCTTGTCAGGTTGAGGCACAACCAAACTTGAGATGTCAATGACTCCTTCACCTTTGCATGTAATTATGTTATGATTCCTCATCAAAGTCTAGCATGACTCGAGAGTGATCATTCGAGTAATGTATTTTATGATTATCGAGAAGTCCATCAAATTACTTTTGATGTATCGACTCGAGGCTTGACCATTTGACCTCATAATGGAAAATGGTGTATCTCCAAAAATATCCAACTAAGTCAAGTCATTTTGCACTTGAACCTCAACGACTCAGGATGGGTCATGACAATGTTGTTGAAGCATCGATCTTGGCCCAACTTTTTCTCTTGAGGCCACCCCAAGGTCATCAACAATAGGTCATCATATTTGTCAACACGGAGCAACTTTTTGATGACAAAATATGCCTCATGGCCAAGGATAAGACTTTAGGTTTTGTCGTGGCTCTAATTGGTGAAATCAATGATTCCTTCAGGAGCTTCCCCGTGTTTGGTATGTGAGGCAACTCAATAGTCAAATAGGTTTAGGAAAATTTTGTTCATCTAAAGCCTTTAATTTTTTGTCAAATCTTAAGTACTTTGGCCCCACTCGATCAAGTGATGCATGGAATGATGATCTACTTCCCTCACCTCAAACAAATTGTGTATATTTTTCATGTTTTACTGTGATAATGCACATTGGTAGTGTATGACCATCTTTCACTATGGTTGATATAAGTGGCAATGGATTTGCATTAGTCCCAAGTTTCTTGCCTACAAACTTAAGACGGTCATCCCTAATAACTTATTATATAACCAAGCTAAATTTACAATATTGATTTATGTTGTGTGAAGTCATGTTATGGTTATGGTTCTTTCTCATGAGCTCTTTCTCTTGCTTCTTTCAGGAGTCAAGAGCATTGTAGACATAAGGAGGTTTCTATGTTAACTTGGCAATTATGACTTCAATTAAGTCAAACTCATTATCGGTGTCTAACATCATATCATCCTAGCATGAAATCAAAGCTTTACATTGATTATACCTCAAAACTTCTTATTTATTGCTTGATGCATATGGGGTGTTCAATATGTATTCAACCCCTATTGCTTGGTTAGCCAAGTGATTGGGTAAAAATGCTCCATTAAACCCTTCTTAATCTTTGTATGCATACATTTATTTGCCAAGGCCATGTATTGAGCTTCGATGAATCGTAGCTGGCAACATATAACTAGTTCATGAAATTTCTCAAAAAAGACCTTAACAACTTTTATGGCTTTTTTTATGAAGATTCATTAAGTCTATAAGTGTTAGTTGAGGACGAATTTGTTTTAGCGCTTGAGAAATGCCTTCTGCATCTCATTCTAAGTTTGGATTGATCTGGGTTTTAATGAAGTATAACAAGCATAAGCTTAAGACGGTCATCTCTAATAACTTATTATATAACCGAGCTAAATTTACAATATTGATTTATGTTGCGTGAAGTCATGTTATGGTTATGGTTCTTTCTCATGGGCTCTTTCTCTTGCTTCTTTCAGGATTCAAGAGCATTGTAGACATAAGGAGGTTTCTATGTTAACTCGGCAATCATGACTTCAATTAAGTCAAATTCATTATCAGTGTCTAACATCATATCATCCAAGCATGAAATCAAAGCTTTACATTGATTATACCTCAAAACTTCTTATTTATTGCTTGATGCATATGGGGTGTTCAATATATATTCAACCCCTGTTGCTTGGTTAGCCAATTGGATCAGGATTGGGCAAAAATGCTCCATTAAACCCTTCTTAATCTTTGTATGCATACAGTTATTTTCCAAGGCCATGTATTGAGCTTCGATGAATCGTAGCTGGCAATATATAACTAGTTCATGAAATTTCTCACAAAAGACCTTGACAACTTTTATGGCTTTTTTATGAAGATTCATTAAGTCTATAAGTATTAGTTGAGGACGAATCTTGTTTTAGCACTTGAGAAATGCCTTATGCATCTCATTCCAAGTTTGGATTGATTCAGGTTTTAAGGAAGTATACCAAGCATAAGCTTAAGATGGTCATCCCTAATAACTTATTATATAATTGAGCTAAATTTACAATATTGATTTGTGTTGTGTGAAGTCATGTTATGGTTATGGTTCTTTTTCATGGGCTCTTTCTCTTGCTTCTTTCAGGATTCAAGAGCATTGTAGACATAAGGAGGTTTCTATGTTAACTCGGTAATCATGACTTCAATTAAGTCAAATTCATTATCAGTGTCTAACATCATATCATCCAAGCATGAAATCAAAGCTTTACGTTGATTATACCTCAAAACATCTTATTTATTGCTTGATGCATATGGGGTGTTCAATATGTATTCAACCCCTGTTGCTTGGTTAGCCAATTGGATCAGGATTGGGCAAAAATGCTCCATTAAACCCTTCTTAATCTTTGTATGCATACAGTTATTTTCCAAGGCCATGTATTGAGCTTCGATGAATCGTAGCTGGCAATATATAACTAGTTCATGAAATTTCTCACAAAAGACCTTGACAACTTTTATGGCTTTTTTATGAAGATTCATTAAGTCTATAAGTATTAGCTGAGGACGAATCTTGTTTTAGCACTTGAGAAATGCCTTATGCATCTCATTCCAAGTTTGGATTGATTCAGGTTTTAATGAAGTATACCAAGCATAAGCTTAAGATGGTCATCCCTAATAACTTATTATATAATTGAGCTAAATTTACAATATTGATTTGTGTTGTGTGAAGTCATGTTATGGTTATGGTTCTTTCTCATGGGCTCTTTCTCTTGCTTCTTTTAGGACTCAAGAGCATTGTAGACATGAGGAGGTTTTCTATATTAACTCGGCAATCATGACTTCAATTAAGTCAAACTCATCATTGGTGTCTAACATCATATCATCCAAGCATGAAATCAAAGCTTTACGTTGATTATACCTCAAAACTTCTTATTTATTGCTTGATGCACATGGGGTGTTCAATATGTATTCAACCCCTAATAACTTGACTTTAAAACCTTTGGAGTTAGGCATAAGCTTATCAACCCATTTAAGGTATGGCTTATGATCAACTTCAGTACTAGAAGTCATGCAACCCAATCTCGAACTTAAACCAAGTTAATGACTCCATCGTGATTCATTAGTGTGTCTTCTAACTATAGGGGTTGATTCAACATCTGATTACTGAATGGATACCAACGATGTGTTGGTGGAAGGAGTACTTGGTAAGGTTGAAATGTGTGTACTTCCAGGTTGATATGTTGAATGTTGTGGTAGAAACTGTGGCCTAAAGTCTATTGGTAGTGTAGGTGGTGAGAAACCCAACCCCGCTTAGGCAACCATGAATGTTGGAGCAACTTATGGTAATGTAGGATGAGATCCTCGGTAGGTGTCCCCCAACAGGTCCCCCCGACATACTAATTGGTATCGAGATAGTGTATGGTTGGCCCATGACTACATTTGATAGGTTCCTCAGTGCTTGGGTGCTTGCTTCGAGCAGATCCCAATCTTGAATAACAGCTAGTTGATTGGTAATCATTGTGGGTATGGATTTTGTCATCTGGCATAATAATGCTATATGGAGATCCCAAACTGCTCTTGCAACCACTCATTAATTGATGGTTGTAAGTGTTCGAGGATGTCATCTTCACTAAATTGAAGATGAGGTATAGCCGACACATTTTCTCTTTTCTCGGATGGTGGATAGCCCATTGGATCATTCGAACCTAGCACCCGAGAGTTGTGAATGGTAAAGGTGATGAATGATGTTCAACATTTATGCTAGAATATACCATCAAATACACTCGACCGGATCGAGTCCGCATGAATTGGGTAACCCTATATGTAAGCATATGTGTTCCATCAGGCTTGCCAAAGAATGTATTATCGTTTGTAGTGACAAATCAACTCGATTGATAAGAGCACATTAAAATCTATTGAAATGTAATAGGATATAGAGACATGATAGAGAACTCTGACCCTCGTTCTCAAAGGAAAAATGACTTGAGAGAGAAATTACTGAATAAGGTATTAGGCGATTGAATGGTCCCCAAGAATCTAACTATGCCTTATCTTGGTTGGTGATAAGGGTTGCATCGAAAAGTAAAGCACTCTAGAAGATAAGGAGGCTGTCTTAGAAATTTATGATATTATATTTGATTACAAAGTTAGACTACTTTACTAAAACAATAGAACACATACCAATTTTTCTGCCATAATTTTCGATCACTTCTATTTCTATATTTATGTTATTTTTTATAGCGACGCTGATTGAAATGTGAAGATAATGAACATGTTTCACACGTTTAAGGTCTTAATTCTTGGACGGCGAGATGTTTTTTTTTTGTCACCTATTCTCTTACGTCTTTTCTTGTGCCTCAACAAAAGAGAATAGCAAAAGGTAAAATTTCCTCGGATTTCATTGGCCATCAAACTTACCCACGCTCACGCGGTCGCCCATCTCTCGAGAGGGCGCCCACTTTCATACAAAACGATTTCAATTCCCGAGACGACACGTTAGCATACGTCTCACTCCACGAATCAAGAAGAACGAATCGGTAGCACGTCATTTGTGGAGATGGGGAGCGTAACGACGAAGAATCTCTCCGTCACGATTCCGTCAACCAGCAGTCAGTCTCCAACCCACTTGCGAATCCGCAAGATCGCGAGAGGTATCCAAACTCGCGGCTCGTTGCACGGCCGATGGGGCCCCCTCGCCACCTCCACGTGTCGGTAAAATGCGGAGACCCCAATGATCCTTTTCTTATGAAGGTTACCGACTGAAGCGGTTAACCGCGGGTCCGTCTTCTGCACGGTTTCCAATTTGACCAGGGTTCCTAACCATCCAATTTTGGCCTCGCTCGTAACTATCTACAAGACTACAAGGTAAAGTATTTTAATTTATTCTTATCTACAAATTTCGTGAACTGAAAGGTAGAAATTAATTTATTATTATATCCGGAAATTCATTTGACGGTTTCCTTCTATGAGCTCTCCCTTTCATACGGGAACACCATTGGTCAATGCAGAGCGCTCTCTCTCTCTCTCTCTCTCAAATGTACCTACGAAATTCGACTATTGACGAAAACTGTCTTACGATTTCCTATATAACAAGAAGGTGCACCTTTGCGGATGTTAAAATGTTTGAGTTGGAACGTGCATCTTATCGATCCAAATCTATTACGAGACCAAATCAAGTAAAGACTACATCAATATCTGTTGTCAACGAGAGGGAATGTTTAAAAGAAGGGAAGACCTCAAAAATGTTCGAAGAAAACAATGATACATGATCATGTCTTTTTTCCTAGTTAAATGCTAATATAACACATGAAAGAGCACAGTGCTAGTAAGGATTCTTGTAGTTGAATCCACTTAATATGAAATAAGACGGCTATATTTTTTTTATTCATAAATCATTTTGAACTTGATCATGGGTTAATGAATGAACATTTCTTTCTCCAAGTACAGTTTTGGTGTTCTCACACATTATGAAAATAGTATGGCCAAACATTTTGTATGTGTATGCATCCATTTATTTTACCTTGAAGCATTCATATGAAAGAATGTCAAAACTTATGGAAAAATGCTTCAGAATCTATAAGATGTATCTGATGAGCCCTTTGATGTAACATGGAACCCACCGAGTTAATCGTGCATCTTTTTGAGATAACAACTTGACTTCTCCTTCAAGATGTGATCTCACGATAGGATAATCTTTCAGCCTAAATCACACAATTATAAAAGTAGTCCTCGATGAACTAATTTCACCCAACCTGATTTTACTCCGTGATGTGGTGTCATGATGGTGCCAATGGCTCATTGAGAGCTCATCTTTTAGGTTATGCCAATAACTCCAGGGAAAGTGACTCTACGTAATAACTGAAAGCTATAGGGCTTTCTGCAAAAAAGATGGTGACTTGAGTGGCTTACTGAAAATTAGTGGCAAATCCTGGTCGGGTTCTCTTTTTTTTCGGGGGTAAGTTGGTCGGGTTTGTTCAACTTTTTTTATACATTTGTAAAGTGCAGTCAATGCAAAATTATGTTTTGCCCTTTATATCTCAAGCGCAAACCCCCTATAAAACCCATAGTTTCCTCCGTCGCACACTCATCTCTTTCTTCGTCGTCCTCCCTTCTGTGCAATCGTCGCCTTGTTATCACTCTCCGAGGGAATCAGGATGTCTCTCCTTTCCGATCTCCTCAACCTTAATCTCTCTGAAACGACGGACAAGATCATAGCAGAATACATATGGTACATATATAGTTTTGTACTTTGTTGAAAGTTTTCCCTTTTTCTTGGTATTGTGGAACTGGGGTAGCTATTGCTATGATATATCTATGTGGCTTCTTTGAGTTTTTCTCTCTTTCTAAAGCTTTTTTCTGTGTTGGTTTCATGAAACAGGATCGGTGGATCCGGGATGGACCTCAGAAGCAAGGCCAGGGTGTGTATTACTTATGATCCTCAACATATGCATTTTTCTCGGTGTTCTTTGTTCATGATCTCTTTTGTTCGTCTGATGTTTTCCTAGTCTTCTGATGGTCTGTGTGTGTTTGCGTGCATGTGTGTGTGTGTGTTTTGACAGACTCTGTCCGGGCCTGTAAGTGATCCAGCCAAACTCCCCAAGTGGAACTACGATGGTTCAAGTACGAATCAAGCTCCTGGTGATGACAGTGAGGTTATTCTCTAGTAAGTATTTATAAATGTAAAGCATAACAGTTTTTATTTGCATCCCTTGTTTTCTCTATCCTTTCAATCTCTTCTCATGGCTAAAATTTGCCCGGCATTTTCTTTTCAGCCCTCAAGCCATCTTCAGAGATCCATTCAGGAGGGGGAACAATATCCTGGTAGTCTTCTTCTTCTTCTATTACTATTATTGTTATTGTTGTTACCATCATCATCATTATTACTATTTGAGAATGTGTCGTTGATGATTGTGACCATGATGGTCTTTCCATTTTGGCCTTTGAAGGTTATGTGTGATGCATATACACCACAAGGAGATCCCATTTCTACAAACAAGAGGTTTAATGCTGCTAAGATTTTCAACCATCCAGATGTCCTAGCCGAGGAGCCATGGTTTGTTGCTCTCTCTCTCTCACACACACACGCGCGCGCGCACACACACGGTTGCCTCTGTTTGCTTTTGAGTGTATCTATCGTCAGTAACTTTCATTAGGAAACAGGGGAAATATTTTCCTCTACTGCTGTAAATGTAATTGTTGTCTATTCGAGCGGCTTTCCTCGTTCTGTTCTTCTGTCCGCTACTAGTTCTCCAGACATTCCTGTTTAGATGTACTGAATCTGTATTACATATATTCATGTCTTTGGTTTCAGGTATGGCATCGAGCAGGAATACACTCTCCTTCAGAGAGATGTTAAGTGGCCGATCGGATGGCCTGTGAGTGGCTACCCTGGTCCTCAGGTATACTGACATCATCATCTTCATATGTCATGATCATCAACATTATTGTGAATAATTGATCAATTTACCGCTGCGGACTCTACCAGTTACCAACTTGTCTGATTTTCTTGCTTGATTAATATCTGAAAAATAAGCAAGCAAAAAGTAGCCTTGAATTAGGCCTTGGACGAGCATCATCATCTAAATTAAGTGATTAACAACCTTCGCTTTAATTTGACCTCTTCGTGTGTAGAAGTTACTTGAAAATTATTGAATGCGGAATCAATCTGACAGAATTGAATTTGCTTTGTGCTTAAGGGTCCCTACTACTGTGGTGTTGGAGCTGACAAAGCTTTTGGCCGTGACATTGTCAACTCACATTACAAAGCATGCCTTTATGCCGGAATCAACATCAGTGGCATCAATGGTGAAGTCATGCCCGGACAGGTTGGTCTTTACGGGACCATATGGTTCCCTGTAGATGGCTTACCCTGTTCTTGCTTGCTTAGTTCTGTTTCGTTTTCTGAGATCTGGTTTCTGCATTAACAGTGGGAGTTTCAAGTTGGTCCTTCTGTTGGTATTTCTGCTGGGGATGAATTGTGGGTTGCACGCTACATTCTTGAGGTATCTAGTATTGTTAATGCTCAAATTGCACCTCTTATTTTATTTCTTCCTTTTCACAACCTTACCTAACATGTGCTTGTTCTGTCTTTCTCCTTGATAAAACAGAGGATCACTGAAATTGCTGGAGTTGTTCTCTCTTTCGATCCAAAACCAATTCAGGTAATGAAAATAGGAAATACAATTTGGCCTCCAGTTCTCTGCTTCCTTGATCCTTGTTTGTGCATAAATATCTGCATTTACTCTCTTTTTTTGTGCTTCATTTATTGTATTGACACATTGCAGTTCATGTATGAAATATGCCTAGATGTCTGCAACTTCTCTCACCTTTGAGTTTGATATTATATCCACATTGGTTGGAACATAAAATATATTCGTTCTTGAGGACCTCTGCTGGTCTGGTTTGAAATATTTGGCACTGTATATAATTGATATGTTATTTAAGTTTCATCCCTCAGTGTCTCATTTGAGCGTTTCCATTTGGTGAAAACAGGGTGACTGGAACGGTGCTGGTGCTCATACCAACTACAGGTTAGTTTTTGCTCACTCATCATGGAAATGCTAAGTCAATCTCTTGTGTTGCAGTCAGGATTCATATGTTATTGTTGCATTGTTGCTTGATACTGGGTTTTCTGAATATTTCATTATTTTCCTTGCTAAAATGTGGAGTAATTCTAAAAAAATAGGTTTGATAATCAGGAAAGCAGATGGAAATGTTCTGCTTGTTGTTTGAAATGTGTCCCTTACCCTTTTCCCTGATTTTCATTGAACAAGCTCCTAGATTAATTAAGCACGAAGACTGTGCATCTTTTTCATGAGTACAATGCTTAAGGGTCTTCATGCCCTCCACAATGGCATTCTAAACTTTATGCTTGTTTGTCTCTTCAGCACAAAGTCCATGAGAAGTGATGGAGGATTCGAAGTGATCAAGAAGGCCATTGAGAAATTGAAGTTGAGACACAAGGAGCACATCTCTGCCTATGGTGAGGGTAACGAAAGACGATTGACAGGGCGCCATGAGACCGCAGATATCCACACTTTCTCATGGGTAACCAGCTAAGCTTCTATATGTGTTTGTGTGTGCTTTTCACAATTTGACGAAGGGAACAGCAAGTGCTTGGTGATTCATTCTATGCTTGCCCTTTACTTCTATGGTTGCTGATGCATGCTGTATGAAATGCTTCATGGTTTGAGCTTATCCTTTAATTCTGTGGTTGCTGATTCATCCATTAGCTGACGTCTCCTCTCCTCTTTTCTCCTCTCCTCTACTGCAGGGTGTTGCAAACCGTGGTGCCTCCGTTCGTGTTGGTCGTGACACCGAAAAAGAAGGAAAAGGTGAGAAAACCCCTTGAAAACAAACAGTTTTTACGGCGTTAGTTGATCTGTCAAATGTAAAAGCGGTGTTTGGTTTAATGGAAAATCCTTCGGTTGGTAGGCATGCTTTAACTGATGACTTCAAAACCCCATCCTTAGGTGGGTTAGGTGCCTCAAAAAGTTGGTTTCAAATTCTATAAAATTCTAAGCAATTCCTCTAGATATTTTTCTGTGTACTATGCCCCGAGTCATTGTCAGTCATGGCCATGTGAACCTTACCCATAAGGAATTATCAAAAATGAGCCCACTTTGGCAATATTGCATGGCCCCACAAGCATGTGCTTACACTGTCACCGGGATGCATTGCGTTATATGCCAAAGAATGCACTCCAATAGATGATATTTCTATAGAACTTTATACACACATATGTATATCAAGAAAAGTAAAATCAGATCTATTTAGTCTTAAATCGAAGATAGATCAATTGTTAAGGATAGGATAGGTTTGACTTGAGTGGCTCCAAGAGTTCGGTTGGGTAGTTGATTCTTTTTCGTACACAGGATTGATTTCTAAAGCTTGTGCTTTAAAATTTTGTTTTCTTTCATTATTGTGGATAACGCTGGCATCTTAATGAATATATTTTTGGTGTATTTGCAGGATATTTTGAGGACAGAAGGCCTGCATCGAACATGGACCCCTACGTGGTCACCTCCATGATTGCTGAAACAACCATGCTGTGGCAGCCATGAAAGCCGAGAAGGAAGAGATGATAATGGTTGATTATGAGTTCATTGTTTTGGGTCCCATTCTTGTAGAACTTTGTTTACCCTCTTTTTCTAAAGAGTCTGTTTTGGGCCACATTGGCTTTAGTTGGTATGACAGAACTTTTGTCTATTGCTATTCTCCTTCCGTAGGAGTATGGAAGCTGCATTTTAATAAAAAAGAAAAAAGACAGTAAATGGCACTCTTTTCTGCTCAGTCTGAACATGGGAATTCATAAACAAATAATCTATGGGCCAACTGTGCGTGTTTTGGTGGGTATCAATGTGGAATCACAAACGATGTGCGGTTTGAATTGGAATAGCACTGGTATTGGGGAGTGCCCACAAGCAATAATCTTGTTCTTTACAACATTAACAACTAAGCTTTTTCCCATACTACATGGGGTTGGCTACCTGGATTCTTTGTTTCCACTTAGCTCTATCATGTACTATGCTACTAGTTAACTCAATATAAAACAAGTCATTCTTTATTGTTTCTTTTCGATACTTTTGTAGTCATTTTCTTTCTTTTTTAATATTTTTACAATCTAGTTTTTCATATTTTTTTACGGGACTATCATTTGGTCGCCTTTCTAAATTTACAAACCATCTTAAACAATTATTGCTCATTTTATTCTCTATTGATGTTACTCTCAATTTGTTTCTAATAACCTCATTATATATACGATGTTTCTTTGTGTTACTATTCATCTATCTCAACATCTTCATTTCTGCTACGAATATCTTTTACACATATTGATGATTAAATATTGAATACTCAAGAACCATAAAATATAGAAGTTTTAATTGTTGTTTTATAATATTTATCTTTCAATTTTAATTATATCTTCTTATCTCATACAATATCTAATACCCCTCTTCATTTTAACCAACCAGCATTAATTCAATGTGTAACATCTCCATCAATTTTCCATCACTTTGAAAAATTAACCCTACATATTATAAACTTTCTTTGTGAGGTATGCAATGTGTATCAATCTTAATTTCTATGTCCTTTGAAGTACCCAAATGATCAAACTTACATTCTATATATTATGTCTTTGTTCTACTAAGTCGAAAGTCTTTATTTTCTAATGTTTTTCTCCATAATTCCAATTTTCTATGAACTTTTTTTTTAAACTCATCAACTAATACAATGTCATCTGTAAATAACATACACCAATATAATTAATCTTGAATATGTTTTGTTAACTCATTAATGACCAATATAAACAAATATGGACTTAAAGTATCCCTGATGTAACCCACTCTTAACTTCAATGGAGATGTAACCCACTCTTAACTTCAATGGAGTTTGTGATTCCTTCATGAGTCCTCACGCATGTTTTTGTACTATTGTATATGCCTCTTATAAGATTTGTGTACGTTAATGGGATACCTTTCTTTTCTAAGGTTCTCCAAAGAACATCTCTTGATGCCCTATCGTAAGCTTTTTCTAGATTAATAAATAGCATGTGAATATTCTTTTTTGCTCTAAAATATTCTATAAGACGTATCAATAAGTGAATCACTTCAATATTAGATTTATCGGGCATGAATCCGAATTAGTTATCTGTTGTACTCAATATTTGTTTATTATATGTTAGATAATTCTTTTTCATAATTTCATAATGTGGTTCATTAACTTGATATTTTGATAATTCGCACAATTATCAATGTCTCGTTCTTATACATAGGTATAAGTATTCTCACTCTCCATTCCTCGGGCATCTATTTCTTCATATTGCATTAAATAGTCTTGTGAGCCAAGTGAGCCCTATCATTCGTAGAATTTTTCATACTTTTATAAGAATATTGTTTAGTCCTACAAATTTATCAACCTTCATATATTTAAGAGCCTCTTTGACTTTTTTTTTTTTAAATATACTGATAGAAATTATGGTTTATATACTTTTTTGATTTGGCTAACTCTCATAAAGTTAATATTATCATCTTTATTTTTATTAAAAAACTTATAGAAATAAGTTTTCTATCTATTTTTTATATCATCATTTACCATTAGAATCTTTTCATCCTCATCTTTAATGCATCTAACAACTTAATTTTTTTAACTCTAGCCTTAGCTATCTTTAAAATCTCTTTCACCTTCTTTTGAGTTAAGCTTTTATATAAATCCTTTCAAATTTTGGCTTTTGCTTCACTAATAGCCTTTTTCATTTCTTTTTTTGTTTTCTTATAAGCATCCCAAGTTTCACTAGTCTTCTTGGCATACTCCAATTTGTAATATGCCTTATTTGCCTTGATTTTATCTTACACTACAACACTTCACGATCAAACTTTTTTATATCAGTATGCCTCTCAATACATCTTTTGCTACTTCTTTAATATGTATAGCCATATAGTTTCACATAATTTCAAGCATATCCTTGAAGAACTTTCTTTTTAAATATATCTTCTTTTGTACATTTGAGGTTCCATCATCTAGTCCGAATAGTTCTATGCATTCTATTCTTCTTTGTCTACTTTTTACTTGGAATAAGCTTTCTCTTAGAATTACCTTGCAATCTTTATAACGCAATCTATCTTTTTTCCTACAAACAAAATAATCAATTTATGTTTGTGACAAGTCATTCTTATAAGTAATTAAATGTTCATCTCATTTTTTAAAATTGTATTGGTTATAAAGAGATCAAAAGCCATAGCAAAATTTAAAATCTCCCTATCCTCCTTATTTATATCTCAAAACCATAGTTTTCATGAATACATTGATAACCTAATGCATCTTTACCGATATATCAATTTAAGTCTCCTCTTAAACAAATCATCTCCTTTTGTGAAATTCTTTAAATTATTTTATCTAACTCGTCCAAAAAAACCTTCTTTATAATATCTTTTAATCCTACTTTAGGTGCATAAGCACAAACTATATTCAAAGCCTCTACTCGTAACACTAATTTGGTCACCATATGGTTGTATGTCTACTACACTATTCTTTAAATCTTTATTTACAATAACACCAACTCCATTTCGAGCCTTTTCCATTCCTTAGTACCATAATCTAAAACTTATATTCTCAATCTCATTTATTTTTTCTCCCACCCACTTTGTCTCTTATAAATATAGAATATGAATATTTCTCTGAATCATAGTATCTACCATCTCCATTAACTTGTCGGTCAATGTTTCAATATTCCAATTACCAATACAAATCTTATTATGTAGGACTAGCTTCCTTACCCTCACATTTGTCTATACTAAAAATGCAGAGTTGTAACGTGTTCCCTACATTCAGACAACAATGTAGCAGGACTAATTTCTTTACTCATACTCGTTCATGATCTGAAAACCCTCGTTGTAATTGATTTACTACATACGAGTGAAGATGTAGGCCCTTGCTTACTTTTTACTACATTCGGGCTTTACTATACGTCGCTTAGAGGAAATACTCCAACGCAATGCTCATAATTTGTACAATCTATGGTAGATAAATGTGACAAAGTTTTAGCTATCGAAAGCTTAACACAACCCTCTTTCTTTATCCGAACTTGGGACCAGGCATGCAAGGGTGATCCCTCACATAGACGGAGTTAATAATCTTGTTCTTTAAAGTAATTTTTTGCATATCTTTTGCCACACATACCATATGTGGGGTTGGATCGATGATGTAAATATCATGGGGTATCCATATGCAGATTATATTTATGCATTATATCATTTGTCCAATGAAGAAAATTAAGCAAACAAAAAATAGAAAATCACAATATCATGTGGTTGATATATCGTATCAGATGGTGTGGTATGCACTGGTAAATGGATGAAAATCACACAATTACATGAATATGCGCCTCCATATATGATGTTATTATATGATTTGCCATATATTTTTCTTGTAACATTTAAGTTTAATGTTGGGTTGGATTGAAAGAATTTGAGGGTGCTCAATTGATGTTGTGTTAAATCCTACTTGTTTGATAGTTTAAATGCATGATTAAACCCCATATAGCTTTTCTCAACACATTTCTCTCTCTTTCTCTCTTTATACTTATTCTTTACTTTTGGATGGTATGAGTTTAATTTAAAAGTTTTTAAGAAGAATTAAAAAAGTACGAAAGATATTATTATTACACTCATTAACGTTTTTTTGAATGAAGCAAATATGTGTTGTGCATACTAACATAAGGATGTGTCTTATGTCCATGGCAAGTTGAAGCTTCCAAGTGACATTGACGATCCTTGTCAAAAACAAAAAAAATGAAAGCAATCGAGCACAAACTGGAAAACAGATAATCGATAAGGGGTGAATTAGGTTACGGTTTAGAGTAATTAACATGATTTACAAGGAGTCGAGCAATAGGTGAGAGATCTTAGTAATCAAGGAAGGAGAAGATCAATGGACATAAGGCCTCATCTGTACCAGTTCGTGCAATAAGAAAGGAGGGCTCCCTCCCGTTGCAATTAACTAGTTTTTTATTACAAATAAAATGTTTTTGTTAAATACTTTACAAAATAAGTTTTAGTTTCTTTTTTTGAAAATGGAACGTAAGAGACAATAGATTGAGCAGTTTTTCCTTGGAGAAAGTGGCATCCAAGGAAGGAAAAGTTGATAAAAACTAGAGGATTAAGTATAGTATTTGTTGTAGAAATCTTTGAGCATTTTGATATATCCTCTGTGAGAAAACCTCCCTGAAGAAGCAGTCCCATGTGATTCATATCCTAACAACACTACTCATTTCTTGTGCTTTGTATATTACTCGAGCAAGAGTATGTACTTGACTCGAGCCGAATTCAATCGCCTTAGGGGAAGCAATCACAACAGAAAAATAAAAGGGAGGAAGGAGACGGGAGGAGGGGCAAAAATGTTAAGTACATATTAGAGCTCTAATCCCATTTTATAGTAAATATGCTAGATCACGGATCTCAGATCCAATTCAACACACGTCTTCAATCTCGTAATTGTTCCTTCATAGGAACTATTTGACTGTTAGATTAAAACCTTTTTGACAAAAAAATATACCAAAGACAATTCTAAAACCCAAAATAGGCCCAACCCAACATTGTGCATGTGTGCATAGGCTAGCATGTCTTCTTAAAGATCTTGAGCTGAGGTTCATGAGCTACTAACTATATAAAGGAACATGTGGGTTTTTCTCTTTTATCAATATGTGACTAAACTTTGTTTCTTGGTCTTCACATACACAAGTCCCTTAGATGTGACTTTTACACTTTAGGACTTTCATATAAATCAAAGATATAACAAATAAATATATATATATATATATATGAATGCTTAACAAGAACCAAATACAATTAATGCACATGAGTTTAATTAACTTAACTATTAATTAATATTAACTCTAACAATCCCCTACAAAGTCCTCAAGTATAAAGTGTCTTTCTGAACCAACCGTCATATTATGCTTTTGGTAATGGTAATTTCTGCTTTTAACTATTATCTAAGTTATTCAATATTATCTTTATAGGAACTAGGTGAGCATATGTCTTGAACCTAAACCTTTGGTGTAAAGATGTATATTGATAACAACATAATAAAAGTTATGGCATGATGTTTAGGATTGATGCATTAATGACCATGCATCCATGTCCTATACCATAATTGATTCTAAGGAACAACTCAATTCCTCTATTACAGGAGCTCAGCCAAGCTAAATCAGTAGGGCTGGCAATGGGGCAGGTACAGTTCTGGTTCTCTTTTTCCCATGAACGGGTGGACACGTGGCAAAAGGGGCATATGTTTATATATATATATATATATATATATATATATATATATATATATATATATATATATATATATATATATATATATATATATATATATATATATATATATATATATATATATATATATATATATATATATATATATATATATATGTGTGTGTGTGTGTGTGTGTCATGTATGGGTTGTGGTGTCTTATCCCCATAGCCGAACCCAAACCTGATCAGGTTGGGTCAGGGTTGCACAGGTCCGGTCAATATTGTCATCCCTTTACAAGCAGCTTGCCTCATTTCTCAGCCCTAGAGTTAGACTTATAAAAGGAGCAATACGGGTTGAACACTGAATGGAAATTGACTACATTTGTGGATTAATGTGCTTAAAGAAGGTTTCCAGCTTTCACATACAAATTCTTTAATGACTAGGAACCCTTTGAGGTGTACCACAAGTCATGGTGAGTTCTAAACCAACTTTGCGCTACCAAATGGAACTGAAGCAGGCTAGGAACCGGCTGAAACCAGTATCCGTTAAACCAAAACCTGAACCGGGGACCAACCGGTTCGGTTCCAGTTTCAAATTGCCAGTCCCGATCATTTAAAAAAATATTTCTTTAACATAAAAATTTTGTAATGTTATTTGCCAGTTCCGGGCGGTTCCACACTCAAAAAGAAACCATGGTTCTAGAACTATAACCATACCCCCCCTGGAATCAGCTGGTTTGATTATGGTTCCAAGTTCAGGGGAAACAGAAACCAGCCAAGTATGAACAAGTGTAAACAGCCACTATGCCTTTCGTACACCACCTGATAAAGCTACTTGCTCTGCGCCACGGATTGATTGAACTTGATGAATCCAGAAAATATCTTCTCACTTTATAATATATTCTTCATCTGTTCCCGATCATGTAACCGGAAGTTCGTGGGTTTCCCAGTGAACCCTTTGTAGGTACACGATGGCAACTCAATTATAAAAGGTAAGAAAAAGTCTCCTTGATCAGTGTTGTTCGTATCGCATCGTGGGCCACCACGATACGATACGGGGGCCCGTATCGCAAGTGCGAGAGTATCGCACCATATCGTGCGATACGGCCCGTATCGCACCATATCGTGCGATACGGCCCGTATCGCACCATATCGTGCGATACGGCCCGTATCGCACGATACGGTGCGTATCGCCCGTAGTACGATACGGGCGATACGCCCTGAGACCCTTATAAAGGGTCCCGACCCGAGAGAAACCCGCGGTTTTTCGCGGGTTTCCTCTCTCCTTTTGGGTTCTTCAAGCTCCCTAAGAGTCGGTTTTCGCCTTCTTGGTGTTCAAAACTCTAAAATCGTGCCCTACGGTGTCCGTCCAAGCCTCCAAACTCGGATTTAGGTATATTTTTAATGTTTTTTCTATTTTTTTCCTTTATATTTATTGTTTTTTGTGTTATTTCGATTTTTTTTTTTGAATGACTAAATATGAAGTTATTAAGTGTATGTATACGATTTTTATTGCATTCATGAAGTGGGAGACACTCGATTTGAGTGTTATTTGAAGATTGGGGGATTTACGAAGTGCTTTTATTTTCAGGTTTTTGTTTGAATTAAAGTACTCCATTGAGATGGCAGGAAGAGGTGGTAGAGACTCTCATTCAAAGTCTGATGATCCGGCATGACAGTAGGGTATACCAGTTGAGGGTTCAAGGTTAAAAATCATATGTTTATTTTGTAAAAAGGTAGTTAGTGGTGGAATTTCAAGGTTGAAACACCACCTAGCAGGAACCAGAAAAGAAGTTGCTCCATGCACAGGCAGAGTTAGAAGTGTGCCAGAAGATATTAAATGGCAATGCTTGCAGATGATTGAGAGCATACAGGAAAGGAGGCAACAAAAGGATGATTTTCAGATGTGTGAAGAAGCTGATGATGCTACTGCCACTGGAGTTGGATTTATTGATAGTTTGCCTTCAGATGTTAGAACAGATATTGGTAGTAGCAGTTCGCGAGCACCTAGCAGAGGAAAGAGGGTTGCAGCTGAAGACTTTGGAGGTGGCAGAAGAGGAAGTTCAGGAAGGAGTAGAGGAAGAGCTTCTTCTTCTAGCATACATTCGTTCTTTCCTCCTTCCACTACACCTGGTGCTCAGCCAGGAATTCGTGCTGCTATGACTTCAGAACAACTGCACGATCAAGCAGACCTTGTAGTGGGCAGATGATTTTATGATGCATGCATTCCATTTAATGTAGCAAACAGTTTTCATTTTCAAGCAATGGCAGATGCAATTGCTAACATTGGTCCAGGATACAGGATGCCCTCTTATCAGAAGTTGAGAGGGAAGATATTAGATCAGACCGTGATTGAAGTGTAGCAATACTGTTCGACTTTGAGACAATCATGGAAGGAAACAGAATGCACTATCATGGCAGATGGATGGACCGATAGGCGAGGAAGAACATTGCTAAACTTTCTTGTATATTGTCCTAAAGGACTTATGTTTTTGAGATCTCTAGATATGTCAGAGGAGAGGCACACTGCAGAGATCCTACGAGAGGAATTTGATAAGGTTATACAGGAGGTTGGGCTAGAAAATGTAGTCCAATTGATTACAGATAATGCAGCTAACTACAAAGCAGCTGGAAAGGAGTTAGCTGATATTTATGGGACTTTCTACTGGACACCATGTGCAGCCCATTGTTTAGATCTCATCCTCGAGGACATTGGTGAGATGGATGAAATAAAGGCAGCAACAGAGTGTTGCCAAGATATTACAAAATTCATTTACAACCATGCATTTATTTTGTGTATGATGAGGAGATACACAGAAGGTGTAGAGCTTCTTCACACAGCTGCAACTCGGTTCGCAATAAACTTTTTATCTGTACAGAGTATTGTAAGACAGAAGCAAGCTTTAAAGAGAATGTTCTCCTCATATGAGTGGCAATAATTTGCAGAGTTGCCACAAAACAGAAGGAACAGAAAGTTAAATGAGATTGCAGAAACGGTTTTTAGAAGTTCATTTTAGAATGCATGCATCAAATTATTGAAATTACTTGTCCTTTAGTGAAAGTTTTGAGATTGGCTGACAGCGAGGAGAAACCATCTATGGGCTACCTTTATTAAGCCATGGACAGGGCAAAAGAAGCGATCAGAAATAACTTTAATGGAAAAAAAAGAGATTATGTGCCCGTGTGGAAAATAATTGATAGTAGATGGAATAAACAATTGCATCAGCCTATTCATGCAGCAACCTACTATCTAAACCCATCATTGAGGTACTCAGCAACCTTCAAAAGGGACGGTGAGGGGTAGGAATCATTGAATGCATCGACAGATTAGTCCCTGATGAGAGCATAGTAGATGCGATACATCGAGAGATGGAGATATATGATAATTCTCTTCACTTGATAGGTTTGCCTGTTACAATTCGCAACCGCTCTACGATGCGTCTAGGTACATTGTTTATTTTCATATTTAAGTTGCATCTTACATTACTGTGGATTATTATGTCTCTAATGTTTATATTTTTTTTTACAGATGTTTGGTGGAACAGGTTTGGAAGTGATTGTCCAAACCTTAGAGATTTTGCAGTTAGAGTCTTAAGTCAAACCTGTAGTACAACAGGTTGTGAAAGAAATTGGAATGTTTTTGAACACATCCATACAAAAAAGCGCAACAGGTTGGAACACAAAAGGCTTAATGATTTGGTTTATATTCGTTGTAACATGCGCCTTCGTGAAAGGTAATGTTGTATTACTTTCAAATTTTCAATTCGATATTATTTAACTTCAGTTTTCAATTGTTAATATTACTTACTAATTGTTTATATTTGTTTGTGTCGTAGGCAATTAAAAAAAGTAAATAGAGAAGAAAGTCAATTCGATCCAATAAGTTTGGATAATTTTGAGATATTAGAAGATTGGGTTATGGAAGATACTGAAGAAAATGCCCTCCTAACAGAAGAAGACGTTGCCTGGATTAATTTGGAAGGAGCGCAACAACATTATGGAGATGAAGAATTTGATTTTGAAGAAGAAGGTGTGGACATGGCTGATGATGATGAGGATCTGCAATAAGGAGAAGATGAAGATTATTTAGTTGATGATCCTGATTACAATTTGTAAAATGTAACATTATATGTAACTGTAGTGTACTGTAAAGTGTAAATTATGTCTGTATTTTATTTTTTGGATTTAAAATATGTAAATTTGGATGCAATTGTTCAATGTTGAATGCTCAATCTGTACTAAACTTACATTATATGAATTTAAAGCAATTATCAGATTTTTCTTTATTTTTTCCTGATTTTTTCCTGATTTTTTTCGCTTTTTTACTATTTTTTATTAATTTTTAATTAATTTTTGTATTATTTTAATATTAAAGTACGATACGATACGCCCGTATCGTGGAGCCCAACGATACACGATACGATACGCGTCAGACAACACTGTCCTTGATTATTCTTAAAACTCTATAGCATATCACGTCCCCGAAGAAGTCCGGTACCATCTTCCATTGTTGTCGGTCATCGAGCTTTTAGAAACTCCAGCTTCTTCTAGTCTGTACCAGCCAATAGAATCCGGTCGGTTTCCAGATAATATAATAACTCAAACCCAAGTTGTCTCACAGCCGCATGAGAATGTAATTAGCAGCCTAATGGCACAAAATTTGGTTCCATAAGAGGAAGCTGGCCCATGCTTGGTTTGTGGTTAGCATTTCAGATGCTGTATGAGTAAACGGGGAAGTGAGAATCGAGATGACCTTCTAAGAATATGCATGCATGATCAAAATCTCTTGTGGTTCGGCTTGGTTCGATTTGTATCAAGCTCGTTCATGTCTGGTTTGCAATTTAATGAACTGAACACAAACTGGCAACTCGTTAAGCTATACTTTACGAGATGGATACAAGACAATGCATGTTGGGTTTGGCTCAGCTCTTAGTAACTCAATAGTCAAGCACTTATATATATGTGTGTGTGTGTGTGTGTGTGTGTGTGTGTGTGTGTGTGTGTGTGTGTGTTAGCAAACCATGGCGAACCAACGAACTGGGTGATCGTAATGTGATCAAATTGACAATTAACAATCAAACATTTGAATTTTACAAGACAGAGAAAATGTTGCCAAATCCTAATCAAGAAGTTTTTACTTACATTCTGTGAAAAGTTTGATTTTCTACTTTAACGAGCACCTCGTGGATTAAGCTTGCAGAACTCGACTCGTTTGCAGTTCATGCTCAGCTTCATTCAGAAGATCAAACGGCTCGACATGAACAAAGCTCTTCAGTTGACAAACTCTGAACTGCCTAACCTGCTCCATTTGTTTGGCTCATTTACCAGGATATATATATATATATATATATATATATATATAGAGAGAGAGAGAGAGAGAGAGAGAGAAAGATTGATTGATGAACTGAAATAGAAATAGGCTTCAGAGAACTTTTGAAATGACAATACAGTTCGCTCCACCCTCATCCAATTCCCCATATTCAAGCTGCATTTTCACGGATGAACAGCGTCCACTATATACATGAGCACGTTTACTTTTGTAGCACTAACCTGGGGACTTGAAGAATCTAACTACCCAAGAACGTATCGACTTTAGCATTAACTGACTGGGACAGGAACTTCATGCAGATGGGAGGTTTCACCTTGGCCAAAGAGAGCACAGATGCAGGCAAAGTCCATATCCCATCTCCACATATCAACCCCGATGCAACTGCCGGCCCGAAAGCTTGTGCCTTCTCCTTGTTGATGCGCTCCCATACATAAAGAATCAAGCTTCCTACGCACATGTCGATCGCGAAGTATCCCCCAATGTAGAATGGAATTGCCATGGCCATTGGGATAGGCACATATTTTGCATACTTCTTGGGGATGACCCTGTCCTTGAGAAAGTTGATCACGACAGCAGCTGCAAAGAAGCCACTACACAACTGGAAGCAATGGGCCGGCAATGACGAAAAGCCTTGAACTCCAAGTATGGCGATATTTCGGTAGAGGGCCGCATAGGGTGCTTGGTACTCACTCCCCGGCGATCCGACATTGAAAGCCTTGTAGAAGAGCCAGAACACACTTGGTGCAATTACACAGCCCATAGCAGTTCCAACAACTTGGCTAACAAACATGGACCTAGGAGAGGCAAGTGTAAGGTACCCAGTCTTGAAGTCCTGCATCAGGTCTGAGGCTGTGGAGACGATGCTCATCATCACGCCACATGCAGCCAGTCCAGCAAGGACACCACCATGGTTCTTTCCAGCCCACGCACCAATAATGAAGATTGCGAGCTTGCCATAGGTGGAGGCAAGGCTCCAGTCTGTGAGGCCACATCCATAGGCATTACAGAAGGCGAGAGCCGGTGCAATGAGATAAGCCACCAAAACATAGTACCTGTAAAATTTGCTTTCAGTCAGTCATTCACAGTTACCAGTCTTTTGGGGCCATCTCTAGCGAACCCTTCTGTGCTTTCTAGGTATAGATTTATCTTCTTTCTTCTGTTTGATATGATGATGAGTTATGCCTTTGCGGGCATGTTTAAGCATCATGACATTGTCACCAGTGGTGGAGTCATGAGCAAAGTGAGGCGGCTGCCTCACCTGAAATCCGAAAAATCTATACAAGCAGTCCACATTTCTCAACAATATTAGATTGATGATCTCACCTAAATTTAACCCAATTGTACTTTGCCTCACCCATCAAATTTCTGCCACTAATGAAAGAACCTTCAAATCAATAGAGCGAAACTCCTATATCCTGATTGAGATTAAATGTTCCCCAAGATTTATGAGGTCAACGGAGCATACCTATATCATAAATATGCAAACTGAAGGATGGATCATAGGTTTGCAACAGAAAGCAAGCAGACTATCTCCTAGTATTATTTTGCCCTTTAGGGGAAAACGTGGATAAAATTCACTAGGTTGAAATTCAATCTCTATACACTATTATTTCACAACTAATTTATGAACCTAGCAAAATCATGGTAGGGAAGAACCGGGTATAATCACTGATCTACATGTACCTGCTACTGAACTTGGTAGTGCAGAGACCGGCATCTGAAAGGACATGCTGGCCATGTTGACACTATGTGCACGTGAAACACATGACCGCTTGAAGCTATATATATATATATATATATATATATATATATATATATATATATATATATATATATATATATATAGAGAGAGAGAGAGAGAGAGAGAGAGCTAACCATTGCAACTGGGGGAAGATTTTGGGCAGAACAGGGGTAGCAATTGCCACGATGGCAAGATAGCCACCTAGAGCATAGTTAAGGGGAATACTCTCTTTCATGAAGAAATCATTGCGACGCTGCTCATCATAATTTCCACCATCTGGTGAGGCCACTCCGGCCACAGGGATAACAGCAGAGTCTTTCTTCTTCATCTGTTTATAGAATGCAATTGCTGTGCGAATCATGACGCTAACAAAATTGTAGAGACCGTCGCCAAGGATCAAGGAAATTGAAATGAATATCTGAAAGAAATATCAAACGTGCCACCAACAAAAAAATGATTAACAAATCGCAGTAAGTGAACAAGTAACAGAAACAAGAATAAGGAAACGAAGGAGTACTTTGTATCCATTAAGGCTATGAAGAGAGGTTTTCTTTAGTTTATCTGAATACCAGACTCCAGCCTTGTTGTCAATCAAAGGCCACATGATTCCCCATGAAAGGATTGCACCTAACAGCAAAGAGACGTTGACAATGTAGGGGCAGATCATACCTGCACCAACATAAGTTGGAGAGAAGTCGAAGTAAAACCTGCAATTCCATGGAACCGAATCTGTCAACTCGAATCAAATTAAACTCTTGAAACTTGATAAGACTAAACAAGAGATGAGGTGTCACGACATATCACATATTCATCCTATATCATACACTTTTAGCTGTGACAACTGGCACTAAGAATAGATATAGCAGGAACAGCGAACAGGAACAAGATGTCCAAAATAAGGGTCCGGTTTAACATGTAAGGAAAGGTTACCGCCATAAAGAAGTGCAAATGAAAATTCAAGTTCATGAGAAGTTTGTTTTCAACAAATTTTGGAGGTAGAAAATGTAAAAAGAATTTTTTAACAGAATCATTCATGATTAAAGAAGTGCTTAAGCTTTCTAATAGGATATTCCAGGGAATCTACTGTACAAGTCTTCATGTTTAAACAACTTCAACAAACTGGCTTACAATTGGTCTATCCCTTAGCTTGTCCATGACCATGACCAATTTACACAATTGTAAAGCTGGGACTCACTAAATTTATCTAATGCAATAGACTAAAAGGAAGATTACTTGTTCGTATAAGCTTTGAGACCAAAGGTTGGGAAGCTGGAAAACCCGCAGTTATCGCCAGCAGTGTAGAACCATTGGAAGAAACCCCACAAAAAGCTTAAAGAGAAGAATCTCCCAAGGACGCTCACCTGTTTTCTGTAAAAAATTACAAAGATAAATTAGAGGCAACAAAACACTTCTGAACACATTAACAGTGCCAAATCACTTAGAACAGAGCATAAAGAACCTATGTCACAAGGGTTTCATAATTCAGTCACTCAACAGTGTCATATCAATTAACGTACTTCTCCAACAAGAATTTGGGATATTACTCTTCAAGTTTCCGAAACATTTCTTGCTTACTTACGAAATCCTTAGCGCTGGCTTTCTATCAGCAAATTTGTCATGTTATTTAAGTACCATACAATCATTTGATTAAATGCGCATCTCTAATTTCAGATACATGGCGTGATTAACTGAAGATGTTAATGCGCAGGCAGATAGCAGGGTAGTCTGAAAAATACTTAGCAAGTTTGGCTCCAAGGGGAGTGTGGAATCCGTTGATGAGAAAAGCGGTAGCAGTGCCACTCGGGTATGTCAACTTATAGTCGATTACCATGATCTGAAAAATAAGAGAATGACTAAATAAACGAACTATAGAATTCAAAATCGGATGAAAGAGAGTCAGGGAGGAGAGAAACATCAAATGTCATGAATGAATAATTGAAAAGGCAGTAATGGTGCTTGCGTACCTTCCTGAGGGGAACGACGGAGAAGAGGCCGACGAAACTGACAACAAAGAGGAAGCCGATCATCCATCCTAAGCCAGGTTCCTTGATGTTGAATGCGTCATTGTTTTCAGTCGTTTGGGAGGCAACCGAACTGCTCATCCCAAACAAATAGCTCCCAAATCCGCCTGTCAATCCAATTTCCCGAAACCATTTCAGATACAGAATATGTACTGAATCAGTGATCTTCACAATCGGAGTATGTCCAGTTGGTGTGTGTGCGTGGCAGAGAGACAGAGAGCTAGAAGTAAAGGTTTCAAAAACTAATTTTGAAAATATTAAAAGAGGTAGAGAACGACCACAAAAGTAACAATTGTTGTTGTAATTAACTTTGACGGTAGAAGTAAAGTAACCGATTGAAACCTGATCCAACGGATCGAATCAGATACGAACCAGCTCTATAGCCGCCCAGAACCGGAACTGGGGTTGGGATCCTGGTTCGGTTCTGGTTTTGCTCGCTAAAGAATCGAACTAGAACTGAACCAGAGCCAACGGCTCCAAACAATATCTTAGTTCTGGCTTCAAATCTCCACCATCGTTCTACAAGTTTTCAAATGAAACTGAAATCAAATATTTTCTTTTTGGAAACCAGATCCACAACCACAACGAAATTAGACCTCAAACCAACAGAACCAGAACCACAATGAAACCGGGCATTTTCTTTTCTGGTTCTGGTCCGTAACTGGCAGTTTGAACGGCTGGTCGAGTGAGTCAAGTAATACCTGGACGGATCAGGTTTGGGTTCAGATATGAGGATAAGGTGCCCTGGCTTAACGTAGATTCGCAACTGATTGACTGTTTCCGTGTCAGCGGGTTATCGATAACGACGAGGAAAAGGAGGCCAGAATCCTCTCCGGTAAAGCTGGAAGGGTTTCCGTGTCATCGGGTTATCGACAACGGCGAGAAAAAGGAGCGCGGGAAATCTGAAAGCCAACTGATTTAGCAAAACGGAATCTTCTTCCTGCTGGCGGTCTTCGACCACCGGATTTGGAGGCTACTAGCCGTCAGCAAAACCAGGGGCAACTCGACTACTGGTGAGAACCAGAAGAAACTACGGATCGATCCACCCCCAGTTGGCCTCTAGTGAATTCGCTACAAGAGGGAGAGAGAGAGAGCGCTAGAACGAGTGGAGATAATCACCTAGCCGCAAAAACCATAAGAAATTGCAGACCAATTCTCACCCAGCTCGCTACTAGGAGCTTGGAAACGAGAGAGAGAGAGAGTATACCGCTGAAGGCGATGCCGGAGCATGCGACGACGCATGTCTGGATGACGGTGTTCTCCTGCCTGGTGAAGGGCTGGCGGAGTAACCCGGACTTCTCGATCAGCTTTGTCCATGTCTTGATGAAGAAGAAGCCGAGGAGGCCGGCGGCCACGTTCAATGACGGAATAATCCCTGTGGTGAGGTTGAGCTTCATCACTATCACGCAGAACATCACGCCCAGCAGGAAGCTCACCACAAAGGCCCGGAACGTCAATTGCTCCCGCCACGGTGGAACCCTCTCCTTCTCGAACACCTGCTCCACCGAAAGAACCCCCAGCCTCATTGACTTGTCTTCCTCCTGCCCATCCTCCTTTGCGTGACGACGTCGGCCGCCCTCTTCTTGCTCCATCGCTCGATTTTCAGAAAGAGAGCGAAATAAAGATCAGAAATGGAATCAAATGTTTTCAGACAATAATTTGGTGGAGGAGAAATGGAGAATATTAGGCTAGGAGAAAGAAATGAAAAAATGATTAGGCTCACGGATCGGGAGGATATTAACAGATTCTCCCTCCTCTTTCTTCCTCTCTCTCTCTCTCTCTCGTGCAGGGGGTTGGCCGGAATAGCAGGAAATCACGGCCACTGCGTGAAGAGAAGTGTAGAGGGCAATTTAAGGAGATGAGAAGGGAAGGAGATATCAATTATGGACCCTAGGTTTTCCTGATATTTTCAAGCATGCCATGGATATTTTAGGCGGATTTGGATTTGGAAAGTCAAGCCAGCGGTACCTTGTGTTGATTACGTGTTGATTCAGGACTTATTTAATTTAGATATGTCTTGATGCCTTTCCTTGGTTTGGGTATGTCAACCCATCATCTGTTACTGGTTGGTGGGTGGTACGACACCTTAACCTAACAAGAACATGACACGAAACACGAAACTGTTGGCAATTTTGAGTACATGAGATTATGAGAATAAATGATTAGTTGAAAAATTCCATACTCCTGTCGAGTCTAGCACGGAAAAGAAAAAAAGAAAATGGGTAACATCTATTCATTTTTTTGACATGAACACGAAATGATTTCAGATGATGCCAATATATCATGAAACGCCCGTCTATTCATTTTTTTATAATTTTTATGCCAGCCATTTAAATATTTTAACATATTTGGATCTGGGCTAACAAGGAGATGAGTTCTGGATCCAACAAACCTACATTCCTACATCGAACAATACCGCACCTAGCGTAGCTCCACAAACCGCACCATGCATCCAGACCTATTTCTAAAAGGCAACACTTTTTTGTTTCGGTCCTAGACTGTTTGAAACCGCAAAAGCATTAAAAAGTATATTTTAAAGAACTTTTTTTTTAATTCCACAATTGACAACTTCAAATCGTTGGCTTTGGTTTTGGTTTTGGTTTTGTTTTAGACCGGTTCTATTCTACCCTCTCAGTTCTAGGTCCGATTCTAGAAGATTCCTATCATGGTTCCGTTTCAATTGAAACCGGCCATATTTACTTACAAGGTACGCTTTGCCCACCTAGGCCTGATGGTCCTAGACCCATCCGGGTACACGAGGCATAAGCGTGAACTTTTAGGTGTTCCTTGTCTCGATGAGTGATGACGACTCAAGGGAATCTAGAACGATGTCTCGTGTTTGCCTCGCACCCAAATCTTGTTCTTGTCCTGCTTTGGAAGGGAATTGTTTGCTTGATCGTTTTCACTACCCAACTCTCCCTATAATGAGATGAGGGCTTCATTCTTTTGTAGACGTACTCAAACTCGGTAAAAGAGAAGGGTTGTGTTAGGCCGTCGAAAACAGAGGTGTTTTTTGTAACAATCGATCAAAAATAAACCAAATCAATTTAGTGAATCAATTGCAGAAAGGATTTATGCATTGTGGTTTTGGAAGATCCACAAGCACGGCCGGAACCAACCTCATGATGCATACAAGGCCATGGATATGACGAGTCTACTGGCATTGGATATGGAATCTTTTGTAGTAAGCTGGTTAAGTTGACAAAAATGCATCAAGTGATGCAACTTGTGGTTTGGAAGTAGTTATGCTTTACGGATTCCGCATCTCAAGACAAGGCTAGGCAGCGTATGCACCTTGAGGTTGACAAAAGAGAAAATTTTGGACCTTAGATCCTAATGTTAAAATCTTCTTATTTATGTGGCCTTGGATCCATTTTGATCTTCTTTATTACGTGTTAACTATCAGCCATGGCTCTCAGGTCGCTGGTGTTGAGTTTGATTCCCAAAGCATGCATGTGTGTATTTTAGGGTTTAGCGTTCCTCCATAAAAAGAAATGATAAAATACAGATTTTATGTTTTTTCCCTTGTTACAAGAGGATAACGAAGCCTAAAACACACCCACACATGCAGCCTCTGAGAATTGAACTCCCGACCTGCAGCAACGACCGTAGAGGGTCTTGCTGTTGAGCTAAAGCTCGGCAAGCATCTCTAACATGAAGTGCGCTGTTGGAAACCTGATGATCCAATTCAGTAGTTACTCGACTCAACCCGAACAAGCCATAAAATGGGTGGAGGAGCGATCTTCATATAGTTTCAAACCATGGTCGGGTATGGATCAATTGAGTAAGATTTTGATCAGTCTAAGTCAAGTGTGAAATGCCCAAGTCAACTTTAGAGGCAGAGCCAAAAAGCCAATTTTTATTGTGAACTTTATCTCTCTAATTATATTTGCTTTTCTAAAAGAAATTTGGTGTTCAGTACTTTCCGTTGCTTAAGGTCTGATTAATTCTACGTGTAGTATGAAAGCATTTAAGATTGATTCAGTAAATTCAATCTTTTGCTTTCAAGAAAGTAAACTTTAAACGCATGGTGCACGAACCCGGCCAAGTGTGAACTCAACCTAATGAATCACACCCGATGTTTGTGAACTGTGGTTAAGTGCAAGTCAATGATTCACTAAGCAGGACAACTATGTCATGGTCCACCTATCAAAGAGTGGGGTTTGGCTTTTAATCTTCGTTTATTGTTTGACTTTTTTTTTGGAAAGACAAGCTTAATTTGGGATACAGATATATATATATATATATATATATAGCAGATTCAACTGTAGGTTTTATTTATCTCTTTCATTGATTTATATAACTTGGCATGATCCAGCAATTTGTCGAAGGTGGTCAGTTCGAATCCCAGGGCGTTTACGCCTGGCTCTGGTCTCCCATTGTAACCAAGAAAATATTAAAACTGGTCCCGCAGTTTCAACTGAAATTGAACCGAGCTAGGAACTGGTGAAACCAGAACCTGTACTGACCCGGAACAAAGGACTATCCTGTTTAGTTTTGGTTTCACCTTTGGTAAAACTGGAACCAACATTTTTTCTTTGAGTTTTAAATTTTTAATTGGTTTCGAAGAGTTTCAAACTCAAACCGAAATAGCTCCGAAATTGGCAGCTCCACAATCGTAACTGGAACCACACCCAGTCCTGTTTGGTTACAGTTCCAAGTCCAGGGGCAACCCTAATCGGTCATGTCTAATTTTGATACTCATAGATGTGGTTTGTGAACTCCGCCCAGGTAAGGGATCACCCTTGCATTGCCGGTCCCAAGCCCGGACAAAGGAGGAGGGTTGTGTTAGGCTTCCGACATCCAGCGTAAAACTTTGTCGGATTTTTATAACATGAATTACAAAAATTATGAGCATTGCTTTGGAGCGTCCCCGCCTAGCGACATGCTGCAGAGCCCGAATACAGTAATAAGTAAGCAAGGGTCACTACATTTTTACCCGAATGTAGTGAATCAATTGCAGAGAAGGTTTCCACATCATGGACGGGTGTGGGTAAAGAAATTAGTCCCGCTACATTGCCGCCCGAATGTAGTGAAAATTTTTTAGAGAGGGTCTCCGCATTTTGATTATGGACTGATGCAGGGAGTAAGGAAGCTAGTCCTAGATAATAAGATTCGTATTAGTTCTTGGAATATCAAAACATTATCTGGTAAGCTAATTGAGGTGGTAGATACTATGATTCGGAGAAATATTCATATTCTATGTTTACAAGAGACAAAATGGGTTGAAGAAAAAGCAAAAGAGATAGAGGATAAAGGTTTTAAATTATGGTACTCAGGTAAAGAAAAGGCTCGAAATGGAGTTGGTATTATCATAAATAAAGATTTAAAGGATAGTATAGTAGGCATACAATGATATGGTGACCGAACCATGACGTTGAAATTAGTGTTAGGAGTAGAGATTTTGAATATAGTTTGTTCTTACGCACCTCAAGTAGGACTAGAAGATAGTATAAAGACAGCTTTGGGGGAAGAGTTAGATAAGGTGATTCAAAAGATTGCACAGAGGGAGATGATTTGTTTAGGAGGAGATTTAAATGGACATGTCAGTAAAGAGGCATTAGGATATCAAGGGATTCATAGAAACTTTGGTTTTGGGGATATAAACGAGGAAGGTAGGGAGATTTTAAATTTTGCTATGGCATTTGATCTCTTTATAGTCAATACAATCTTCAAAAAATGAGATGAACATTTAATTACTTATAAGAGTGGCTTATTGCAAACACAAATTGATTATTTTATTTGTAGAAAAAAAGATAGAGCGTGTTGTAAAGATTGTAAGGTAATTCCACGAGAAAGATTAACCACCCAACATCGACTTTTAATTATGGATTTACAAATAAAAAAATGGACAAAGAAAAAAAGAGTGCATCGAGCTATTGAGACTAAATGGTGGAACCTCAAAAGCGAGAAAGAAGATATATTTAAACAAAAAGTCCTTCAAGGAGATGTTTAGAATTATGTTGGTACACCCTGTGATATGTGGAATAATATGACTGTAAATATTAGGAAAGTGGTGAAAGATGTGTTAGGGGAATCTAAGGGAGGTGTACCAGCACAAAAAGAAGCTTGGTGGTAGAGTGAAGTAGTACAAAATAAAAGGCAAAGAGGGCGTGTTACAAATTACATTATGCTAAGAAAACTAGTGAAACTTTAGAGACTTATAAGAAAGCAAAGAAGGAAGCGAAAAAGGCCGTGAGTGAAGCAAAAGCTAAAATTTGGGAGGACTTGTATAAAAAAACTCAACTCAAAAGAGGGTGAAAGAGATATTTTTAGGATAGCTAGGGCTAGAGATAAGAAAACTAAAGATCTTAATTATGTTAGATGCATCAAAGATGAGGATGAAAAAATTCTAGTGGCAAATGATGATATAAGAAATAGATGGAAAAATCATTTTTATAATATTTTTAATGAAAATAAAGATGTTAGTATTAGCTTAGGAGAGTTAACCAAATCAGAAAAGTATATAAACCATAATTTCTACCGACGTATTCAAAAGAATGAAGTCAAAGAGGCTCTTAAACATATGAAGGGTGGTAAATCGGTATGACCAGATAATATTCCTATAGAAGTTTGGAAAATACTAGGAGAAATAGGAATCATTTGACTCACAAGACTATTTAATGAAATATGAAAAAACCAAAAGATGCCTAAGGAATGGAGAGCAAGTACACTTATACCCATATATAAGAACAAGGGAGACATTCAAAATTGTGTGAATTATCGAGGTATCAAGTTAATGAGCTATACTATAAAATTATGGGAAAGAATTATCGAATGTAGGTTAAGATAAGTATCAAGTACAATAGAAAACCAATTTAGATTCATGCTAGGCAGATCTACTATTGAAGCGATTCACCTTTTGAGACGTCTTATGAAACATTTTAGAGCAAAAAAGAAAGACCTTCACATATATTTATTGATCTAGAAAAAGCTTATGATAGGGTACCGAGAGAAGTTCTTTGGAGAACTTTGGAAAAAAGAGGTATCCCATTGACATATATTAACCTTATAAGAGATATATATGATAGTGCAAAAACATGTGTGAGGACTCATGAAGGAACGACATACTTCTTTGAAGTTAATATTGGGTTACATCAAGGATCAACTTTAAGTCATACTTATTTATAATGGTGATGAATGGGTTAACAAAACATATTCAAGATGAAGTACCTTGGTGTATGTTATTTGCATATGACATTGTATTAGTGGATGAGTCTAAGGAAAATGTTAATAGAAAATTGGAACTATGGAGAGAAACATTAGAAAGCAAAGGTCTCCGACTTAGTAGAACAAAGACAGAATATATGGAATGTAAGTTTGATCATTTGGTTACCTCAGAGGACATAGAAATTAAAATTGGCACACATTGCTTCCCCTATTGGTTGGTTAAAATGGAGAGGAGTATCAGGCATTCTTTGTGATAAGAAGATACTATTAAAATTAAAAGGTAAATATTATAGAGCAGCAATTAGGCCTACCATGTTTTATGGTTGAGTGTTGGGCAATTAATCATCAATATGTACAAAAGATGTCTGTGACAGAAATGAAGATGTTGAGATAGATGAGTGGACATACAAGAAAAGACCATATACATAATGAGGTTATTAGAAACAAATTAGGAGTAGCACCAATAGAGGATAAAATGAGAGAATATCGTTTAAAATGGTTTGGACATATACAAAGAAGATCAAAAGAAGAACTTGTAAAAAGGTTAGAAAAACTAAATTTGGAAAGTATTAAAAGAGGTAGAGGACGACCACAAAAGTGTTGGAAAGAAACAATAAAGAATGATCTAGCTTATTGTGAGTTAACTGCTAACATGGCACACGATAGGGATATGTGGAAACAAAGAATCCATGTAGCCGACCCCGTCTAGTATGGGAAATGGCTTAGTTGTTGTTGTTGTTGTTGTATAGATGTGGTTTGGGACTTTATCAAAATAATAAAAGAAAAAAATGGTTTACATTACATCGACCACTGAGGTGGACAGTTTCAGTTTTTCTTTCTTTGGGTCCCCTTCATGGAATCCGGTTCTTGAATTTTTTGCTCCAATTTGGACTTTGAATAAGAAGAATCATTTCGAAATCAATTTGGATTTATCCAGTATCCAATCCATTGGCCAGTCAGTGTTCAAAAAGTGAGACGAATGGCACTTATGCAATTTAATGAGCTTTTAAGGACTTTTTCTGAAGAAGATGCCGTCAAAGATTTTCGTCACCTTTTTTGCTGCCAGGCTAGCGATGCCTTCTGTCAACCCAGAACAGCAAAGGACGTCATCGGTCATTTAAGCTAAAGAATCGGACTTAATTGTCCTCACCGTCTGAGAGTTGACTGCTGTGAACGAGCGAGTGATGACGTGGCGACTGATCCGCCACTCCGTTGTCACGAGGCGCTTATTTCCCGCCATGATTCCCTCACATGAAATAGCGGGTCAGACGTCGTGACGTATCAGGTAGAGTCCAGACCCGATTGGCTAAACCGGGATACCTACGTACCATTCAGGTAATTACATAGAGGTAACAGTTTCTCGTTTCAGGCGAAGTTTGTGTCGTTATTTCATGCTTGGTGAAAAACAGGTCACCATGTACTACGACCATAATCCTCTTTGTCACATTCGGGTTGGATATGAAGAAAGCGTTCGGGTTGTGTTGGTTGAAGCTTTAGAATCACGTCTAAATTATCAGTAATTGCATTCTTCTTGTCATGTTTTCAATCTTATTTATTTGATGTTTAATGAATCCACTGTAAAAAGGGTTTAGGAATGTCAATGCAATTAATTGTGAATCAACTGACGCATAATGGGTCTATTATCATAGGATATGGAATCTTTGGTACCTAAGCTGGTCAAGTTGCCAAAAATGCATCAAGTGAAGGGATTTCTGGTTAAGGATGTTCATGGGGTGGGAAGGGGTCGAGATCAAAGTTTTTGCTCTCATTCATGTTCCCGTGTCTTTGCGAGTGTCTGCCGAGACCCGTTGGAGTAAAGAGAGATGCTCAAAAATACATTTGAACTCACTATTACATATGAAATAAAAGCTAATTTATGCAAAAGGTATCTAAATTTGAATATACTATTATAGATGAAATGTGGAAAATAACAATGAGTTGATGAATTCGAAAAAGAGGTAACACTTTTTTTTATTTTCTCATATAGGTCTAACTTTCTAGAATCAATAAGAGAAAGGGTCAGAATTGAGTTCGCGGGTTAAGGACTTGCTTTCCCATCCCATCCCCACCCTAATCCTCGTCGAAGATTTCCTTGCTCTCTATGTCTTCGTTTTCACTCTCCAAATTCATCCCATTCGAGGTAGGTTATCACTTGGAATGAGGGATCCCCTCCCCGTGAATATCCCTACTTCTGGCAACTTTATGCAATCTGCATCTCAAGACAAGGCTCCATTCTTGCCCATTGTTAAGCAGCAATAAGGTCGACAAAAAAGAAGATTTTGGACCTTAAATCCTAAAGTATAGTTTAAATGCTAGGATCTTTTTATTTATGTGGCCCTGGGTTCATTTTAATCTTCTTTATTGTGTGCCAGCTATCTCTCTAATTATAGTTGCTGAGTTTTTTTCCCTTTTCTAAAAGAACTTTGGTGTTCAATACTTTTAATTGCTTGTGGTTGATTAATCTTATATGTAGTATAAAAGCGCTTAGGATCTATTCAATCTTTCGTTTTCAAGAAAGAAAACTTTAACAGTATAACGAATGGACCCAGCCGAGTCTCAACTCAACCTAGTGAATCACGACAATGTCTCAACGGTCCGCGTCTTGGTTAAGTGCAATGCACTTGTCAATGGTTCACTGTATAGGAGAATTATGTCATGGCCCATTATCAAATAGTCGGGTTTGGGTTTCAATATTCCCATTAGGGTTTTCTTTTCTGAAAGACAAATTAATTTGGGATATTTATACATATACATCATTAATTTTCTAATCTTTTTTTTTAATTTGGTTCATTAATTTTGAGAACTTGGCTCGGTCCAGCACTCGGGGTGTTAGCCCACCTTCCAGGGCTCTTGACTCATGAGATGAAGGAGGTGAGTTCGTTTCCCATGACGTGCACTGCTGGCTCCGGCCTCCTGTTGTAACCCAAAAAACGTTGTCTCGCTTTCTTGAAATTATAAGCATATATCAAGCAAGGTGAATCACAATAACTGAGATTCGGGTTACCAACCCAACTTAACTGTCATATGTGGTTTTGGGTTTATTTTGCGTATCCATGGATGTGGTTTGGGACTTTATTTATCTTGGATCTTTTGCTCCAATTTGGACTTTAAATAAGAAGATTCATTTCGAGATCAATTTGAATTTACCCAGTATCCAATCCACTGGCAAGTGTTAAAAAAAAAAAGTGAGAGGAATGGCACTTGTGAAATTTCACGATATTCTGAGGCCTTTTGCCGAATGACGAGGCCGTCAAAGATCTTCGTTACCTTTTTGGCTGCTACCAGGCTGGCGATGCCATCTGTCAACTGAGAACAGCAAAGAACATCATCGGTCATTTAAGTTAAAGAACCGGACTTAATTGTCCTTATTGCCTGAGGGTTAACTGATGTTAACGGGCTATGTTGACGTGGCGACTGACCAGCCGCTCCGCGTGACGCGTACATCACGGCCACCCGCAAGTGAAACAACGGTCGGAGATCGTGACATATCAGGTAGAACTCTTAATACGTGCCATTCTATCAGTTACAGTTGGATCAAATATTGGTTTGAACTCTTAATATGGAAACAACGTCCAGCAATATTGAATTTTTGTTTGAATGAAAAGATTGAGATACTATAAAAAAAAACCTTTAAAAAAAAAATAATGTCAAATTTGTGAAAGTTTTACACATGTATTTTGATTTACAAAACAACAACTAAGCCTTTTCCCATATTAGACAAGGTCGACTACACGGATTCTTTGTTTTCACATAGCTCTATCATGAGTCATGCTAGCAATTAACTCAATATAAATTATATCATTCTTTATTATTTTTTTCCAACACTTTTATGGTTATTACTCTTGCTCTTTTAACATTTTTCACAATCTAGTTTTTCATATATTTTTTCCGAAGCATCTTTGAGTCATCTTTCTATATGTTTAAATCATCTTAAATGATTTTTCCTCATTTTCTCCTCTTTTGATGTTACTGTCAATTTATTTCAAATAACTTCATTATATATACATTATTTCCTTGTGTAACCCCTCATCCATCTCAACATCTTCATTTTTGCTACAAACATCTTTTGTACATGTTGTTGATTAATGCATTTTGATTTATTTGTGCAAAATATACCAGTGAAGAAAAATGTAACATTTGTACAACTATATAAGACGAGGTTCAATCTCTAATAAAGTTGATATCACCTTATTCAAGATATCCAAGGATGAAGCAGCAAAGTAGAGCTCAGGTACGATTATAAATACAAATATTTGGAAAAGAAGTAGAAGGCCTCTCAATAACATTAAAACATAAAGAAGAATACTAGGATATTCCGGGATGTACCAAATCTCAGATCTCGATGGTTGGATCGAATTTGACCAACAAATTAAATGTATAAAGAAGAAAAAAAACGATGCATTTGTACTTCAAAAAAAAACGATGCATCGTGTGATCATATTTGATTCAATCATAAAAAATTTGAAAGTAGGTACTCTAAAAAAAACCTAAGCATTCCTAAAGGTTAAAACATGATGGTGTTATTTTGGAGTTGAGTGCTAACTAATTTGACACGATGCCGGGCACAAGTCGACCCAAGAGAGTCGGTGCGAAGGCTTCGCTTTGGTTTCCGGATCCAGTGAGTGGACCCGGACTCCCATTCTTTGGATTGGACTGAAGCATGCAAATCTGTTACGTAGAAGTCGGCCATGCCGGATGGGCCTCCGGGTTTGGACGGATGGGTCGGCGCGGGTCAAAGCATGAAAAATCGCATTGAAGGCGCGGCAGGTTGCAAGTCACCAGAATGGCAGCAATTTCGTCCACACATAGGGTTATGGCTAACCCCTTAGACTTTTCATTTATTCCATTCCCCTTGTCAAATTTACCAAAATACCAGTTCGCATCTCGATATTTCTATTTACTGCATGTAACTTATGGAAAATCCTGCGTCCAGTCTAGGGTTGGGAACAAACCAGCTGCTCTTGGTTCAGCTTGGTTAGGATTATATGGAGCTCCTTCATGTTTGGATTGTAGGGTATGCAAAACAAATGCAGACTGGACCATTGAGCTATTTGTGCTAAACATGAATCGCATGTTTAACCCCATCGATAGGGCGGGTATAATTTTTTAGTCAAATGATCATGTTGAATGGTCAATGTTCATTAGGCATGCAGTCAGGGCGAAGTGTTTCTTCTTATAAGTGGATGATGTTTAAAAAAAAAAGGAAAAATGGACTTACCTATGGCATTTTGTAGGTAGATCTCTCTTGACAAGAATGGTGGAATCTAGTTGATCGGGTCTCACTGGTTCCACGAGAATCAATAGTATATTCAGCAAGAAGGTGCTTTTATAAATGGAATGTCATTTATAAATTCTCTAGATGTCATATACAAAGCTATATATGTTCAAACTTATTCAGCAAGTTTATTTATATGTATGAATAGGAACTCTGTGTAAACACCACTCTGAATTTGTCAGCCCACCTTTTTCTTGATTGCAGTAATTTTAAGCTAATACAATTTAGGGGGATTGAGAGGTCTTATAATACCATGTTTCTTGTTTCTCTTTTAATCTATAATTCCGAAAACAAAAAGTGCCTTTCACAAGCGTTGGAATTGATACGCCATGGATCCTCATCTTTTCATGTCACTGATGAGAAATTAGTAAGAAATGGAGTGCTAGTCTGCGAATATCTTAAATTGGGGCACTATATTGCAAAGCTGGCTGTGTCAAGTGAGGATAAGCAAGATGATGAATGATGTGTTGATGCGTGGACGTTTGAGGAATCTGGTCCTCGTGGGTCCGTGGACTTTGACCCAGCTCCCTCTTGGGTCATGAACACCTTTTTTGTTTTCTTGGTTACAAGTTGATGGAAGATGGGATTGAGTGTACCTGTAGACGTCCAGGATTGGAGCTGGCTCGGTGGTTCTAACAGGAACTGAATTCGACCAAGAATCGTTTAAACCCAAACAAATTGAATCAGATTTGGAACCAAGGACCACCAGATTTGGTTTTGGTTTCTCCATCAATGAAATGCAACCGGGTCCAAACGGTAATCAACGGTTCCAAACTACTAGCTCCATTCTTTTTATTTCATTTTTCTAGTCTTTTTTTTAGTTTTAAACAGTTTAGAACTCAAACTAAAACCATAACCGGAATTGGAGATTCTAACCAAGGCCCCATCCCAGTTCCTGGTTTAAAGAAAACCAAAACAAATGGCATAGAATCGCCTATTCCAATTCACGTAGAACCAGTAATGTCTATTACCAAATGTACTTACCTATTCAAGAACCGGAACTGAAACTAGCGGTTTGGAACAGATGGTTCCAAATAATGGTTGGTCGTGAATTTAATGTCCCACTTTATTTTTCAAATAATAATAGAACCAAACTAGAGCTGCGAAAATAGAAGAACTGGGTCCGAAGGGGGACCAATTTGGTTATGGTTCCAAGTTTTCATGGAACCGGAACCAAACAGGTCTAATCCAAGGAGACTGCCTTCAACCACAATAAGAGTGCCTTTTAAGAAACAATTATGCTTTCAGCACGAACATGTCATCTTAAAATAGATTCCTTAATTTGATTGACTTTGCGTTCTTTCTCATGATTTAAAGGATAGAGACTTCCTAGATTTCAAAAACTCTTTTACATGTCATAACTCACAACGTTCATAATTTAATAACTCATGTAGATACACACCTTTTTTCTCTTTTTACAAGGGAAGGCCAAAGCCAGTATGCACACCCCGAGAGTTGAACTCGCGACCAGTCATCACACGAGCCAGGAGCCCTGCTGGGTGGGCTAACCCCAGGTGCACGTCATGTAGATACACTGAGGTTATAATTACAAACCATAGTTAATATATTTAACTAGTTATGACGTCACTGCGGTGACCGAAAGAAAATACAATATACGAAAATGTAGAATTATGTGTAGGTATACCTTGTTACAAGCTACTTTGTTTGTACACCACTCTTAGGACTTGTATTATACATATATGCGCTAATAATAAATCCACCACGCACATACCTTAAGTCCACATTATGTCAATTAATTTTCTTGTAAAAGATGCTGAGGGAAGGGGATGCACACAAAGAATTCGCTATAACATGAGTATTAAATGCAAGACATGTACACAAGTCGTATTTAACAGGATATACAAAAGGATTTCTTTAAAAAAATATTTTATTATTGATATTCCCTCATGATTGATAAGTTTCAACTAACCGTTTACTAAAGAAAGTGAAAGTAAACATGCATACCTGGACATGTCCAATTCGGGTTTATCCCAAACCAGTGGTCTCAAACTGTCAGTTCCTGTTTTATTAGAACCAGGAACCAAAACTGAATTGGGACCGAGGTGGTTCTCAGTTTGAGTCTTAAACTGTTTGGAACGAAAAAAAAGTATAAAAATTTGAAATTAAAAAATACTGAAACCACCGATTCCAGTTTCAACCCGATTCTAGTTCCATGAGAGATGGAACTAGAACTGAATCAGGTGGCCCTCGGTTTCAGGTCCAAATTGAGGGGTTCCTGGCTCTGGTTGGAACTGTCGAACCAGTTTCAATCCGGCCATGTCTATGCATTTATGGAAGCACTACTTAATCTTAGTGAATATGTGAGCAGCTATGCATAAGTTTCTTCTAAAAATATTTGTTGGGCCAAAGCCAAAGATGTCGCATTCAGGGACTTAACGTGAGTGAGTAAAGCAAAGAGCTAGCAATGATGAAAATCTGACTTCATCATTCATAATGAATTGATCCAAGTGGGCTGCACAAAACAATGTAGGGACTCATTCGATGATCCTATCATCATCCTACGTCTATGGAATCTCAGTCATTGTTTGCAGTGCCGTCTTTTCCAGCTTTAATAGACATAGGCTGACGTCTCCATTTTAATCAGAACCCAACAATACTACGAATTGGTTTGAACTGGTTAAACCCGACTCGAAACCAATCCGAAACTGGGAACCACCTGGTTCGGTTTCGGTTCCATCTTTCATAGAATCGAAATTGTGTTGTGCTGGTATTAAAATTGGTGGTTTCAAACTGTCGGTTTTTATTTCTTTTAATTTTTAAATATCAATGTTTTAGAGCTGCTCATTCAAAAATTTAATGATATTTTTCAGTTTCAAGCCGTTTTGAACTCAAACCGAAACCAAAACTGGCCTTGTTCACCGTTCAATTTCGGTTCTTGGTTTCAACAAAACAGAAACCCTGTCTACTTACCACCATAGGCCGTGTAGAAAAGAAAGAGAACTGTAGTTGTATAGCAATGTATCTGGATACATTCGTGTCAACACAAATTAACATTGGCTTGACGCTTAAGGGCCCAAGCCGTTCACGCTCGACCTCGACCTCGACCCAATGCTTTTGGTTGGCCAGTTACACAGTTTTGAACTCCAAATATATTCTCGCCGAACTCAAATTTGCAACTATTTATGGCTGTTTCAGATATGGAATGAAACCCGAAAATTGATCTATATCATTAACTTAGCTCCTGTCAGCTAGCACCTCCTGGGACTCCGGAACTGGAACTAAAGTCTTAGTGTCGCTTGTGATCAAAGGTTGATCTTGGCATGCACACTTTTTACCCTTTTATGAGGCCCATCAGCGGCCGACCCTTGGAACTAGAAGTGGAACTGGAGTTTGTCATAGTACGGTGCAAAATTTTGTTACACTTCTTTTAAGAATTAAATAAAGTTTTTTTTTAAGTACCGTTACTTTTGAGGAGTATGAATCTAATAACATTGTCCTATGTACTTTTTTAAAGTCTTTTATATTTTTTAAATTATATTATGTGAATAGAAGTGGACATGTCTGTGGTGGATAGGATCTGAATTTCACACACACACACACACACACACACACACATATATATATATATAATGATTTTGATCCACGTGGTTTTAGAATATCCAAAGTTCTTGATCCCTTGCGTGCAAAGCATCAGCTCATCTGGTGGGCTCTCTAACTCTCACCTTGTTGATGGTGAGTTCAATTCCTGGAAGGTGCATGCTTGGGCGTGTTGTAACCAAAAACAACTTGATCCCTCATGTGGAATCTATTTGGAACTGGCTTCGATGTAGAGCTGGTAAAAGAACTAAGCTAGCTACTTGTGGTCCGCTCCAGTTTGACTCGTACCGAAACTTGCGTGTACTTTGTGTTCTGAACAAGCCAAACGCAAGCGTACTTAAGCTATACAAGCTGAAGATGAACCACACATGTCGGCTTGGCTTGTATTATCTTGTTTATTTAATAACTTCAGACTTTCGTGTGCATATAGATTAAAACCATCTTAAACCAGCGATTTTGTTGGTACAGTGTACTTAAATGAATAAATATTTTAATTTTGCAAGAAAATTTTGTGAAAATTAAGATTTTGACAATTGATAATCAAGAAATTAAATATTTATTCAAGATTATATGTGAAACATTATATTTCTAACTTAAGCAACCCTTTGTGAAACTCGTCTAACTTGCCTCGTGCTTGAACCCGTCTTACTTGCCTCGTCCGGTTTGGCTTGAACAAGCTAATGAGCTGAACACGAGCAAGATCTTGAGTCGACAAATAAGCCACGAGCGTCCATTGCTTTGTTATTTGTCATTTAGTGGTCCTAAATGAAACTATATGCTTTATCCTATTTTCTTTTTTACAAGCAAGTTGAGGTTTAGTTAGGTATACACCTACAAGAAACTATTTCTTGCAAATTCAATACAACACATGTTAGAGTCACTACTTTCGCTTATTTTTTTCCCCACAAAAATATCCTCTTTAAAGAAAAGATTCATGGAAATGTATATGCAAGTTTAAGTACACGTGTAAGATGGGTTTGATGCATAAATTTTGTTGGAAATATATTTTACAAAATACCTTTTCTTGTCTCGCAAGACTATTTAATAAAATATGGATAAACCAAAAGATGCCCAAGGAATGGAGAATGAGTACACTTATACCCATATATAAGAACAAGGGAGACATTCATAATTGTGAGAATTATCATGGTATCAAGTTAATGAGTCATACTATGAAATTGTGGGAAAGAATTATCGAACGTAGGTTAAGAAAAGTATTACAATATAGAACCAATTTGGATTCATGCCATGCAAATCTATTGTTGAAGTGATTCACCTTTTGAGACATCTTATAAATATTTTAGAGCAAAAAGGAAAGACCTTCACATGATATTTATTGATTTATAAAAAACTTACGATAGGATACTGAGGGAGGTTCTTTGGAGAACCTTTGAAAAAAGAGGTATCCCATTAATATACATTAACCTTATAAGAGACATGTACGATGGTGCAAAAACATGTGTGAGGACTCAAGAAGGAATGACAAACTTCTTTGAAGTTAATATTGGGTTATATCAAGGATCAACTTTAAGTCCATACTTATTTATAATGGTGATTGATGAGTTAACAAAACATATTCAAGATGTAGTACCTTGGTGTATGTTATTTACAAATTACATTGTGTTAGTGGAGGAGTCTAAGGAAAAACTTAATAGAAAATTGGAACTATGGAGTGAAACATTAGAAAGTAAAGGCTTCCGACTTAGTAGAACAAAAACAGAATATATGGAATGTAAGTTTGATCATTTGGTTACTTCAGAGAACATAGAAATTATATTGGCACACATTGCATCCCCCAAAAGAAAAGTTTTAAATACCTAGGTTCAATTTTTTAGAGTGATGGAAGAATTGATGGAGATGTTACACATAGAATTAATGTTGGTTCGTTAAAATGGAGAGGTGCATCAAGTATTCTTTGTGATAAGAAGATATCATTAAAGTTAAAAGGTAAATATTATAGAGCAACAATTAGACCTGCCATGTTTTATGGTTCTAAGTGTTGGGCAATTAATCATCAACATATACAAAAGATGTCTGTGACATAAATTAAGATGTTGAGATAGATGAGTGGTCATACAAGAAAAGACCGTATACATAACGAGGTTATTAGAAATAAATTATATGTAGCACCAATAGAGGATAAAATGAGAGAATATCATTTAAGGTGGTTTGGACATATAGAAAGAAGATCAAAAGAAGAACCTCTAAGAAGGTGTGAAAAACTAGATTTTGAAAATATTAAAAGAGGTAGAGGATGACCACAAAAGTGTTGGAAAGAAACAATAAAGTATGATCTAGCTTATTGTGAGTTAACTGCTAACATGACACATGATAGGGCTATGTGGAAACAAAGAGTCCATGTAGCTGACCTTGTCTAGTATGGGAAAAGGCTTAGTTGTACCTTTTGTATATGGTAAGTTTTCACAAAAAATGAATATTTTTCAAAAAGTTTAAAATTTTTGAATTATCTTCAACGACCTCCAAAAGTTTCTCAAATCTAAATTTTATGGTTTTCAAAACTTTCTAAATATTATATTTTATTCAAAAGTTTTTGATAAAAGTTTAAAATTTGGGTTATATATCAATAATTTTCAAAATTCCAAAACATCTAAAATCTAAACTTGATGTATAGGGTTTCTAAATTTCATAATATGAATCATTTAAATCAATTTGGAAAGTTAAAAACTTAATTTTTGGACTTGAAAAGTTAAAAAAACTGATTTTTTGGATTTGAAAGGTAAATAAATATGATTATATATATTATGCTTTCTAAATTTAAAAATATGAATTATATTCAATGATTTGGAAAGTTTAAAAAGTTGATTTAAGGGTTTGAAAAGTTTAAAAACCTGAATTTTGAGTTTGAAAAATTAAAAACCTTGAAAAATTATATAAATGTGAATTACATATTTATGGTCTCTAGATTTCAAAATTTTGAAATATGTTCATGGATTTTGGAAAGTTAAGAATGCGACTGAGGGGTTTGAAAGTTAAAATCTGATTTAAAGATTTGAAAACTTAAAAATCCGGTTCCAAAAGTTGAAAAGTATATAAATTTGAATTATATGTTAATAAAATGTAGAAAGTCATAAAATCATAATTATATGTTCATGGATTTGAAAAGCCATCAACTTGAATTGTATAACCTAGGCATGTGGTATATGGTTGAATAAAAATTAATTAATTTAAAAAAATCAAGTAGGTTCATTTAATTGGCTTACTTATCATCTCTTGATGACCTTGACCTACTTGATACTTGGTTAACCTATATTTATATATCCTAGCCCATCTATCAGTCTACATGGCTCTACCAATATTTGATGTGGATATTTGTATGGTTTGACCCATCTATCTATAATGACTCACATAACTCATCCAACATGGATGTAAGACCATCCAAGCCACATGGCAAAATTCTATGAACTGTTGACAAGTCGCATAACCCAAACAATTCAAAATGCAGACAAATATATATTTACTTATAATAAGAGTCTTAAATACATGTGGTGGTATAACAAAAAGGGTAAATTGATTACAAAGAACTATGTATCATCACGCATTGAAGCACTATTCCTAAGGTATCACCTTCATGTTCCTCTCAATGACTTTCTAACTAGGTTATGAATTTAGGTAAAATATGGGCATAACAGTCGTGTTCGTAGATAGATGTGATCTATTTACAATTACAAACACCCTAAAGACGTACATATTTCAAATCACATATCAAGATAAAATTATATCAAAGTTTTAAATAAATATTAGTAACTAAAACATGCATGCAAAATCAAGCACTACTCAATAATGCAATTTAATTTTGGTATCATGACCACTACCATGGCGTAAGAGGCCCCAGATCCCTCCTCTTGTCCCAACACGCGGTCTCTCATAACTGCAACACACACTAATCAAATATCAAACCTTGATGGACTGTAAAACAACATACCATGTCCTATCCCTAAGGTTCACATAGCAAAAGTTTCTAAAAACTACTCTAGTAGGATCATACTTTCAATTCATAGCCTACCACCTAGGACATCTCTTGGTCTCATGACATCCATAACAATCTATAATACATTTTCATTTTAAGTATCCAAACCATATATCTAAATCCAATAGCAAAATCATTTCTTTTTAAAACACTCTCTACTCTTGCTAGTTTACCATACGACTCAACATGTCACCAACCTAGGCATACCGTACAACACGACATGAGTTGTCAAATGTAAGCTACATGTGAGCACGTATGACCAATGAAGTAGCTAACAGGTTAGCACCATTTGATATGTCTATCCAAAAACCTATAACCTTCCCATCCTGACAACACAATATATCACGAGAGGATTACGAATTACGGATCTACATTGATTGATGGTTCACTCACACCCACTAAGGCTCATGAGTTAGCACTAATAGATACGATCATCCACCCTTCGACAATGTCTCATTCTGTCATGAAGAAAGTGGATCCATACCCGATAATGTTCACGTGCACTCAAGCACACTCATGCAATGCATTAATGCATATAAGAAGATAATTTTCAATCACATCTAATAAAATCAACACATATTTAATCATTTTAAAGCATGAACAAACATTTCATAATCTCATGTATAATCTAAAATAAGTAAAATAATCTCTAACATACATCTCAAAAGGAAACATGTCCACATACATGTCACTTTTATATCGATCCAAATCCCACAATGCTTATCCCTTTAGATCACCTTGATTTATTCTCTAAATCATGGTAAAAATACAACATTAATATTGTAAATTTGAATACGGACTCAACGGTTCAAACCATGTCAAAATAAGATTATAAACAATCCCAAATGGCCCAAAAACTCAATCCAGATCTGTTTGGGTATACTAGGATCCAATTAAGAGTCTGGGTTCAGTTTATGTTATTATGTATGGATTTATCCTTAATTGGCCCAGATCTAAACCATATCACTACAGGACACTGTGTCCAATACGGCCTCACACGACACAAAAAGTGGGGGGATATGACACGTCCTGCCAGAGCCACCAACAACCACCCTTATTGACCCAAAATCTATTGTTTAAGGTGGCATTTTTGGCCCACAAAGGCATGGTTAGGGACTAGACTCCTTGCCCGTCATTTTTTCTCAAAGAATCATTGGCGATCGCCAAAAATACAAAAATAGAAAGAAAACCTTATCCTACCTCAAATTTGACGAATATTATCATTTTCCAGTTATTTTAGCATACCCTCAATGCGCCAAATAACCACTCACTCCCTTTTAATTCTTCTACTTCCATTTTTGTGATCACCCTTTCTCTATTTTTTTCTCTCTCTTTCTCTTGTGTGTGGGTTCCTCCCCGCTCTCACCCCTCCTTCCCCCTTTCAGCAGTAGCGCTATTACTGTAGCAGACCGACCACCGCATCATTGCGGTGGCCTTGAGTTAGGCCACAGAGCCACAATTGTGGTCCCCTTGCGGGGAACCCAGGTTGGGTCCCATGCGAGTTTGAGTCAGACCCAATACGGCCCGATCTAACTTGACATTACATCCTATCTCCTTATAAAAATTGTATCCTCATAATTTTAAATCATACTTAAATAGGTGGAGATACTTATCCCCCATCTCTTCCTCTAGCTCTCAAGTGGCTTCGTTCAACAAGTGGTTGCTCCATTGAATCTTCACTAGCCTCAACACTCATTGGCGAATGACCTACTCCTTCCAATCGATTATAGCCACATGATATTCTTCATAGGTTGGTCATTTTGTACTTAGAGTGGTTCAAGTTTGATCATATGAGAGGGGTCGAGAATGTATTTTCATAATAATATGTGGAACACATTGTACATATTGGATAATGATACATGTAGTTCCAATCTATAAGCCACCTCCCTAACTCTTTTGGAAATCTGATACGGTCCCCCTCAAGTTATCCTTTTGTCCAAACCGCTTGACTCCTTTCATTTGAAATACTTTTAGAAATACCTAATTGCCCCTTCAAACTCTAATGGATGATAACCATAGCTCTTTTGGTGGTCTTGAGTTGACTTTATGTGCTTTTGTACTTTCTTCATCATTTAAGTGGATCCTTGAATCATATCTGGCCCCATTACTGACAGATCTTGTGTCCCATCCCAACATAATGGTGTTTGACACTTAGCACCATACAACATCTCAAAAGGTGTTATCTAAATACTGGCTTGATAACTATTAATATTCTACATTCAAATACAGACTCCATGGTTCAAGCCACACCAAAATCAGACTTCAAACGACCCAAAAATTCAATTTAGATATGTTAGAATTCGATTAAAGGTTCAGGTCCAATTTATGTTATGGATTTATCCATAACTGACCCATATTTTAACCATGTCACCCCAGAACACATAACAAGGACATCATGTGTCATATGGCATGACACAACATGAAAAATGGGGAACACGATATGTCACCCCAACCCACCAACAACCACCTATTTTGGGTCAAAATCCATCGTTCCAAGCTCATAAAAGCATGGTGTGGTTTTCTTTTAGTGATATATGATCTTATGAATGCTCTTGTGGTTTTCTTCTCTCAATATATTAAATCAAAAACTTTTAATGAGTCTTCTTGTTCTGCCGACTCAAAAACGCTTTTTGTGTGATGTGGACCCAATAAAAGTTTTTTTGATCGAAAGTCTTCTTGTTGTGCCGAGCAAGAGTCTAATCTCCCACGCTACCAAATTGTTTGTTTTTGTTGAAATCTATTCAAGTCGTATGGCTTTATGAGCCTTGGAAAGCACAAATCGTTTCTTAGGTTCCTAGGTTTGGGTAAGGCCAAACAGATTGGGTCTAGGTGAAATAAATTGGGTTTTGATTAAAGAATGGGCCTGGTCTTAACTTAAGTTGGGGTTTGGTTTAGTTCATTTAGATGGGAAAAGTCTAGGCTCAGTTGGTTTCGGTTGGATCTGATTCAAAATCAAATTTTGAATTATAGGATGAAACCGGATCATATATGGAATGGATTTAGGCTATTGATTTGGTTTGACGATAGATGGAGTTTGAGGAACACATCTAAGGTAACCGGGTCAAAAGGGGAACAAATCTGTTTAGGTGACGCTCGAATAAAGCTTTTCACAATTGGATCGAACTGATTTGAAGTGGGTTAAATCAGACGTGAATGGAACTGGATATTGGTTCAAACAGGCCGATTCAGATAGAGCTGAGATGGGTTAAATCAGACTGGCAAGAATGTGACCGGATTTAAATTAATTGGACTTGGCTAATGGATCGGGTTTAACTGACAGACCTGATCCAGTTCTGGTTTTTACTTGACCAAAAGACAACATGCTTCTACACAAAAGGGAGGAGAAGAACGCAAGGAAGATGGGCAGCATCGGCAACGATCACGGGGCAACAGGGGCGGTTCGGGTTGTGGCAGAGCTCACCACCAAGATGGACGGTGGTGAAGGATGGCGGCTGGAGGTGAAGGAGGGTCATTGGCGACCAAAGTGGCATGGAAAGGTGATTGGATGAGGCAAAGATGATTAGGCGAAAATGACGGATGGTTAGGAAATAATTGTGTATCTCATGCCACCTTTCTTCGAATTCCTCTTCGTTCTTCCAGTGACATTTATTTCATTCCTTTTGAAAATTTTGGTATAAATCATTTATTCCATTTTTTTAAAATTTGGTATTGTATATATAAGTCACTTAGACGTTGAGGAAACTTTTGTTGGATAAACCATAGACAATAACAATGAACTGTATTCGGGAAAACTTATTGGATTGCCGCCTTCATAACAGGATCTTGATCAATTAAAATAACATTAAGAGCCCGACCATCCATAGCTTTCAACCACTCTTTAAACAACCCGGTCTTTTGTAATGTACAACAAATTATAATTGGCTGGTTGTGATGATTGATAATGGTAAAAGAAGTAGGACATTTCATACTTTTTTTTTATATGTTGTATCAAACGAAATCACGGTTCTCACGAGCCTCCAAAAACAGTTCCATACTTGATTATCTTCATCCATTTGAATGGAACAATAAAAATTTGTATCTTCTAAGTTTTTCTTTTTTAAAATATTCTAATCCTGTCTGCCAACCAATTCCCTTGTAACCTTTTTTGCCTTTCATAGATAGCTATATACATCATGCTTACTAAAAGAAACCGATTGAATGTCATCATCAGATCTCATAAGGTTAATCATATCAGATGCCTTCAATCTGACCTTAGAACCGTCAACTGATTGTTTGGAGATGCAAGTCCTCTTGTTGATGTATGCAGGTGAATATAATAGGTGATTATGGCTGCATCAAGTTCATAATAAACCATTTCTTCTTCTTTGTCCACAAAGCAATTATTATTTTTATCAAGCAACCGCATGTTTTAATCACCTTTTGCTTTTTGATTGCTTCTATGTTCCTTATACCCTTTGCTTGCTGCATGAAAAAATTGTCCAACATATCTGTCCTCTAGCTTTTCTATGGGTATGTTTTCATACGCTAGCCTAGCATACGAATTACAAAACTCATGCTTTCTCGTATATCTCAAACTCCATACCAATACCAATGGAGGGTATAAACTCTAAAGCCACAGTTGGAATACACTTTCTTAGGTTACCTTTTTCAAACTCCATACCAACATATCTGTTATCTACTTCCAATGCTTCGTCATTTTTATCAGCATCGAACTTATTAGGAAGATCACTATGATCTAATGCCATTATTTCTTCGTCTTTATTTGCATTCAACTCTCTTGGACTGCAAAACTCTTGTTTGATGAGGCTTTCACTTCTATCCATGTTCGACGGAAGCTTCTCAACTAGCCTGCTTAAATTACAGCAAGAAACAGAAAACAATATTTACAATAAAGGCTTATACACTTAGAACTCACTTACTCAGCATAATGATTCCAGTATACAAGCGAAAAGTGTGCATGAATGAGACTAGAACAAAATCAATGAAGGAAATATACTCCATATTCATCATTAATATATCGACACAAGAAAACCACAACAACATTCATTAGGTCATATATCACTAACAAAAACCTACAAGAGCATTCATTAGGTCATATATAGACAAAAGAAAACTGAAAGATCATTCATTCATGTATTCCTGAAAGAAAACCAAACAAACACGTACGAGAAAAGAAATGGTGAAAGAAAATCACAAGATTACAAACCAAAAATACCATACTTCGTTTTGATTTGGGGGTTAGGGGTTTGAATTTTCTTTCAGATGGCGACGCCCAGCAAGCAACAAGAAAATTATTAGAGCTATGAAAAAGAGAGATTAGGGTTGATATTGCAACACACGATTAATTCAAGAACATCACGCACTAAAGGAAACCCAAACCCGCAAGTGGCGGTGCAAGGAAATTTCAATTTCCTTTGAGATGGCCATGCCCAACAAGCATCAATACAAGAAAATGATTAGAGTTGTATGTTTTGGATTTAATGTCATTTAATGGATGTTGGATCTCTATATATTTAATTAATATATGTAAAAGTCCTAAAGTGTAAAAAATAATATATGAGTGACTTTTGCAAAAGATGATGAAGATGAGACAAAGTTTACTCCCATAAATTGATGGATGTGACAAACCTGCATGTCCTTTTATATATTTGGTAGTTCATGAACCTTAGTTCAAAGAGCTTGAGGAGCACATGTTATACCATACACATGTCGGGTCGAGCTTGTGGTTTCGATCTTAATCTATCTTTTTGCACGAAAAACTTTTGATAAGGTTGGGCAGTTTCAGATAAGACGAGACAATTGAGGATAAAGTGGTGTGTCGTTAGGATTGAATCCACGATCCGTAATCCACACACACCTATAAATAGGTGATTAGGGGTCCTCACTAAACACATAATCTCTCTCTCTTTCTTTTCATCTCTTGTAGTTATGCCTCTCTATCTGTGCTGTTGCTATTGTCCATGTGCTCGTGGATGGTCTCTTTTTCTGTTACGGTCATAAGCGACTGAGGTGTGTTCAAGGTCGACTTGAAGCCACGTACGTGTTCTTCAAGTTATGTGTGCATTTTATCCTACGAGAAAGACACAGGTCCTAGGATAAGTTCGTAAGGGTAACTAGCACAGATAAGTTATTGATTTTGCTTTTGCTTTTGTTTTTCGTACAACTTGATGATGACATATTTTGAATCTACGACTGTTGTTTATGATTAGGGCATGTTTATATTTGTTGTATATTATGTTATTATGCATGTATATCTATGGTTTTTACTAACAATCTTAGATAAATAAGTTTTTACCGTAGTAAATATCTCTACCATTGTTATCCTCCAACCTAAGATCAACTTCACCTTAATGCTGGAAAAGTTTGTTAATCCACATTTTAAACGTTGACAATAGCGTATGAAAATTTGGTTAACCATGTTAGGGTTATATTTGTACATCAAGTCGGATTGTCTCCTACCCGATGATATTGACCCTAAAAGCTCGGATAAAATCATTGAGTTAAAAGATAAGGACATTCTGTGCCGCTGTCAAATACTTTATTTGATGTATATAATTATTTCTCTTTCACGATAATGAAAGATATGTGGACTGCCTTGGATCGAAAATACAATACTAAAGACCTTAGTCTTGAAAATATTATGTGGTCAAGTTCCTTAAATATCAAATAGTAGAGGAGAAATCTGTGACCGAACAGGCCCACGAGTTTTAGTTTTTATGCTATGGTTTGAAGGAAGCTTAATTGGAACTTCCTGACAAGTTTATTGTTATATCTATTATAGAGAAATTTCCTAAGCCTTAGGAGGGTTTTAACTTAGATTTCAAGCATAACAAGGGTAAGATAACCCTTCATGATCTAATGGTAGACATAGCAATAGAGGAATATCATAGAAGTCAAAAACTCGTTATGTCTATAGACAACACCTCTAGGGTTAACCTAACGGTCCAAAAGAAACAACCTAGTGATCCTAAAGGAAAACAGTCAAAGGATAAACCAAAAGTCAAGATCCAAAATAAACCATGTTGGCTTTATGGTAAGGTTGATTATTAGGCGAGAGATTGTTCCTCCAAGAAAGCCAAGAAACCTATGACCGCTGAAGGAGTTATGGTCAACATGGCAGAAACCAATGATCGGTGAATGAGTTATGGTCAATATGGTAGTGACCACTACTCCTACTAGTGACAAGTATTTATCCCTTAAATCCCATTTTCTTTCTATTTACCAGCCACAATAGTGGATAGTAGACACTTGGGCTAATATGAATGTATGTGTTGATCAGTATCTGTTTGTGTCTTACTAGGTCGTTTATGGGCGCACAGTGTTCTTAGGAGTTCATTCGACTGTTAAAGTCAAGGACGAAGGGCATGTGGACTTAAAGTTTCCTTCGAGAAATGTTCTAATTCTTAAGGGAGTTGTTCTAACTCTTAAGGGAGTTAGACACATTCCAACGATTCGTTGAAATATTATCATTGGTTCTGCTTTAGTTATGGAGTGATTAAAGTTAGATTGCAAATGTAATAAAGTCGTTATTACACAACTTAGTACTGGTTATTTCTTTGGGAAGGGTTATTTGTATGATGTAGAGGATCTGTTTAAAATTCATGTAGAACCAATTATTGATTCTTGTATGAATTTTAATGATAATAAAGTATTTACTTCTGCTTCTTCTTCTTTAATGTACAATGTTGAATCATATGATGTATGACATACTAGATAGGGTCATATAAACCTTGAGTTCATGAAAAGAATGATGAATTTAAATCTTACCCCTAAAATTGTCATAGATAGAAAACACAAATGTGGTATATGTGTGTAAGAGAAGCAACCTAAGAAATATTTTCATACGGTTGAAAGAAAATCTGAGATTTTGGATTTGGTGCACACTGATATTTGTGTAATGACTACAAGAGATAAAAAATATATTTTATCATGTTTATTGATTATTGCATTAGATACTGTTATATTTACTTACTTAAAAGTAAAGATGAAATTTTAGAAAAGTTTCAAATATTTAAAAATGAAGCACAAACTTAAACATGCAAGGTACTTAAACGATTAAGGTATGATAGGGAGGGGATTACACCTCAAATCTTTTTCAAGAATACTGTCAAAACAACGGTATTGTTCATGAGGTTACTACTCCGTATTCTCCTTAGTCTATTGGGATAGCTGAAAGGAAAGATAAAACCCTGTGGGGTATGGTTAATGTTTTACTTTAAAATTCTGGGTTACCTACCTACATGGGGAAAGCTTTGAATATGGTTTGTCATATTATGAATAGAGTTCCCCATAAACATAAGGAAAGTGGTCTTTTTAAGCTTTAGGAGGGTCGAAATACGAGTCTCAAATATCTCAAAGTGTAGGATGTCTTGCAAAAGTATTCATCCCTCAACACAAAAAAAAAAAAATTGGGACCTAAAATAATTTATGTTTTATTTTTGGGTTAGGTGGAGATAAGCTAGATGCACAGATTCTTGATCATTAGATCTGATATTTCTAGCATAAACGTTAATACAATTGTTGAGCTCAATGATGCTACATTCTTTGACAATATGCTTCTCATGAAGACTGGAGTTCCCCAAAGTGTATCTTCTAGAGATTTTGATTTTTATTACCAATTATGTGGAAAGGATGACAAATGTAGGGTGACCCTGATTGTGTTGTTTCCAGATCAGATAACTCTAAGAAAATAACTGAACAAAAGAGAAGTAAACGACATAGGATATCAAAGGACTTTGGAAGTGACTTTGTTACTTTCAATGTCGAGAATGATCTTATCTCCTTTCAACAGGATATGACCTCACCCGAGGTTAAGTTTTAGAAAAAAGCCATTAACGATGAAATCCAGTCAATCCTTTTCAATGGTACTTGGGAATTAGTGCATTTACCTCGTTGTTGTTATATTGTGGATTGCAAGTGGATCTTTAAGAAAAAACTAAATGCAGACATAGCAATTAGTAAGTACAAGACCAGATTTATTGCTAAGAGATATACGCAAAAGAAAGGAATATATTACTTTGATACCAATTCTCCAATTTTTCGAATGACCATCATCCAAGTGCTTATAACACTGACTTTCATATATGACCTCACAATCCATCAAAAGACTACCTTCCTATATGGTGACCTCTATGAGAAAATTTATGTGGATCAACCAGAGGGATTTGTGGCTTGTGTCAATGAGTCTAAGGTGTGTAAGTTTGTTAAATCATTATATAGTTTGAAACAAGCACCTAAACAATTGCATGAAAATTTTGATTATGTAATACCATCTTTTGACTTCATTTCTAATGATTATGATAAGTGTGTCTATTGAAAGTCGATCAATAATGCTTTCATCATTCTTTTCCTATATGTAGATAATATATTGTTGTTTGGTTGTGATATGAGAATAGTAAATGAGACTAAGTCATTCTTATGTAATAAGTTTGAGATTATGGGTGTAACTGATGTATCTAGCTAACTGTACACTACTAGATATTGCATTTATTGTGTGTAAGTTGAGTAGATACACGAGTTGTACAGATAGAACCTATTAGGAAGTGCTCTAGATAAAGACTTCGCTATCTGAAGGAAACGATTTTCCTTGGACTACATTACGGTAAACATCCTTCGGTTCTCATAGGATTTAGTGATGCTAGTTGAATAACAAAGAATTCTAGGAGTAACGGGGTCACTGAATATGTGTTTCTTGTGGGTGATCACTGTCACTTGAAACTCTAAGAAACAAACTATTTTAGCTCATTCTACCTTTGAGGCAAAACAATGTGCTTTGGATGAGACCGGATTGAAAGTTGAATGGCTTAAGATACTTATGTCCAGTTTACCTATATGGTAAAGAAGTCGCTTCTTGCAATTTCAATACACTATTATAGAATAACTAAAATTTCTAAGATCAGTAGTTCCTAGTATAACCAAAAGCAACTGAGACAGATCCAAGTTAGACTAAAGTTTGTAAGGGCTCTTGTGTCTGATGGAGTCATGGTTATAAATTTTGTTGGATCGAAAGATAACACAACTAATCTTTTGACTAAAGGTCTATTAGTAGCCTTGATTGAGAAATCAAGGTTGAGGATGGGACTAAAACCCACGATTTATTCACAAGTAATAGTAATCCAACATAACTGAGTAGAGATCTCACGAATTAAGTTCAATGTGGTGGTAACAAATTGTTGGGTGAATAGGATGATACTTTCTATTATGTGATACTTCTAATATTTGTATGTTTATTCAATGTAAACCTAAAGTATCATGACTACAATTTTAGCAAGAGATTATTCTCTAAATGAGATTGAGTCATAAGACACAATGCTAGCAGTGCATCCTTTGAGATGTCCAGTTAAGTGATTGATATTGTGTTACCGCAGTAGAGAAATTGGGTTATTCCTTGAAGTCAATCATAATATAAGATATGGATGCATGACCATTAATGCATTACCCCTACAAATCACACCATAGCCTTTTATTATGTTGTTACCAATAGACATATTTTCGCCTAGTTCCTATAAGGATAATATTGGATAACTCAGGTAACGGTTTAAACTGGAAGGTACCATTACTGAAAGCATAATATGATGGTTGGATTAAAATGATACTTTTACACTTAAAGGACTTTGTGGGGATTATTGGATTTAATGTGCATTTAATGCATGTTGGTATTCCTATATATTTAATTAATATATGTAAAAGTCCTAAACTGTAAAAGTAACATATGAAGGACTTTTACAAAAAATGATCAAGAGAAGACAAAGTTTAGTCCCATATTAATTGATGTGACAAACCCGCATGTCCTTTTATATATTTGTTAGCTCATAAACCTTAGTTTAAAGAGCTACGTGTTAGGTCGGGCCGGGCCATGCTTGGGCTTATGGCTTATGACTTGGGTCTTGATCTATCTTTTTGTACAAAAAACTTTTAATCTAACGGTGAAAAGTTTTCACGGTCATGGATAGGGATAAGATGATACAGATTCCGAATAAAGTGAGGCGGTTTCGGATAATACAGGATGAGGTATGGTCGAGGTTGACTCGAAGCAAGGTACGTGCTCTTCGGGTTGTGTGTACATTTTATCCTATGAGGAAGGCACAAGTATCATACGTACTCACAGCAGACGCTGATTTCTCTAAGGCAAGTCTGCAAGGGTGACTTGCAAAGATAAGTTACTGATTTTGCTTCTGCTTTTGTTTTTCGTATGCCTTGATTATGCCTTATTTTGGATCTACTACTGTTGTTTATAATTGAAACATGTTTACATTTGTTGCATATTATGTTATTATGCATGTATGTCTACATTTTTACCAATAATTTGTACCCTAAAATTGCAACACACGATTAACCCAAGCCAACATGCAGCAAAGGCAACCCAAGCTGCCAAAAACAATATTATAATATGAGCCAACTCTTACAAAGCCATCATCGCACTCTCGCGAGAGCCGACCCCACTTAGTTTGGGAGTAGGCTTGATAATGATGATTAACCATAATATTTTTCTTTGGAACCAATTATATATGCCCCCATATGAGGTAAGGTGACACCTTATCATGGACGTTTCGCAATTCAAAGTGAGACCCAACAGCCACAAAATTGGATCCAAAAACTAAGATCGAGAAACTCTTGAAGCAACCTAGCTATCTTATTCACCTATATGTAGATAAAGTATATTTCAGATAATAATTTATGGAAATCAGATATATTCAAATCCCTGCCTACATGCAGTCTTCTTTGAGTTTGGAAGTTTTGTTACGCCTGCTTTGACACAAAGGTGTTGTGGTGTAGTTGGTTATCATGGCAGTCTAACACACTGAAGGTCTCCGATTCAAGGCCGGGCGATGCCAATTTATAAATTTGTTTTCTACTTTTGGTCTACGTAGTAGTCTTTTCTTTTCCTTTTTATTTGTTCTTAATTGGAGGCCAAAGCCATGTCTACACCCCCCGGTGGCTCGAACTCTCTCACCCTCCAATAAGGACGTAGAGCACCCCGCCGGTTGAACCAACGGTCTGAGTGTGGTGGCCCTTTTTTTTTTTGGATTGTTGTTACAAGAGGAGGCTGAAGTCTAACAGACCCACCTACACATGCATCCTCTCAGAGTCGAACTCGCCACCAACGCCAATCCTGCCGTTGAATTAAAGCTCTAGGTGCAAGTAATGACCCGTTTTTGTGCACCCAATTTCGAGTTCACAGCACAATAAGTACCTGTCACACTGCTTAAATTTGGAACTCTAGGAACTAGAAAGCCCCAAACATTTCCAGTGGATCCAAACACGAAGATGTGGCATTCTTGTGCTTGTGTGCATGCGCACAAACACACTCTTTGCATAAAGCCGTTTTGAGTTCTCACATTCTAGGTTTAGTTATGTGCTTTGGAAGAAATTCCATCTCAGAATGCCTCAACGGTATGGTTCTAGATTTTGGAATATGTCCCATAAATAGGAATTGGCTTGTTCTTGTTAGATTCGCTAAACCATCTGAGCTCGACTTTTATAAATATGCTACGTTCAGTTTGGTTTTCTGGTCATGAAAGCCAGGCATATGACATTTTTTTAAAATATTTTCCTAAGCCTGTTGAATTTATTCAACAATTTATGGTCCAACATATACATTATATGAATCAAGTATCTTATGTTGTCATAACTTAAATTGACCAAATAAATGTGATCTAACGTGAATATGGTACATGACCTCTTACATGGTACATCTTTTTTACAAGGTGAGTTCAGGTAGAGCATGGAATTTGAGAAGTTCAATACTGAAGTGCACCAAGTTGTAAGAAGGAGACTTATTATCCCTAACTTTAAAAAAAAAATGAAAAAGACTCACAAACCTAAGCAAGGTCTCATTTTCGAGTCTTGCAAGTGGCCGAGAAAACCAGTGCTAGGAGAGCTTTACCCCCAAAGTGGGTGGCTCGGCTTGAACTGAATTACAAGGGTCTTTTTGGGCTTCTACTGGTGTTTTAGAAAGAAAGAAAAAAACTTTCTTAGGCAAGTGAGATAGGAGTGTACTTGAACAGTTTTAGTGCACAAGCGTAAGAAATGGATACTGGTATGGATCTCATGAGCAAGCTTCTAATGATACTAGATATGGATCTTAAGTTGATTCAGGTTCAAATATGACAGTAAGTAGCTAATTCATAAATAGTATGGTATCATAACTTTTGGCACAAAGAAAAAGGATAGGTTTGTTATCTTCTCCGCGTAAATAAAACAAATATTGTTACAAAGAATTAATGCAGATTTTAATAGACAAAAAATATATGAGAGGAAAGTACAATTACAGTTTGACATGTCCGGTTTGGAATGTGAAGATAAGGTGACCATTCTCGGTAACTCCACACAGAAATGGTTGGACTGACCATCCAACCGCTATCTGTGGAAAGGTTGCGGGAAATGGGTTGTAACAACCATAACAAACCGTAACAGCCGGTCAATTATAGTGCTCATCTGTAACAAACTGGATAAGGGCTCTAGGAGAGGAAAGCCCAGTAGAGAATCTGAGGGGTTCAGGAGCAGGCGCTACTCTATAAATAGAGAGCAACACAGATATCAAGAGAGTGTGAAAAACATGAAGTGAAACCCTCTGAGGAAAATCCTATTGTGAGGAAACCTCAAAAGCAAACATTTGTACCTGTTATTTCATGTTTTCTTCTTCACAGACCGAGTTGTTGTTGTGTACCTAGTAGAAGACAACCAGAAGTTGCAGAGGATGCCGAGATAGCCCACCAGGAGTTCAACATTGGTATCAGGGCCTCATTCATCCTGCAAAACAGGTACATATTTAGTTCTTTACAAAACAAATGGGAGAAGAAGAAAATAAATAAATAAACAACACAAAAGAACATCCCTACCGTTAAACTGTCGAAAACCATAGTTTGTGGCCCGAGAAAGTCAAAAAGCAAGTCAGCAAGACAACCGAAAAAAGTTACAAAATCGAAAGAGAAAACCCAAGCGATCGAAAGGCAAACTAGAGGCAAACTCTAACGAGTTGAAACCAGCCGAAAGGGAAAACTCGGGTAACCAGCATGCAAGCCAGAGGCAAATCTCGGGGGCCTGAGGCCAGGCGAAAGGGAATCTTAGGAAGTTGCGGGCCTAAGGCTACAAGATAAGAGGAAACAGAGGCAGTCGAAGGCTAGTCGGAGGAAATCTCAGGTAGACGTAGGCCAACCAAACGAGAAGAGGAATTAGAGGAGGCCACAAACCAGCCAGGAAGCGACGGAGGAGAGGCGGCAACCTTAAAAACCACCTCGAGCAGTAGACTGAAAAGTCCATTATGTCCTGAATGGTTTTTTAAAATTACAAACTACCGAGTAAAATTACCAAAATATCCAAATATTTTTAAATAAAAAGATAATTTTACCCTCAAGCGGGTGAAAAGTTTGTTTTACCCTCTTGTAGTTTATGAAAATTACAAAAAATTGAGAGATTGAATTACTTTCCTATCCTTATTGGATAAAAATATTACAATACCGCCATTGTATCAAAAGAGAAAATTGTCCTATTTTTTGTGAAAATTATACGGACTAAGGGGCAAAATTATGTATTTACCTCCGATCAGTAATGAATTTCTCAAAAAAATACCAATTTTACTATTCTGTCCTTCGTCTTTTTGGAAAATTACATAACCGGATGAATAGATAAAATTACTATTTTATCCCTGGTGTTTTGAAAAATTATCAAAGGCAAGAATTTTTTGGAAAAATGAAAGAATTATCCTATCTTGTTTTTACAATATAACCATGAGTTATTTTCAGTTCAGTATTCAGATATTATGCATCATGTTAATTAAAATTATGCTCTCTGGTTTGTTACTTGGTAAATGTTTTCTTTTAGACCGTCTATTTGTGAAATTTGCAAACACATAAAATGAACTCCAAAATATGTGTGTTGAAACTGGTAAAGATAGAAAACTAAACAATCTAAACATGAAAGAGAAGAATATTACTGACTCTAACACTTGAAGGTATAATGTATGTTTTAAAGGAAACAGTGTTTCCACCACCACCACAAGCCACAGAGCAATAAAGAGAAATATAAAAATATTTCTTAAAGATGACATAATAGCAAGAATGATCATGTTGACGTACATGAAGGTAAACTGATTAGGGTCTTCGAAGAATTCGAGACTGCGAAAGAGTTGTTCAACTCTATAACAATTAAATCTGATATAATTGTCAAATTACATGTTCAATTGTTGTTACAAAAATATAACTCCTACAAAATAAAAGAAGGAGATAATGTAGTGTAATATGTAAACCACATGTTGGTAATGGCAAAAGATCTAGTTGTGGCAAAATCAGTAATCTTCAAATCGATGCAGATATCCACCATACTGAACAATCTTCCCCCATCAATGAACATGGTCACCACTGTTCTTAGACTATGGTCTGAAATCAACCTTTTGAATTGCCCATGAAACTAGAAATTGAGCAAGAACACATGAATAAAAATAGAAAAGAAAAATTGCTAGTAGTATAAGATAAGATAGGGTCTAGCTCTAAACACAACCAAAAGAGAAATAAACCAAACAAAAAGTTTGACAAAAATAACAAAAAGGGCGATCAATCATATAAGAAAACACATGAAACTACTTCTCGGGTCAAGTGTTTCAGCTGTGAAAAGATGAGACACTAAAAGAGATATTACCGCAATAAGAAGAGTAGAGGAAACAACCCATAATACGGATAATTGGAGAAGTAGAACATAATCTGTGTGATATCGAAATGTCTTTACATGGACTGCCCGATCACTGGTTGGTGGATTGATTCAAGAACGATCAAAAGTATCTCGAACACCAAGGAAGGGACAATGAACCTAAAGGAGTACAAACCAAGAGAACATCGAGTGTAAATGAGAAATAATACTTTCTCGAATATTTTGGATATTAGGTCATTTAAAATTTTTGTATAAGACACACCGGTTGTATTAACTGATATATTGATTATGTCATCTATAAGACGCGATATGATTTCAGTCCTTGCCTTAGTGAAGAAAGGTTTTGAGGTTAGGTTTGTTCCTAGCAAGATGACTATGGGAAAACACGAGCGTGCATTTTTCTTTGGAGAATTTGATGTTAAACATGAATTGTTCAAATTAAAAGTTAAAAAAATGAAAGTTCTTCTACTTAGATTGATTGTGCCTTTAATGTTGATATGAATATATGACATAAACGTCTTGGGCATATAAGTCTGAAAAATTTGAGGAAATTATCCAACATTGACTTACTACCAAGATTTGAGGAAAACACTTTCAGCAAGTGTGAAGCTTGTATATAAGGAAAAATAACGAGAAAAGTTTTTTTCAAATACACAAGGGCAACAATCCAGTTGAAAGTCATTTACACTGATTTATGTGAACCCTTTAGAGTAAGGTCACATCAAAGAAATGTTTATTTCATAATCTTTATCAATGATTACTCGAGATATACATATATATATATATATATATTTTAGCACATAAATCTAAGGCACTTTAAGCATTTAAAGAATATATGTAGGAAGTTGAAAATCAATTAGGGCATTTAATCAAAGTCTTAAGATTAGATAGAGGTAGAGAATATACCTCTAAAGAATTTTAGAATTCTGTAAAGACTTTGATATCTCAAAGCAAAATACAATGCCCAAGACACCTCAACAAAATGGTATAGATGAAAGATACAATAGGACCTTACTAAACATGACAAGGTCGATGTTAATAGATGTTTTTCTACCAAGGATATTTTGAGGAGAAATAGTAAGTACAACGGTATGCTTACTGAATAGAGTACCCTGTAAAGATGTATTCATTATACCATATGAGATGTAGTTTAAAAGAAAACACAACATAGGTCATCTTAAGAAGTAGAGATCTATTGGTCATATAAAGATCCTTTATCAGACTAGAGATATGCTAGACAACAGGTCCTTCAAATGTATATTTATCGGATATCATAAAGGCTCAAAGAGATATCAGTTTTATTATAAGGACCATGTATTGACAGAGAGCAAAGATGTTGAATTCTTCGAAGATGCTAAGAATGATATCTTAGAAAATAATGATGAGTATATTGACGATCTAGTAGATCTAGATCAATAATCATTCAAATTCATACAAGACCTTCCTCCAACAACCAAAACTTTAAGTAGACATAAAAGGCTTAGGGTTACACCGTCTTACTTAAAAGATTATCACACTTATCTTACAAAAGAAATGTGTAATTCGGTAGATTTATATGAGTTGACTAATAACTTGACTTATCAGCAAGCTATAAACTCATCGGAAGCAACAAACTTAGAGAAAGTCATGCTTGAGAAAATTGAATTCATTGAGAAAAACCAAGTATGAGAACTGACTGATTTACTAAAAAGAAGAAAAGTCATAGGTTGTAAATGGTTCTTAAAAAGAAATATAAGGTCGATAGTTTAATCGACAAGTTTAAAGTGAGTTTGGTTGGAAAGGGTTTCTCGTGAAAGAAATGGATAGATTATGTTGAGACATATTCCCCTGTTACAAAATTTGCATCCATAAAAATAATCCTCACAATATCTGCATATTATGATTTGGACTTACATGAGTTAGATGTAAAGACAACTTTTTTAAATAGAGATTTAGTTGAAATCATGTATATGTAACAACTCGAAGGATATGGGAAAACATCCTATATCCTCGATATAAAGATTTCTTGAGATAGAGAATCTAAACTCTTATGCCTAAGTTAAGAGAGATATATTGACTATATCCTGAAGAAATTCAAAATGGGTGAATATAAGTTTGCTATTATATTCATTGTAAAAGGGGTTAAACTGAGTAAGGCTAATTGTTCCGGTGAAGGAGACAATAAGCTTAACGTTCGTTATGTACAAGCTGTGGGTAGCTTTATGTATGTTATGTTATGTACAAGACCTGATATTAGTTTCGTTGTTGGTCTTGTGAGTAGATATCAAAGTAATCCTAGATGACTGCATTGGATAATTGTAAAAAGGGTTCTAAGATATCTCAAATGGACAAAAGACTCGAAATTGTGTTTTCAAACAGATGAAGTGAAAGTGGTAGGATACTCAAATGCTGACTTTGTTGGGAACAAAGATAACAACAAATCAACCTCGGGAAAAATATTCTTATTTGATGGTGGACTTATTTATTGGTCATGTAAGAAACAAGGCTATATAATATTGCATACACAGGAAGTTGAGTATGTGGCTTGATGTATGACTACAATAAGTGATGTTTGGATAAGCCACTTCATACGAGATTTGAAGCTGAAAATAACTGTCAAGCTAGTTATCATTTACTGTGACAACAATGCAGCAATTATTATAGTCAAGAGTGAAGTTGACAACTCAAAAAGCAAGCATATAATGGTTAAATACCATATGTTCATGATATGGTTATGAGAAAGGAAATATTCATCTCATACATGCCAACTCATGATATGTTGGCACACTCCTTGATTAACGGTATAACAGAGGATCTTTTCTCAAAACATGTTTCAAATATGAGTTTGAGATATGTTTGATTGTTGTGTAGGTAAAAAAAAAACACACAACAGATAATGATTGCAATAACAATCATGACATGACATTACTAAAAAAACAAAAAAGTGGGAGGAAAATCAGTATGTCAATTCATTTGTCTCGAATGACCAAGTGGGAGATGTGAAGATAAAGTGGTCATTCTCGGCAACCCAATTCTTGTTCTAAGTTGACACATGTTTAATTACAGGTATAAAAGCGTGATCTATCTCTTGGTTGTGCCTCTATCCATATGCTACTTCATGTTGATTCAAACACATATTTTTTCTTTTAGAGAAAAGTAACTTGTAATTATATTTGGGAAACCACTTTCTATACAAGCACCCAAAAGGAAAAAGTGTGACAACCTTGTGATACAAAGGGCCAATTTTTTCTGTCATCTTATTAGAAAAATACAATTTTGGTTTTATTAATTTTTTCTCATGAAACACATTTTCCCTTTACTTTCCATATTAAGTTTTTGTTTATATTATATTAAGTACATAATTGATATCACATATCAAGACATTTAATATGCATCAGCAATGCAAGATGATCATCCATCCTCCCAAATCGTAGTCATCTGTCTTCATATTTTTCACGATGGGCATATTAACCGTTTAGAAAAACACTATACTGTGGCATGTCAAATTTCCTCTGTCTCATCAACTCCCGGTGCTCCGCCAGCCATATGCGAACGCATAGCTTCATCAAAGTTTAACATAAGCCACTTTTAAGCTAAAATGTATGTAGATTTGTTTATCTGTCAAAATTTGATGTCGTGTTGAAAGACCGCAGTTCATTGTGACAGACCCCAATAAAAATGTTGCATGTAGCATACTTGGATCTTACTCATCTTTGACATGTTCATTACTGCTTTTTGGTAGCATGAGTTTATAATTATAAAAATTTTAATTTTTTTTATAAAAAATAAAGACATATTATTACACTCATATCCTCAAAAAACAATAGTCAAAGGTAAGTGAACGTCACACAATTCAATATTTCTCTTTATATAAAGAACTCTATACTCCTCTCATATGACATCCTCTTAAATCATAACCATTAGATCAAAGGTGATCAGAGGTAAGAATTGATGTAGAAAAAACAAAAAATCTTTTTACTTGCTTTCATCCTATCATCGTATAAAAACAACTTTTGCTTTTTTCTTATCAATCACAATCATTGGTTGTTCTAAAGTGAATGATACAACTTACTATATATACACATAAATAGAAATAATATTGAATGCATAATATCTTTCGGTACATAATCTTATATAAATATTTTCAATCTTTGAGATTAACGATTGAGGCGTTAGAAGTGGTGCATTTAACAATAAAGTACAAAAGTACTTTTATTCAAGTCGTCAAGATTGATCTCAAACTCAAATGCTGAAGATGTTTATGAAAGATTATGTATCAATAGATATTATTTACTATATATATATATATATATATATATATATATATATATATATATATATATATATATAGTTGCACATTATTTTTTGATGCATCTTACACACATCTCCATCGTTTGATATTTAAGACCAATAGTAAAGATATGAATTAAAATTATCATTATACTTTTATAATTTGCATCATGTGCATTAAATGCAAAATAGTTCAAATATTCTTATGCGACTCTAATAGCATATAAATATGGATATGTAGTGACCATTGATGGCCATATCGTGTTCCAGGTGTGCCTCATTACACATTCACAATTACCTGAATATAAAACTCGGATTTTTTTTGTGACATGAAATATTCGGATTGTTTTCATGTCAAGCTCTCACATCGTGTTTGAAATGGCCAACAATTTCTTACACATTCACAATTACCTGAATATAAAACTCGGATTTTTTTTGTGACATGAAATATTCGGATTGTTTTCATGTCAAGCTCTCACATCGTGTTTGAAATGGCCAACAATTTCTTACACATTCACAATTACCTGAATATAAAACTCGGATTTTTTTTGTGACATGAAATATTCGGATTGTTTTCATGTCAAGCTCTCACATCGTGTTTGAAATGGCCAACAATTTCTTCAATTTTGTGTTGTCATTTGATGTTTGTGTTGATCGACAATCTCTTTTTGTCACTTTGGATGCACACAATCATGTTCTCTCCGTGTTCGTGTTCGTGTTCGTGTTCGTGTGAGATACCGTGTCCCACTTTTGTGTTTATTCAGCAACTTGGAGAGCCAATTTTGTGTCTAGATCATGCTTATGTCTTGCCAATTTGGGTGAATGTGAATACGAACTTTTCAATCAGATTGATGTCTAGTTTTCCTCTGATGCCTGATATTGCCAGATTTTGTGTCTCAGGTGCATTCGTGCCATGTCATTTTGTGTTCGTCTCACGAGCAGAGCATTTTTGTGTAACTCTGGGCGAACATTAGCACCTATTTTTCAGGGTGTGTTGGTGTCAGTTCCCGGGTCGTGTCCGTTTGACACCACTATCAGCGAGACTTGGAGGTGGTCTTAGATCATGATCTGTCAGGTTACCTGATCGCCTATGAGACAAGACCGTTGACGGGGAGCCATGTATGCAAGGACGCCACTGCTTCATTATTCATACGTGAGGAAGTTCTCTCTCTGGGGTCTCTCCTCTAGGGTTTGAAAATGGGAGGGAAATATCCGACTGATCGGATCGCGGCAACCATCCTCTTCGCGGCAATCTTGCCCCTCGTCGCTCCCTCCGATTCAACCCCTATCTTCGAGTGGAAGCCACTCACTAGGAGCAATTTCTCTTCAGAGATCCGACTCCATCGACATCTCCTTCTCCTCGTTACCATTCCCTGTGAGTTCACATTGAAAAAGGCCTTCTTTGTGCAATTTACCTTGATTTTTTTATGGCAATGCAGACGAAATCCCGATTTGATCGGGTTATGGATCGGAATGCGAGTTTTACCTTAGCTTTTGTGTGAGCTTTTGATCTTTTCCTTTGAATTCTCTAAATCTTGATGATCTATTGAAAGGATTTTTATGGTCTTCATGTTTCTGCTTTTCCGTTACTGGTTAACCTTTTGTTGAAGTTTCTGGTTGAAGCTGTTTCTCTTGTGAAAAAAGTTTTGGGGTGGAAATTTGGTCTTCAAATTGCCGTGGTTATCTAATCGAACACTAACAGTGAGTTGTTGACGATTTACATGATGTAACTCGGTTAAAAGAGTGCTGGATCTGTACTATTCGGACATCTTGAACTCTCCTGCTTTTGATTTGTTACCATGTTTCGGTGAAAATAAAATGGTTGAGATTTTCTTGGATCTTTCTTTTCCTTTCTGTATTCCCGGTTGTGTAAGTTCGGAGTTGCAAATTTCTACAACTTATCTATGGTAGTTGAGGGCGAAGTTCAGTTTTTTTAATGTAAGCCGAGGCCTGCTTTGGTTATTTGACGTAACTTTACTGTCGTCACATATATTCAGGAGGTCCTCATACATTTTGGACTTGTGTTTATTAAAGTCCTTCGAGTTTCTTTATGCATAACTGTGTTTGCTATTCCTTTGGACTTGTCAACAAGTTCCTTGACTTTACGTGGATCAGTTCTCCGATTCTTATAGTGGCTTTAGTTTGGTTTTGCGTTAGACTTACAGATGGTAGGGCCTTTCAGGGTCCGGTGAATCTCGAGCTCTCATGAGGGATATAATACAGGTAGCAGCACAGAAGCGTGAAAGATATGGCGAACTAAAATTGATGTTTGTTCACAGAAACACTGAAAAGATGCTCGCAGATGTCCTTGGTGCAAATAAGGAAATAATGTTCTTCTGCTACCACTATTCCATGGCATACAAATATCAAGGGCGGCTCAGGGCTCAGAATATACTGATGTCAGCTTACCATCTTATGTTGCTTCCACCCAATGAACTACCATTTAGACACTTAAACACTGAGAGTGACCTGGAGACATTTCTCCAATCAACAGACAAAGCCATTCTCCTTTTTGAGTTTTGTGGGTGGACACAGTTTTTGCTGGCAAAACAGCAGGGAGATTCATCTGATGGAAGTAAAACTGGTCTGCGTGTGCAAAATATGACAAGACCCAGTAAGTTCACAGTTTATCCTGTCCAATCCATGTTTATGTTGCCTTCTCCTCCCATCTTTTTCTTTAATTTTGGGTGTTTCAACCTCTTTTTCGCAATTCTGTTATTTGTCTATTTTCCTATCTGTAAGATATTCTTATGATTCTTTTTCTTTGTCGAGAGCATAAATAGTTCTCCAAAATTCTGGAAACAAAGAACAATAAACTTAAGAAAAGGAGAATTCAATTTGTAGAAAATAATGATGACTGCCATGGTATCTACAAGCAAGACCATATGGATGTGCCCGCTTTGTTTAATAGAAAGATAAAAGTTGTTGTTCATTGGGTATATGATGACATAACCCAATCTGTAGTTAAAAATCAGTACGTACATGGGGTTCACTAGGAAACTTGTCTAAGTATGGAAGCATAGTGCAACACATGTTTTTACTAACTTCTGAGACCATGTGGTGGAGTTCAATTGGAGGAAACTGATTTCTAGGAAATCAATTGGTTGGTCTGGAAATTGCTTCCTACTGGATATAGCAGGTACGTTGTATCTGTAATTTTGTATGACGATCCTGAAAGAAACTCCAGAAAAATGTATAACTATAGTGTCCCCAACAATATTTAAAGTTAAACACAGTTGACTGGACAGAAGTTTTACCTTCACATGCAAACGTATGGACATGGTTTCAGTGTCTTTCCAGATATGGTAAAGCAGGGTTCTTTGGGATGTCAATGATGGGAGATGTATGATGCCTATAAATAACATAGGAGCTCTGTAAGAATTAAACGTGTTGTTAAGACATATGTATTTGTATTTTTCAGTGACCATATCAAGTGATGATGTAAGCAGTACCCAGCCTCTAACAGGCCTCTTCAATGGGAAGGAAGAACAGAAGGTGTTTGGTTGATTTTAACTTTGCAAGTACAGCTCAGTGACGCCGTGTCCAGAATATTAGGACATGGGTAAGGTGATGAAAATTCTGATACCAGGTTTCTTTTGACTCAGACACAGGGGTCAGACGGTGCTCCACTAACCTGTGGGATCGAAAAAGTGCATGGACACCTTTGGCTCGATGAATTTGCCTTCAGAAATGTAAGTAGTTCTACAACAGGAGATGGTGGGAGCAATTCCTGTGCAGTTGATGAGTTTGAAAGATATGAATCTTTTTTCTCCATGCTAGTGACTGTTGCACGAGAGTATTTTCTGCCACCTGATAGATTCAAATATGGCCTGATCTCAAGGAAGGGCTTGATTTCTAAGTTGGGTGTCAAAGAACCATCTGCATGGATGTTGTTAATTCATTTCATGGGTTGCCCAAATTGTTCAAAGATATTCAAGCACGGAGATGACCTTAGGAGAACCTTGCTGACACCCCATCCTCTTGTGGCTGAGGTAGTCCTGAGCACACCTTTTCTCATTATGTCCGAGGACAGTGTTAGGGAACTTATTTGGAGATACTTTCATATTCAATGCTTTGAGCTTGCAGTTTCGATCATTGCACCATCTTTTTGGTTATTTGATATGTTAAAGTGCCAGTTAATCTGCTGAATATATTATTTTCTTTCTCCTCTTTCTATCTTATAATTTTTTCTGTTTTGTTTATTGGTACTCTTATATTTGCTGGTATTTTGGTTGTCAAGCTCAGGACCCTGTAGGCTTTAAACTGGTAGTGTGAATAGTTGTCACTTATGTGCTGCAGACTGTTAAATAGAAAACGTTTTTGCCAGGGCAGCCTTTGTTGATTGTGTACTGAAAAATGACGGCAGCTTTTAGCTTCCAGTCATTAAAATAACTTGGCATTTCTGTCATCATGAATCAGTCCTATTAAATTTGCAACTGGTCTGTGTGCCTATTAATTAACAAGCTTTTATTTAGGCTTTCTTATGGTTCTTAGTTAATTGTTCTTCAATTCATCATCATTCTCCCTTATGCTGCTTAGAACTTTCTGAATTTAGAATCGGCCCTTGTCACATATGCTTCTTTTTACCTTGCCATGTGTTTTTGAAATTGCTTACATCCTTAGGAACAATTTCGTATTGAAGTCAAAACTATAATGAAATATGCCTTGGAAAGCTTCTCACTGAAGTGCCTTGAGCACTTCTACAAATCACAGAGTTGTAAATCACACCACGACACACTCTGAAGAGAGAACTCTTTATTGAATCACAATGGTCTTGAAGGCTTCAATTTACGAGAGTTTTTGTACATATTTATTGGCATTAGAGGGCTCTTAAGGAGCTGTTGGAGGCCAGCATCCAACGGTTATGGAATTAGCTGTTGAGTGCTGGCTAGTCCCAACGGCTATAAATTCTAGCCGTTGGGACCTGGTGGGTCCCGACGGGTCCCTGGCTAGCTGGTTTTCTTGGCCCAGGTTGACTCCTTTCTTACACCCCCCTCAAACTGACAGTTTGCTAGAGAGAGCTTGAAATCGAGGTGCTGGTTGTGATTCGGTAAACATGTCAACAAGTTGATATTATATGAAAATAAACTGATGACCCAAATGTTCTTGTAAATATTCTTCATAAACATAGTGACAGTCCATCACGATGTGCTTTATACGTTCATGGAAGGTGTTGTATGCAATATACATTGCACTTTTGTTATCGTAGTACATTTGTGGCGCAAATTCAGTCAGTACATGTAGATCCTTTATGAGTTGTATAAGCCATGTCAATTCTGTAGCAGTAGTAGCCATTGCTCGATACTCAGTTTCTGTGGAAGAAAGTGACACTTTTTGTTGTTTTTTACACTTTAAGATACAAGTGAGTCATCTAAAAAAATGCAAAAACCTATGGTAGAGTGTTTGTGATTGACATCTCCTCCCCAATCGGTAGCATTAAAAGCAACTAGATTTAAGGATGAAGAGGTGGATAGAAATACTCCCTTGTCAGTTGTGGCCTTTACATATATGACAATTCTCATCACAAACCCATATGAGCTGTTGTGGGTGCATGCTTAAACTGACTAACTGCATGTGAGATATCAGATATATCAAAACTCCAATCATTGGATTTGCTAGTGCTTCACCATCCTTGAGTCAATTTCTGGTTTAACATTTTTGGTGTTTCTATAACCTTGTCATCTAATATTCCAGACCTAGAGACAATGTCGGCAGCAAACTTAGTTTGTGACAAGAACGTACCTTTGTTGTTTCGAGTGACCTCTATTCCAAAAAAGTAGCCCAACTTTCCAAGGTCTTTCATTTCAAATTCTTTTCTAAGAGCTGTCTTTATATACTATATGTCTTTATCATCATCTCTAGTGATGAGCATATCGTCCATGTACAAAAGCAATATCACAGTACCTACAACAGATTTTCTTACAAACAATGCATTGTTTAACAAATCCGTGGTTAGTCATAAACTCATTCATTTTATTAAACCAAGACTTAAGAGCTTGTTTGAGTCCATAAATAGCTTTTCTTAGACGTAGAACTTTGTTGTTCGACACATTGAATCCATGAGGAGATTCCATGTAGTTTTCTTCTTTAAGCCAACCATTCAAAAAAGCATTTTTAACATCCATTTGAGTGATATCCCATTTTCTAATTGTGCTAAAGGTAATGAGCACCCAGATGGTTATTATCCTGGCTATAGGGACAAAGGTTTCTTCGTAATCTATCCTATATTCTTGATAATATCTTTTTGCTACAAGACGAGCCTTTATCTTTCTAGAGTACTATCACTCTTAGTCTTGATTTACCCACCTGCATCCTACGAGTTTTTTGGTGCTTGGATGACTAACTATTTTCTATGTTTGAGTTATTATTTATTGCATTTAGTTTGTTGTTCATAGCATCAATCCATTCTTAAGATTTTTGAGCTTCAACATAATTTTTAGGTTCTTTCACAGCTAACATATTGGTCACGAGAGCTCTATGAGAAGGAGATAATGTTTCATAGGATACAAATCTTTCTAGAGGTCTAGATTCTAGAGTGGACCTTCTTAAGGGAGGTTCTATAGTTTTAGGATTTCTCGTAGTATAGTATTGATCATAAGGTTGAATAGTATCTATAGATTGAGGTAACTCATTAAGAATTTCCTGTCTTTCTTCTTGAGTGTAGTTCATATCATCATGAAGAATATCAATTAAAAAGGATTTTTCCTTTTTTGAGGAACCATTTTTAAAGTAATACTCGTTTTTAAAGAATTCACATATCTGGACACATAATTTATCATTTTTTTGGTCATAATACTATCCTATTTTTGTTACACCATATCCTACAAACACACATTCTATAGCATGAGGAGAAAATTTGTCATCTTTGTTGGTGAGTACAAATACAAAAATTCTTAGATGCTTAGATGCGAGTAATAGGGAGTTTTACCAAACAATTTTTTATGTAAGTAATATATTTTGTAAGACAAAAATAGGCATTCTATTTATCATGTAGATTGATGTCATAACTGCTTCAGCCCATAGATTCTTTGGAACACTACTTGAAATCATAAGTATTCTTGTAGTTTTATGATGTGCCAATGTTTCCTTTCGGCCACACCATAAGATGCCTGATGAATGATTTCATTATCTTCTAGGTAACTCTCAAATTCTTTTGAAATAAATTCCAACCATAACAAATCTAAAAACTTTGATTTTAGAGTTAAATTGCGTTTTGATTATATTGTGAAATATCGTAAAATTCTTGAAAACTTCAGATTTTGTCCTTAATAAATATACCCAAGTATATTTGATGAAATCTTCAATGAAGATTACGTAGTAAGATACTCTACCTTTTTAAATGCATAGTGCAAGTCCCCAAACTAGTGTTGTCTGACGCGTATCGTATCGCGTATCGCTGGGCTCCACGATACGGGCGTATTGTATCGTATCGCCCGTATCGTACTTTAATATTAAAAAAAATATAAAAATTATTTAAAAAATCAAGAAAAATTAGTAAAAAACTGAAAAAAATCTGGAAAAATATGGTAATTGCTTTAAATTCATATAATACAAAGTTTAGTACAAATTGAGCATTCAACATTAAACAATTGCATCTAAATTTACATATTTTGAAACAAAAAATAAAATACATTTATATTTTACATATTGTAAATTTGTATCAGCCTATCAAGATCATTAACTAAATAATCTTCATCTTCTCCTTGATGAAGATTCAAAGTTTCTCATCACCTTCTGCTTCAAAATGAAAATCTTTATCTCCTTCATGATGTCGTTGCACTCCTTTCAAATTAATCCATGCAATGTCTTCTTCGGTTAGGAGTGCATTTTCTTCGTTATCTTCCATAATCCGCTCATCTAATATATCAAAATTAACAAACTGCTATCTTTGTACATGTAGTTGTCATATTTGCTAATTTTCATATGTGAGCAAAACGATGAGCTCCATTTCTTTGATTATTGAGTGGAGTCTATGACACCTCACTGATGAGATATTGTTACTTGATGATATCCCCTTTTTCTTACTGGAGACTAGCTTTTTGACTAATGCTTGAGCTCTATTTCTCACTTCACGGACTGAGTTAAGCCTCACACACGTTGATCATGTTCAACTCAATGGAAATCATGTAAGGTGAACCCTAAAATAGTGAAGTTATGAAATGCCCACTCAATGAATCAAGACAACCAAATTGTTTTTCATTGTTTGCGATTTCATGAAATTAGAAACTGGTAGCAAAAATATACCTAAAAGTTGGCAACAAAAAGGGAAATGATTTTGTCATAATTTTTATTTGTTTATAAATTATTCTTATTCAATAAATGAAATTATAAACTTAAATTTATATGTTACATACACAACTTGCAATCCCAAACAAGTATATCGGAGGATGTCTTGGAGGGAAGTGAAGAGAGGCCAAAAACCTCAACAAAAAAAAAAAATTGAAAAGAAATTGAATTGTTTTTTGGGCGTATCGTACAATACAGTGCGATAACCTATATCATACGATACAGGTTACCGTATCGTATTATGACGTATCGTACGATACGGTGCGATACGGATAACATTACCCCAAACATTTGAATGCACTAACTCAAAAGGTTTATTTGTGTTTGTTATTATTGTTGGAAAGGGGATATGCAGTGTTGTCTGACGTATCGCATTGTGTATACGGATAACGCGTATCGTATCGTGTATCGCTGGGCTCTATGATACGGGTGTATCGTATCGTATTGCCTGTATCGTACTTTAATATTAAAAAATACAAAAATTATTTAAAAATTCAAGAGAAATTAGTAAAAATCTAAAAAAAATCAAGAAAAATCTGATAATAAATTCATATAATGCAAAGTTTAGCACAGATTGAACATTCAACATTGAACAATTGCATCCAAATTTACATATTTTGAAGCAAAAAATAAAATACATATACTTTTTACATATTATAAATTTGTATCCGGATCATTAATTAAATAATCTTCATCTTCTCCTTGATAAAGATTCAAAGTTTCTCATCACCTTCTGCTTTAAAATGAAAATCTTTATCTCCTTCAAGATATTGTTGCACTTAAAATTAATCCATGCAATGTCTTTTTCGGTTAGGAGTGCATTTTCTTTGTTATCTTCCATAATCCACTCATCTAATATATCAAAATTAACAAACTGCTATCTTTGTACATGTAGTTGTCATATTTGCTAATTTTCATATATGAGCAAAACAATGAGCTCCATTTCTTTGGTTATTGAGTCTATATGACACCTCAGTGATGTGATATTGTTACTTGATGATATCCCTTTTTTCTTTTACTGGAGACTAGCTTTTTAACTATTGCTTGAGTTCCATTTCTCACTTCACAGACTGAGTTAAGCCTCACACACGTTGATCATGTTCAACTCAATGGGAGTCATGTAAGGTGAACCTTGAAATAGTGAAGTTGTGAAATGCCTACTCAATGAACCGAGACAACCAAATGTTTTTAATTGTTTGCGATGTTATGAAATTAGAAACTGGTAGCAGAAATATACCTAAAAGTTGGCAACAGAAAGAGAAATGATTTTGTCATAATTTTTATTTATTCATAAATTATTCTTATTCAATAAATGAAATTATAAACCCAAATTACAAGCATATCGTAGGATGCCTTGGAAAAAAGTGAAGAGAGGTCAGAAACCTGCAAAAAAAAAACTGAATTTTTTTTTTTGAATTTTTTTTGGGTTATATCGTACGATACGACATGATAACCTGTATCTTACGATAGAGGTTACCGTATCGCACCGTATCGTATGATACGTATCGCACCATATCGTTGTAAAATAATTCATTAACTTTCTTAATTTCAATTGGAGGACAGTTATACGTTTGATGAATATTTAGATGGCCTAGTCTTTTATGCCATAAAAATGCATCACTTGAAAGAGCGTTATATTGACCAAAAGTTTGCGTGGAAAGATAGTCCATAACATAGAGTCCTCCCTATGGCCATGCCCAATCACCTTCTTTGATATACGATCTTCTACAATGCAACCCTTAGATGAAAATGTGACTACACAATTGTTATCAGATATTTGAGAGACCGAAAAAAGATTAAGATTTAGTTTTAGAACCCTTTTGAAGATCTCCAATTTTGTCAACTTTTAACTTAGTTCCATCGGCAATGAACACACAAGTGTCAGGGGTTTTCTTTGAACAAGTTTGTAAAAGATTTTTTTCACATGTCATATGAAAAGATACCAGAATCAAGTAGGAAGGACATACATTTTGTTCCTTTGGAGATGTAGCAAATTGCACCAATGGAAGTCTTTTCCTTTTTGTCTTGGAGTTCTAGAAGTTGTGGATTTTGATCTACCTCTCTACTGACAGAGCAAGTCTCCTCCTTAGCTTTAAACATTTTTTTGTACATGCCTTATTTTTTGTAATAAAAGCATATTACCTCTTGGTTGGTTCCTTATTGCTTGAACTGTGGGGGTTGGTAGGGTTGATTGTTCGTCCTCAGTGTAGAAGCAAGAAGCACAACATCTCTTTGTTGTTTTGATTATTTGAATCTTATTTCTGCCATAAGTAGATTTATTAGCACTTCTTCTCTTGAGGGAAATAACTTTCGATGAATAAATTGGATTTGACCCTTCGAATTCCTCCCTTAGACTCTAGAGAAACTGATATATAAAATCTTCATTTTGTTCACACTGCCTTGAGTCAATACGGTGTGCACCTTTTTTCATATGCACGGAGTTGATTCCATGTGTTTGAAAATTCCATGTAATATTCATTCACATTCTTGTCACCTTGGCGGAATGTCATGAGTATGAACATGCGACGTTTTTTAGATATTTCCATACATCCTTGGCATTTGGAAAATGAGATAACGTATCCCTTACATGTTCACTCACATTGTTCATAAGGATCCATTCATAGAATAGTTCTATGCCTTCCTTAATAATCTTCTTTTTGTTCTGGACTTGAATCAATAGAAGGTTCGATTTTTGTTATGCTAACATGACCCCATAGTTTTTTAAAATATAAGTAATTTTTCATAGCTTGTACCCATGTTTTGTAGTTGGAGTTTATTAGACAGAAATTAAAACCCTTATCTTCCATTGTCGCAAAATAAATGTAATAGATACCCTTACTGGATTTGAAGAGGGACAAATCCACTGAGATTGATTCTTCCTTAGCACACTTCCTGAGGTAGTATCGGATGATCAACACTCTTGATTAGGCTCTGATATCATATAATGAAATACGCATTGAAAAGCTTAACATTGAAGTGCCTTGAGCACTTCTACAAATCACATAGATATAAATCACACCACAAGACACTATGAACAAAGAACTCTTTATTGAATCACAATGGCCTTGAAGGTTTCAATTTACAAGAGAGTTTTTGTACATATTTATAGGCATTAGAAGGCTCTTAAGGAGCTGATGGAGACCTGCATCCAATGACTATGGAATTAGCCGTTGAGTGCGGGCCCATCCCAACGGCTATAAATTCTAGCTGTTGGGACCTGGTGGGTCCCGACTGGCCCAGGCTTACTCCTTTCTTACAAAAACATGGTGATTTTGTTTGTTATGATATTTCCATCTCCATTGCTTTCATGGTGTTTGTGATGTGCTTTGTTCACAAGTGCTTGTGGACACTGTTCATATATTTTCTGTGTGATTTACAGTTGGAAGACACAGGGCATAATCTTGAACTCTCTTTGCCAGTAAACCGACCATACATAATTCTTTTTGTTGATAGAGCATCAGAGTTGTCAGCGGTCCGCAAAAGGAGCGGAGCAGCTCTTAAAACGTTTCAAAAGTTGGTATTTAACACTCAATCAGCCTACCAGATGATGGATGAAGCTGACAGAACCAATTTTTCTGGGTTTTCGAGACAGACTTTTCCAGACAAAGAGGGGATACCCTCAAGTCCATCAGAGCTTCAGGCGGATGATATCTTGTGGGCCCCAGGATCTGTCACCCATCAAAGTAGCGTGGCTCTTCTGTTCAATAAAAATGAGAAAAACATGAGGATATCCCCTCCTGGGGATACTCATAGACAAAATGCACATGAAATTTTGTTGAAAATTCTGCAGCAGAAATATCCTTCATTGCAAATCAAGGGAGCTGAGGTACACCTCCTGGAGGGAGAGGACAGATTTAAGATGTTATCTAGCAATCTCCAAATGCCCGTCCAGTTACAGGACATAAGTCAAGCTAATGAAGTATCATCAAGTGGTTTTACCATTCTCAATGCCCAGAAAAGAGAATTCTCAGAAATATCTGGTGGTCAAAGTAGTGCTCATGGAGAAGAGAGTACTGAATTGTCCAACAACATGCACACAAAATCTAAAAAACATGCAGAACAAGCTACCAGTGTCATTGATGTTTCTCAGAAATTGGCATCCATTTCTGACCACGGGAACAGCAGACCAAATTTGTTGAGTTCAATCTTGAAGGTTCTGGAAGGTGAATTGACGATCACGAAGAAGATAATCATTCTTGAAAATGTAGACAAAGATATGAAATCAAATCATGATTTATCATCATATTATATGGATTCTTGTGAACAAATGTCTGCCTTTGAGTATATAACATCCTTTCCAGAGGACATATGTCCTGTTAAAACAATAAAAGATTGGATTTGTGCGCATCATACTGTTGGCACAGTGAATAATGTGGTAGCAGCAAAAAATTTCAGTGAACCAGAGAAAGTAGAGACACCAAAAGAACAGGGGTTCATGTATGGTGCTTTGTTTTTCTTCTCCGATGGTGGATATCAATCACTTAAATCCCTGACTGGCAAGTCAAAGATTCCTTCTTTGGTTATTGTGGATCCTGTAAAGCAACAGCATTATGTGTTCCCAGAAGACTCTGTGTTTAGTTATTCTATGCTAATTGATTTTCTTAGTGGATATGTAAATGGAAGCCTTGCTCCATTTCAACGTTCTGAAGCTGTTTCAGTAATTCCAAGACAAGTATCAGATGCAACTTTTGGCGATCATGAAATGCACGAAGCTAAACCCCTCCCTCGGATCACTGTAGAAGAATTTTCAAATCTAATGCTAGGAGATGTTCTGCGCAACAATAACAATACGGGATCATTTGCTGGCAGTCAGAGTGGTTTTCAGTCATACAAGGACATCGTGGTGCTTTTTAGAAACTCTTGGTGTGGATTTTGCTTGCGAATGGAACTGGTAGTTCGTGAGGTCTATCATGCTTTCAGAGAGCGTCTGTCAAAGCTGCAAAAGAAAAGTGAGTGTGAGCATATGCATGTGAAGTATCTTACTTTCTTCTAGTGTATAGTGTGTGCAATATTACTTTCACAATACAGCTGCCACATGATATATTATTACCATTCACCATATTATTGTTTACATACCAATTAGCTAGATGTTGGAAAATCCTTTGCATGTGGACTTCATTAGCAGGTTGACTGAGCCTGACCATGCTATTAAGTGCCAAGATTTGTCTTTTTGGAAACAAAAGAATAGTATTTTTAGTTCACTGAAAGGACCTGAGCTAAAAATGTCAATGATGCAAAACACTACCTTGCCCATGCCCACAACATCAGTCAAAACCACAATATAAGGTAATGTAAACTTGCAAATTTTGGATATTTAAAAACTGACAAAGGAAAATAGGCACTGAAGTTAAGATTTGTAAACCTGAATGAGAAGTTTTCTCACAATAGAATTGAAGTTCTCTGTCTCAGAGAGTTGTTGCTACCTTGGCTCTTAAAGTAGTTCAGACCGGATGACGTTGGCCTCAGTTTTCCATGTTTTGTGATTCATCTTGTTGTCTACGTATTGTCTTTGATTTTGCATATGTTTTAAACCAAACCAAAACCAAGCCTTTTTTGCACTCTAAGTGGGTCGACTACATGGATTCCTTCTCGCATTGCCTAGGTTTCCAACCTTGGGTTGAAAATTGGCAGTTTCTGTTATCTGAAATTAATGTGGAAACCTATATGGGATATTGTTCTTCATATCATTTCTTTGATTTGCTGAAGAAAGGAAATTATAGTGCATCCATAGTTGACGCAAGTCACTTTGAGGCTTCTCTTCCCTTTATTAGCTTTACCGAGTGCATATGGTATCATGTTCTGGAACTTCTTTTTAGGAAAGTCTTTATTGTTTATTTACTCAGTTAAGGTGAAATTTGTTATGATACCCAACCTACTGCCTTTTGTATTTATGATTTCTGGAAGCTGCAAACAAACAGCTTATTTCTAGCAATTTGAAGTATGGTTCCTTTATCCTATGATGTCTGTGCAGATAAGTTGGAAGATGCTACATTGAATGGCGTGCCATCATTTTTTCGTATGGACTGCACTCTGAATGACTGCAGTGCAATTCTAAAGTCAGTGGGTCAGGTAAACCAATACGCATGATTTTTCTTCTCTTTCTTATGTCTGATTGCTAATTGAACAAGTCAATCCCATTCTTTATGAGAATACTATTACATCTCTAACTTTTGTTTTTCTTTAAAACTAAATAATATGCAGGGTGAACTTTATCCATCTCTGGTGCTTTTTCCAGCTGATAAAAGGAATGCTGTCAATTACGATGGGGAGATATCGGTATCTGGTATAATTGATTTTGTTCTATCACATGGAACTGCTGATCATCTTTCTGGAATAGAAGGTAAATTCCTTTCATCTTCTTCTGTTTACCCTTATGTTCTCCATAATGGTTTTGGTTCAATAGACTAGTTGCAGTGTTACTAGGTGAATAATTTCTGTAGTTCAACGTTATAATTACATGCCTATAGAAATTGACAACCATAGTCTATTCTGTCTGGTTTCCAACAATCGCATTGCAATGAAGTGCGGTTTTATCAATCTTCTCCTCTATGTATTGACATATACAGACATCTTATGGGGAAAGTCATCAAAGACAAAGAACTCCGTGCAGCACTCTGATTCGAAGTCTAGTGAAGGCCATGTGCATCTAGGCAAGGATGGACAGCAGATCTTTCTGAAGAGTGGTGAAATAGAAGATAATCAGCAGCATTTACCTGATGTGTCTGCATCAGCAGAGGCATATGAAAGGGAGGACTTGGGGCTGGGATCATTCCTTATTGCCAATGATGAGATAAACATCGCTTCCCCATTTGACAAGTCCAAGATTCTCATAGTAAGTTTGGATCAACACAGAAGTTTCCATGGCTTGATAGTGAATAAGCGACTCCGGTGGGACGTTCTTCGTGATCTAATACAGGATATAGAATCACTCAGAGAGGCACCTTTGTCCTATGGTGGGCCGGTCGTGGTGCAGAATTCTCCGCTTATAAGCCTATGCCGATATTCCACTGATGAAAGGTACCAGGAAATATTGCCAGGTCTCTTTTTTGGTGGTCATCCTGCTACAAGTCGAACCATAGAACTGATAAGATCTGGAAATCGATCTGCTGTAGACTTCTGGTTTTTCTTGGGATATTCTAGCTGGGAATGGCAGCAACTTTTTAATGAACTTGCCCATGGTGCTTGGCACCTTGTCAACGAGGGGCGATTAGACTGGCCAGAATCATAATAAGATTGATTGGCTCCCAAAAATGCCTAAAACACAGTTGATTCGGGTGCGGCAGGGATCAGCTTCGTTAAAAAAGTGCTCTTTTAGTTCCAAATTTTAAGAAACCGAGTTCAGTTGTTGGTAGTCCATGAAATTTTGGGAACTTCCAAGCGGCCGAGCTTTCGAGTCATCACACAATAAGGGTTGTTGGAAAGCACAAGTACCGGAGAATCACAACTCTCTATGTAGGATATGATTTCAATAGCCAAGGTTGAATTTTGTTTTGCTTCAGAAATATTTTGTTTTGGTTGATAAACTAGCCGTAGCTGTTTCAGGACTTAAATAATATGGCTGGATTGAGTCATGCTTGATCGAATTCCATCGAACTCACCTAAGGAGTTGGCTTGTTTTAGAGCTGGAAGGAACAGAGTTTAAATGCTAAACCAATCACATCATCTCTCCTCTGTGGTATATTCTAGCCAAGTTGAGCTCGAGCACTGGAAATCTTGACTTGACTCGTGAAGAAAGTGCTTGCCTCTAGCTTGAGTTCTGGTCTTTAGGCTTGAGCTCTAGCTCGAGTTATGTTCGAACAACTCGAACTTTGCTAGTCAGGCTCATCCGAGATTGGTTGAATGAAGATCGACTCGATTAGGCTCAGGTCATAAGTGAGCTCGAACCCGATAATCTCGACTGAACTTGTAAATCGGCTTGAACTTGACAAGTTGTAAGACGGAGTTGAAGGCCCGTGCTAACACGCTGGGGTTCTTTTTAAAGAGGGTCGCCCAATACATTAATCCAATTAACCTTTTAAAATGTAAACGATTTTTGTATTCATTTATTATAAGGCTTAAAGGCTCTTGAGCTACTTGAGCTGGGTACTAGTGAGCTTGAGCTCGGGTCGCAAGCAACTCAAGCTTAGCTTGAGCTTGGAAAGAGCAAATCGAGTTTTGAGTTTTTCTCAAGCTGAGCTCGTGTATCTCGTAAGCAGCTCACTTCACTTGCACTCCTCTCTCTCTCTCTCTCTCACATACACACACACACACACACACACACACATGCGCACCGCACTGCTCAATGAATGGAAAGAATTGATCAATGGGAGATAAAGTAACAAGCCGAAAATCTGTTTCTCATGGTTGGAGAAGTGTGGGGCTTATTCGTGCTCCAAATCTTTGCTTCTCAGACTGTGTTTGGTAATTCAACGTGTTCCAGCTTGACTATATTTACATTTCCAAGCTTCATTCTATTTAACACTTAAAAGCTGGAATATCATGAAGATTCATATTAGAGATGAACTCCAAATACTGCTTTCTTGTCGATGAAGTTTCAGTTATATTCGATGCACTCATTTGCTTTTTCGATATTTGTTCAGCACTGGTCCATCTAATTCTGCCCTCACTTCACATTCAAACTCGTCGGAGTGACAAGGTTTCTCTTGCCATGGCTCTCTTGAACTCCAGGAGCCTCGCCCATCTTTTGTCGAAATAGGTTTCCTTCTTCCCAATAACTGCAAAATTAATTTATGAAGGATTAGCAATACTGTAAATCTTTTAATTAGTCATATTTAATTTGCTAATGAAATTAATGAATAACACGCACATTGTGGTGTCAGCGCCAACTTGCAGCAGGCCTCCGTGCAGGTGTCCTGCAGCACATGAACCATCAGTTTCAAGTGGCAGGGTTCATTTCCAAGTGGAATCGGGTATCAAACTCATGACCTTCACCTTGTGACAGACCCACCTAGCCAGGTCAGCTATTATAAATCTTGGCGCATCATGTATACAGTACTTGAATCAGTGATAGATGCTTGAAAAGCCAATGTTTTTTCTTTTTTGCGTGTTTTGTGTCACTGATTTGGCTTTTCTAGGCACTTTCTTTTCCGAGGTATTTCTATCAAAACATCATTCTTGGATTCTGTTGATGCCGAAAAAGATCGAGAGGGTGTGGCAAGCTCTTGAGATCACTCTTAGCGACAACAGATTGTTTGAAATTATTTTAGATGTATAGGAAGATGAAAATTCGCAATTAAAATAAAAGAAATAAAATCTGAAATTACTTGTGCTTAAAAGCTACTAAAACAATTAATGATCGAATCTTGATATATTCTCCTGACATTGTCACGAGAAAACACCAAGAAATAAGTGGGCAGAGTTCTTTATTATCTTGTGATATTTTGCAGATAATAATGTCATGTTTCCATGACATTTTCTTATAAAAACATGAGAAACTTAGATATTCTCGCCAAGCAGTGATAATAGTTTACGAAGAAAAGACAAGGGTGTGAAACAGGAAGGACATTACCTTTACTGAAGTGCATAACCTAATTGTGTCTCGAATCAGAGAGTCCAGATCAGCTTCTGCACCAGGTTTCACATAGATAACCTGCAGCATTGTTCTGTTAGCACTTCTCACGATTCTTGTATTCTAAGAGTGCAAGTGTGTGAAATAGTACTGTTGCTTCTGAGGGTTAGAGTAGGGACACTTAATGATGGATCATCTCCGCCGATTTCCTGCATCGAATGGCTTCCCCTGCTTGAAGGCAGAACCCAGACATTGAATGTGGTATCAATCTGCTTAACAAGGAACTTGTGTCATGCAAATCTACATCATGCATATATTTATATGTAAATCAAGAAAATCTACACCAATAATTTCATGCAATATTTTTGGAGATATCAGGATCTTTTTAGGATTGCGGGTTTAGAATCACATAGTTTGAAACATGGAATACAAAATTTTAAACTGAAACAAGGTTGGTCTGATGTAATAAACCAAAACAAGCCTTTTTCACACACTTTGTACATTTGGCTACATCGATTCTTAGTCAGCATAGAGCTCGATCTTGTGCCATATTAGCATTTAATACCAGTCAGTCTGATGTATTACTTATTTAAAAATAGCTCCAAGTTTAGTTACCTGATAATAAGCTCCAAGTGCCTAGTGTCTTAGTTGATTCATGATTTTTGTTTAAAAACTCCAGCCAATTCTAACTCGGCCTATTGTGCTTTGCACAACCAGTCCTAAGCCCAGACAAAGGAGAGTTTTGATGGGTACCCAAATGCTAAACTTCAATGCCTCTTTTTATCACAGGCTGCATCCTTTCGAGCTGCAATACGGCAGACTCTGTCGAACCTCTGAAGTTTAGAGTAGCACTGGAATGAATGACCTTGTCAAAAGTGTTAGTGAAGGTTTAATTCTAACAGAGGTGTCCTCTAGTAACTCGATAGACTTTAAATTTTCTGCTCTTGTGTCTGTTTCATTAGCTGTCTTGCTGCATGTAAATGATGTGCATACTTACATATTTTATCTTAGTGAAATTAGCTTCAAACAACAATTAAGATGGCTATGCTGTGATACCTCTTTGACGTATTTGGAGAAACAGTTGCTGCATTTCCTAGTAAAGGATGAGATGATTTTTCCATCAATGGAGTAACCAAAACCTGCATGCTGGTAAAGGAACACTTGCCTCATTAGCTTGTAATAATACAAGGAACTCTATTATTGTCTCAGTTTCTCATATTTTTCATTTGGCCATTATAGAAACCTGAAAAAAAGAAAGTAAAATTCAGTACGAGACATTTTCAGGCTTTTTTATTACTTTAAATACTTTTTAGCAATTTTTCAAAGATTTTTACTTGTTTTGAGTACCTTTTCTTAAGCTATTTCAGTGTGTTAATCGGGAAAATCATAGTAAAATGAACAATTTCTGTTTTCTGTTTTCGTGTAATTCTGTAAAGCATCCAAGATTTCACAGCAGTTGTTATTGATCAAGAAGGGAATCCAAAGGGCACTTGGGTTTATCCTAGAATGAGCATCTTTTTGAGAACCTCTTCCACAAGAAACCTTCACGATGAAAATGTCAAAGACGAGAATGTTGAAGACTATTAACTTTTATTGTTAATGTTCTAGTTTGGGTCGTCTGGCTCCTATTGGATCAGAGACGTATGTCATCTCTTTTACTTACTAGGAGTAGATTAGTTTTTCAAGTTATAAACCACTATATATATTAACCCTAATTGTAATCAGCCTTTGAGTGAAATAAAGAGAAAGAGAGTGTATAGATGCACAAGTAGAAGGTGTCGGCCCTCTTTACACTTCATAGATAAGATTTGCATGATATTTGATGTTTTGGGTTGTTTACCAACATGGTATCATAGCCTAATCTCTACGATTAAAGCATTTTTTTATGATTCTACCGTAATTCCCAAAGAAAAAAGGTATGTAGGGCAACGTGAATCAGTTGCAGTCTGCAAAAATTTGAATCAAGTCAGTTTTATCTTCAAGAATAGTTATTACGAAAAAGAATTTCTGGAAAAAGGAAAGTAAAAAAATTTCTAGCTCTAGAAAAAATGAGTTTTCTTTATGTTTCACAAAGGTAAAATGGTAGAATGTGGAGAAAATGTTATTTCATAGAAAGGAGGATTTCAAATTACAAACATCAAATTAGATGGCATTGTGCCAGATCGATTGAACTGGCTGTTATGGCAAGGGGGCGATGAGATTATTTGACTGGAGACATTTTCACTCCCCACTTAATTGATTCTTCTTACTCTAAATGGCATAGAAAAAATGCCTTAGTAAGTGCATGACTCATCAAGTCCATGATACCATCCATTGAAAATACCTTTATGTTTCTAGAATCAGCCAAAGATATTTGGGCGGTTATTCATGATGCTTACGATCAGAGGAAGAATATTGTAAAGAAGTATGAGATTATAAAAAGAATCTGCAAATGCACACAAGAGGAAAGGTAAGTGAGTGGCTACTATGCAGAACTTCATAACTTATAGAAAGAATTACATTACTACTCAAAGACCAAATGTCAAAGCTGCATGAAGGAACAAACGAGTGAGCTTGAAGAACAAAAAGTGTTTGATCTTTTGTGGGACATCTCTTCTGAATATGAGGCAGTTAAGAATAATATCCTAAGTAGAGAGAACTTCCTTCATTGAGTATAGTATACTCCTTACTACTACGAGAAGAGAAAAGAAGACGTTTAGAGAAAGAAGGAAAAATAAGCCAAGAAATAACTGCATTTGTGGGCAATAAGTTGTATTGTTTACATTGTAGAAAAACTTAACATATAAAAGAAACTTGATGGGAATTAGTGGGCAGACCCAACTATAATCAGAACAGATCGAATAAAGCATATTTTAGTGATCAAGTTGAAAGACAAAATCTAGAAATTGGACTGAGTTCATTGGCTAATATGAAGAAGGAAATCGAAGAACTTAAAGTGAGACTAACTGAATCACAATCTGCATCTACATCTTCTATTGTTGATTCACAAGCTACCATGGTATATTCTTTTTCGTTCATGGCTTATGGTAATTCACTTGTTCTTAATTCAAGAATATGGATGGTTGACTTAGGCACAATAGATCATATAGTTGGCCGTCGAGAATATTTCTATGACTATCAGTTGATTCATAATGGTGTTAGCCTTAAGCTGGCCGAGGGGACTAATACTAATATTGTGAGTAAATGAAGTATAATCACTGCTTTTGGGACTCTTAAAAATGTTCTATATGTTTTCAATATTTCAATCAATCTCTTATCAGTTTATGCTCTAACACAAGACTTGGATTGTGTGGTAACCTTTAATTCTGTGTTACACTTTTCAAGAACTCAAGATGAGGAGAATCTTTGGTCAGGGTAGCTTGAGGAGAGGACTTTACTTTTATGAGAAAATGATGAGGACAACTATGCCGTCTACTCTAACTACAAAAGGGGAGAAGGAAGAGTTGATATTATGGCATCAATGATTGGGTCATTTACCTATTTATAAGATTAGGATTCTATTATGTGAATTTTCGAGATGTAGTGATTTGTTTTTGCAATGGGACACTTGCCAAAAGGCCAAATATCATCGTGCATCATTTCCTTTGAATTAAACTAGAACTTCAAAACCATTTGAAATTGTCCATTCTAATGTTTGGGGCCCATGTTCTATTACTTTATTGCAATCAATGATTGGGCCATTTACCTATTTCTAAGATTAGGATTCTATTATCTGAATTTTTGAGATGTAGTGATTTGTTTTTGCAATGTGACACTTCAAAAGGCCAAACATCATCGTGCATCATTTCCTTTGAATTAAACTAAAACTTCAAAACCATTTGAAATTGTCCATTCTAATGTTTGGAGCCCATGTTCTATTACTTCATTGCATGATCATAAATACTTTATTTCTTTCATCGATGATTACACTAGATTTACTATGATTTACTTGATGAAGACCAAAGATGAGGTGAAGAATATTTTGTCTATATACTGTAAATTTATCCATACTCAATTTCAGGTGTCAATTCAAGTCATTCGTAGTGATAATGGAGGGGAGTATATGTTTCAATCACTACATTCATTTTTCTAAAATCAAAGAATTCTACACTAAACATCTTATTCTTATTACCCACAATAAAATGGAGCCTTTGAAAGAAAAAATAGTCATATTTTAGAAGTTGCTAGAACATTGCTTATTGGGTATAATGTTCCAAAATTTTATTGGGGAGAAGTTGTTCTAACCACAGTATCTCTTATAAATCATATGCCCACTCGGGTCCTTAACGGTGATTTACCTTTTCATGCTTTATGTCCTAAAAAAAGGCAATTCCAAGTACCTCTTAAAGTATTCAGATGCACCTGTTTTGTGCATATTCACAATAATTATAGAGATAAATAAGATGCTAGAGCTATTAAGTGTATTTTTTTGGATTACTCTCTAACTTAGAAAAGGTACAAATGTTATGATTCTGAAAAAAGAAAACTATTTGTTACGATAGATGTTACTTTCTATGAAGACTCATTGTTTTATGGTGTTAACGAAAATCAATAATCAGATTAGCCTGCTTCGATTGTACTACCAATTCCACCATTAGAAAAGCCTCACAAAATTGAAGAGGAAGAATAACTGTAGAAGAAAAAAGATGCAAGAGGTGAGAGAAAGATATTCTTCCTAAATCCTAATGCTACCCTAGATCAAAATTCTCGCCCCGAATCAACTCTTATTTCAACTCAGGTAACTCCTTCAATCCTGCCTAATGATTGTGATAATTTACCTATTGCTCTTCGGAAGGATAAATGTGAAGTTGCTAGATATCCTATACACAAGATGATTTCATGTACTAATTATCCAAAAGAGTGAGTTGTTTGTGATGAATGCATATAATATCTATATTCCCAAAACGTTTGAAGATGCCGAACAAAATTCAGATTGGAGGATAACTATGAAAGAAGAAACCGCAACATTAGAAAATAATCAAACTTGGGAACTTACAGATCTACCACTAGAAAAGAAGATTGTGGGTTGCAAGTGGATGTATACAGTAAAGTTTAAGTCTAATGAACAAATAGAAAGATAAAAGGTGAGGTTAGTAGCTAAGGGCCCTGTTGCAAAAATAAATACTATCAGAATCCTCTTAAGTATAGCAGTTAACCAAGGATGAGAACTATGGCAACTGGATGCATTTCTTGAGAGAGATCTTACTAAGGACATCTACATGGACTTACTTCCGGGATATTATCAAGGGAAGACGTCATCAAATGTATGCAAACTAAAAAAATCTATTTATGGTTTGAAGCAATCACCTAGACCTTGGTTTGAAAGGTTTAGTAATGGTATTCTTGGTTTAGGTTTCATACAATGCGTTAGTGATCACACTTTATTTATCAAGCGGGACAAGAAAACTGTTCTCTTAATTGTGTATGTTGATGATATTATTATTACTAGTGATGATGTGGAAAGAATTACTTATTTGAAAAAACATTTACATGCTTTATTTGATTTGAAAGACCTAAGAAAATTACATTATTTTTTAGGAATTGAGATTATTTGAACCAAGGGCTCTTTGTTCATAGGTCAAAAAAACTATATTCTCGATTTATTAAAGGAGATGAAAATGAAAGATTGCTGGATATTCTCTATTCCCATTGAGATTCAAAAGGAAGTTGTTGGAAATTCTAATGAACCTTATGAAGATGTGGGGAGATATTAAAGATTAGTGGGAAAATTATTATATCTCATAATTACCAAACCCGATATAAGTTTTGCGGTGATCTATGTTATGTATGCATTCACCATCAAGACACCATATGAATATTATATTTTAGATATCTGAAATCATCTATTACCCACAATTTACTGTACTCCCCACATGGATCACTTGATATCAATATTTTTTCAGATGTTGATTGGGTAGGTTCCATAGATGACAGAAGATCAACTTGAGAGTATATAGTATTTCTAGGAGATAATCTTGTTTCATGGAAGAGTAAGAAATAATCTGTTGTGGCTAGATCAAGTACAAAGATAGAATATTGTGCTATCGCTCTTGGTATGTGCGAGGGTTTATGGGTAATGTCACTAACGAAGGAAATTGATTTTGGAAGAAACTCTCCAATTAATTTCTTTATTGACAGTAAGGCAACTCTTCAAATAATCTCAAATCCCAAGCACATTGAAGTAGATTGTCCCTTCATTCGAGAGAATGTAGACCATAAAATCTTCAATCTCATCCATGTTCGTTCAGACAATCAGTTGGCAGATATTCTTACTAAACCAATAGCTGCAAATGGACTAAAAAAGACTCTTTACAAGTTGGGGATCTCTACTGTTCAAGACCCAACTTGAGGGGGCGTGTTGAAGACTATTGACTTTTATTGTTAATATTCTAATTTGGGTCGTCTGGCTCTTATTGGATCAGATTATGATTCAATAGGAGCCGTATCTAATCTCTTTTACTTACTTAGGGGTAGATTAGTCTTTTAAGTTATAAACCACCATATATACTAACCCTAATTGTAGTTGGTCTTTAACTGAAATAAAGAGAGAGAGAGTGTGTGTGTACGGTTGCACAAGTAGGAGGCGTCGGCCCTCTTTTCACTTCATAGATGAAGATTTGCATGATATTTGATATTTTTATGTTTTGGATTGTTTACCAACAGAGAATGGTCTAACTCTGACAGTGGGGAAAGTATAACCCCATGAGTGAGCTGCAATGTAGCAAAACCAAGCTTTCTCCCACACTAAAGTCCCTTGTTCATTGTTCGGCCTAGCTTGAATATGAACTAGCGGAGCTAACCACTGCTCGAACAACTTCCATTGAATCATGTTAATGAACAACTCGCCATCCTTTTAAGAGTTAAACTGAACCAAGTTGAAAGAGGGATTTCCTTAAGTACTGAAAGATAATAGCCTTCTTACTTCCTCTTACGAAAAAGGTGAGAAAATTGACAATTCGTTTAACTTAAATACCATACTTACAATTATCTTGTGGATTATATTTTAGGCAAAAGGTTTTGAAAATACCACTTGATGAGCTTTCACTATCTGAACTGGGCTCTGCATACCATACTCATGTTTGGCTTGGATGCTTTAACAAATTAAACACAAACAAGCATGGAACAAGCGGAAGCGTGCTGAAATACAAGCGGCTTGGTTCATATACCAGCATAGCTACTGGTCTGATAGTTCATGGTATGTGTTGATCTTTGCAGTTCATTTACATATTGCAGACCGAGCTTGCTAAAGAGTGTCGTGTTGACCTTTTGAATGTCTAAGCCAACAAAAACCTCTGCGTCTCGTTGGACTTCATCTGCAAGATCTGTCAAGTGCAATTTTCCCAGTGTGAGAACGTAGTCACGTGTCCTTGTCCTTTTGTATCCACTATCAGATGTCGAAATGGTAATGAGGCGGCGAGTTGGCTTGAGTTGCACCTTACAGCCTCTCTTTGAATGCTTTAGAAACAGAGACGCAAAGCAGTGAGCATCATAAGATACTGATGAAGAAGGTCCACAAACATCTGCAACCTTTTTGAAGAAAGTTAATGAAACCAAAACCAAAACCAAAACCAAGTCTTATATTATTTTTTAAGTGGGGTTGGCCACATGGATTCTCTATCGTCATTGTGTTCTATCTCATGTAGTATTCGCATTTAATTTAAGAAAAGCACGATCATGTTTTATCGTTTCATCCCAACACTTTTGAGGCATTTCCCACTTGCTTGAAGTGTTCATCGGCTAATTTCTCATATCTTCTCTCCGAAACGATATGATCTTGGCTTAAGCTTGCGATGAATTAAATCTCATTAAATCCATCGTACCAGCAAACGCTATCTTCTGCATATCATTGATTTCAACAATTAAATAAGCTGATCAGGCTCTTCCTTTAAAAAATAGAACAGCTGAAATAAGTAAGATTCTCCACATATGGAGCTCCAGCTCTTCTCGTCAGGGGGTTGACTCCAAAAACCTTCAAGTTGAAGGTCTCAAGATCGATACCCTGGGTGTGTTTACTGGTAGTGGTCTTCCTAACCTCAGATTGCCTTTAATTAAGAAAGAGCTAATATTTTCCTGTCAAAACATTAGTGATCCACTAAGAGCGACTGTTTGTAGACTTCATTCAATGATTATATTTTGGAAGAAAGACACAGAGACGGGGAATTCAGATAGAAAGAAAGCTAGAAAGGGCTAGCTTTGTACCTTCAGAAGATCGTTTCTTCTTGATGAAGGTTCCTCATACTTTGAGAAATGGCATTGCAGACACTTTCTGTCTGTTAGAGGATTGTGTTGAATAGCTTTGAGTTTTTGGATTTGAGTGTTGATTGTTTTGGACCACGGGTGGCATAATCCCTCCATTTTTCCAGATCTTTAGATGGTTGTAGTGAACTCTGAAGGAGAGACTGGCATGGATTTTTCATAGAAGTCTTCCAGCCTTATCTTCTCTAAGAGCGCTGATATGGGGTGTGGCTATCGTTGATAAAAAATTTAGATAATTACTACCTGCTCCTTTTCCTCGGGGAAGTTTGGTAAAATACTCAGACAAATGCTCAAATTGTCAAGAAAGTAGGGTGACAGTATAGGACACAAATGGGAACTCGAGACAAACACCCTACCCAGAAAGAATGGGTTCGTGTCCACCGAAAGATAATACGGAAAGAACTGGGTTGTGCTTGGGTGGACTTATTTTGCTATGAACATGAAACGACGCAACATAAATCATGATATGAAATGCATATTTCTTGGTTGATAAAAGACAAACGCAAAATCCTGACATGAAAACGATGGGAACTTATTGTGTATGCAGTGCTATTTGGGTTTTAGGAGCTAAAAAAAATTATTACATCTTTGAAGGATTAGATTATTCTCTCTTTGGATACATGAAACATTTTTGTCAAGGTTTATAAGGGAGTTGAGAGAGTCGAGAAAGTTTGTCTTCAAACTCTCCGTCGACCGTTCGAGCTTTTTCAAATGGAGAAGTCTATTTATGTAAAGCAGAATTCAATATAAAACTTGGCATGAGCACAACCTCAGGAATATCCGTGTCTAAAAGTGATGAAAGGACTTGCTTCATGTTCAGGTCGACATGTGACAACCAGGAAATGACATGGTACAAATCCCACTCGAAACACAAAATCGCCACACCTGCATAGGAGTGTGGCTTGCAACACGCTCATACCATGTGGTGGTGGTTCGACTCACGCATGCCGCACGGAGCACGGAGTTGGGGCACACTTGGGCTAGGTAAGGTAGCACCCAGCTTGTTTAATTTTGTAAGAGAGTTTATATCTCTATATTTGTTTTTTTGTATTTTGATTCATTTGCTTTTGTTTTGAGTTCTTGTAATAAGTGGATGTGAAATCCGGCATTAATATGCGTTTAGTTAGATTTGGATCTAGTGTTTAGTGTGAGTTCATTATTGGGTCTCTATACAGAACGGGTTCTTAAGATCCGGTTCTATTTGGTCTTTCATATAAACCTTCAGGCATTGTAAGGGTTCAACCTCCAGATGAAATAAAATAACAGGAGAGAGAGAGAGAGAGGGTCTTCCATCTTCTTCTTCCTCTCCACTTTTACTGTGAGTTTGTATATGTGTGAGACCACGTCCACCGAGAAACCTCTCTCAGACCGGAAGTGGTGCTGGGTCGCGACGTGAGAAAGAGAGTGGCAGGGGTGCCGATCACAGGCTGCACACCCACGGAGGTGAACCGAGATGGATTCCGGAGACATGGCCCTATCATGGCTGGCGGTCATCCAATGGGTCACCTGGTTGAGGGGCGGTGACAAGTGTCATTGTGCTTGACCCGAACCGATCCATATCAAACCCATAAAGGTCAAGGTCTAGTAATGACAGAATACATCCATACATCATCCCGCCTTTGTTTAGCCTGAAAAATAGGAGTCGGGTGAGATTAGCAAAATTTGATAGACGTCATTCAAGGAGTATTTTGGAACCAACGGTTATAATGTAAAATTGTAAAGATATTATCAATCATCAAAATTATATGGATGATAATATTGACCCGATCCATGCAACCCTGACCTGAACAGGGCAGAGAATACCCGACCCAATCAGGTTTGGGTTCGGGTATGGGGTTCAGATGCCCCAACCTGATACTTCACACACACATGCGCGTTGGAAAAAGAGAACCCAAACCCGTACATGTCCCTGTTAAGGTTAGGGTCAATGACAGGTATAGATATACCACCTGTCTCTTACCCGCTCCATTGCCATCCCCAATCAAAATTGCATACATTTGACTCAATGAGTTCTGAAATTCTAAGCAAAACTTCTAACCTTCAACACGTCTGCCTTGTAACTCAGCCTTTTCTTTGTAAACGCAGCGTTTTATGTTTTACTAAGGAAATCTAAGAGTTGATTCACATCATACTTAACCCCGAACCCAGCATGAACAGCTCCTGCAAAGTTGATGTTTGTGCATCCAAAGTGACGAGAAAAAGAACAGATCACGTTCAGGTTGACCTTGTTTGACATAAACACAAAATGACATCAGAAACAAGACCTGAAGAACCAATCCTTTGGCAGGTTTAAGATATGACACAGAAACCCGACAAGAATACACGTCTCATGCCTAGTGGTGGACCCAAAAAAAAATTTTAGACGAAGTGTACTTGTATTTCGCATCTACAAAATACTTGTATTTCTCTATATAGAGTGACAAACCTAAAAAAATCAGATTTTGAGTAACACCTATGCTTCACCTTGCCTTAAAGTGAGTATTGCTACTGCTCATGTCCACTCAAGTGTCACGAAAAAAATTGGTTGGATTCAGGTTGACCTGTTTTTTATACAACCGTGTGCCAGAAACAGGAAACGGCCAGCGCCAACCGTGTGACAAACAGTTCGAACCATGCTTGAACAGACTGTGCCCATGGGAGAAAAAAATCTGAGCTTGATTGTAATAGAAACAAACCAAACAGGAACCTGATGAACCGAGTCGTAAACGGACTTCGTTCAGATCGGTTCAATCATCTCGTTTTTCACCCCGAACCGTTGACATAGTCTCAGTAAACTGAAAATAACTATAAAAGCGATCGTTTCTCGACATTTTCTGTTATATGAGCACTTTTATGTAATTTGATTTATTTCCGTGGAGGAAAGAGAAAAAGGCTCATCTGTTAGTTCGTTAAAATGGAATACCCCAAATTCTCTCTCTCTCTCTCTCTCTAGCTCTCGCTGTGACGCAGATTCTATGGCGCTCTTCTGTCCTCCAATCTCGTCCTCGATCACCCGGAGAGCATACCCCCAATTCTCCGGTGAGATCTCTCTCCTCTCTCTCTTTCTATGTGTGTGAGAGAGAAAGCACATGCTCACACGCGAAACTGCACCCATGCTCGAAGAGGAAAAAGGGGGTTGAAGGGGAATGTGATTGTGGTTGGTTTTGTTTTAGGTGAAGTCTTCCTCCCCTTCCGCTTGAGGACGCCTTCTCCACGTTTCGATTCTCGCAAATCCACCACTCCGCACCCAACACCCTCCTCTGTAAGGACCTCTCTCTCTCTCTCATCCTAATTGTTTCATCTTCCAACAAGAAGGGAGCAATCTCATGTCTTTGGTCGTGTTCAGTCGTGTCATTTCTTATGTAACAAGTCGTTTCATATAAATACAAATATAAAAATATATATAAAAGCTGGCATATGTTAATACCAAATCTGCTAATACGTCCAAAGAAATCTCAACCACCAATATTCTTTTTAAGTGTATATCTACACCTCCTTCTTTTTTAAATTTAAATTTAATTATTTATTAAGATTTATTTGAATTTCCTAGTACTTAACTTATACCGAGCCTAAAAACCATAGCTTGGCAAGTAGTCGGATATTCTTCCAACTTAGCTTTTTCATGACTGATATTCGCTGACGACCTTTTGGCTGTATGTCTGGAGCCCGTTGAATTCGGAACGCATTTTATCAATCGTAGAACCGGAGAAAACTAAGCTTTGCAAGCGCTAGGGAGCACTGACAGAGTGAATGAGCAAGGCTTATTGCACCTTCGAATTCTGCATTCTTAAGCACCACCCAGTAGCCTAAACATGTTGATACTGCATCTCTCAAAGTGGGGGAGATGCAAGAGTATAACAGCAAATGCTAAAGACTCACCATCTCCCACAATGTAGCAACATTCAATTTCCGACTCCAAATTGCTTTCTCATGGTGATGCTTTCTGCTGCTGGACTCTTGCCATCTAGGGTATGCTGGATGAAGTAAACTAATCAGGAAGCATATAAAAAAGATTACCTCAAATTGCCGAATATGTCACGGGGCTAGGTGATCCCTATTTCCTTTCTTCTTCACATAAGAGAGGAAGACCTCAAAAGTGTTTGAAAGGAGAAAATAGAGTATGGTCTTATCTTTTGGAATTAAATGCTAGTATCACAAGAGGTTGAGCTCAATGGTCACGAAGAGTCCATGCAGCCAGCCCACTGAGTATGGAAAAAGGCTTTATTTTGGTGTTCGTTTTGATGGCTGTGCTGAAAAAGAACTCAAAAGCAAATGTAACACATCAAAAAGTGAGCTAAGCCTTCAGCCTACTGTGGAAAACATCAACAGATTCAGACTTGATTTCAAATTCTTTCATACTTGAGTCAAGTGCATAAATGGATATTACTGATATTTCTCTTGAAAAGTCTAACACCATGTCTCTTCCCACAGAGGCAGGCAAATGCAAAGAACCCAATGAAAGTTAAGTATCAAGCAGCCACACCCTTGAACAATGTTATCAGTCTTATTGGAGTCGCAGTCGCAGAAGCCTTTGACCCAAGCCTTGCAAGAGCATCATCTACATCTCACACGCATGCTGAATTGGGAAACCCAGTCCAAAATACAGAGACATTGCCAATGGCAACACTTGCTGACATTGATCCAGCAACAGCTAAGCTGGGGGTCACAATCATCGGGCCCCTATTATCGGCATTCGGGTTTCTGTTCATCCTCAGAATAGTAATGTCGTGGTACCCTCGGCTTCCTGTCGGTAATTTCCCATATGTCATTGCATATGCACCGACAGAGCCGATTCTCAAGCAGACGAGGAAGTTGATCCCACCCGTTGGTGGAGTGGATGTCACCCCTGTGGTTTGGTTCGGCCTCATTAGTTTCTTGAATGAAATACTAGTAGGCCCACAAGGTCTTCTAGTTCTTCTCTCACAACAATTGTAATCCATCACTTCAAACAATCACTTTTGTTTCTCCTATCACATTGTACCACTTTGTGATTCAGCTTAGCTGCATAGTCTGTGAGAGTAACAACAATTTTGAGCAAATGCCAACTTCCTCAATTCTAACAACTCTTGCATGTAAAAAGCTCAAGGTATTACATAACCATAAAGGAATTGTAGACCTCTGTCCAAAATCCTCATTCATCTCCTAGATGTTCGCGTGCAGGAACTACGAAGAAGCACAATTATACTGATTGGTCCATATTGTACGATATGCACCAATATGTGACGATTTGTGATGCAGCATATCCCAAATCATAATCTTATTGTAATGTTGTACCCTTGATCGGTACAGGCAACATTATGCTGCTTGCAGCACTATCGGGAAGTGTAACCTTCAATTCATTTGATTCAAGGTTGAACCTAGAACTGAACCAAATCTAACACTACCGTGGGCATGGTATTGGTAAAATTTTGAAAACTGCCATTTTACTAGCTAATCAAGCTGAACATATCGTGTCCACATATGAGAACTCATATGATTTAAGGAAATGCAATTGAGTCGATACCTCCATGGACCTCCTTTTTTCCCCGAAAAACCCAAATATCAAACAGAATAACCAACGCAATGACTAAAACATTTGCCGATTACCAGGTAAGGTTTCGTGATTGAGAGATCGGGTTTGGATCTGGACCTATCAAAATACACCGACTAAAAAGGAAAACCAAAACGACGTTCCCGTATTCTCTGTGTTTCTCGCCTCATTTAAGCCCTAGGGAGGCCGTTTAGCGTGCTCTGCTTCCTGTTTCCGGTTTACATCACTCACCAACGACAGAAAGCGGTGGATTCGTCTCCGGACTTCAGGTAACTCCTTCACTCTTCCTTCGGTTTTCACGGGAAGATCAGTGGTGGCCGGAGGACTTAAATGGTAGACGTAAGGCTCGGGAATAGGGGCTTGTCACCCAGCTCTTACTACCTCAGAAAACCGGGATGAATCAAGGAAACCGATGAACCAGCGGAAGTCGTTCGATGGACTGAATTGAACCATCTCGGCCGAGTTGGATGTCAACAACAAGAACCATAACTAAGGATATGTGGTGTGTGACATGCATCTAAATATGTTTTTCTTTCATATATGACGAAAAACAGCTACGTCAGTCGCATTATCGAAGCACTACAAGTGGGGAATTAATATATCACCGCTTATTACCTATGGTGACTCTGCTGGCTAGGTCGATTAAGGCCATATTAGTAGTGAGAAACAATTCATAAGCTGCTAGATGATTGTGTTCTGGGGTACACGATTTGTCAATTGATGGGCGTGTCACCTAGTGCGTAAGCTTTAATAGTGAGTGTGCAACTGAATTATTTGAATGGTAGATGTAGAAAAAGTTTAATAAGTATAACTGTGTGAAAATAGTGATCATCATGTGGTTTGTCTCGGTCTCCACTGACTTACGGACCTTTGGAGTTCCAAAGTGAATGCATTGTGTTGTTTTGAGCACTCTGACTCAAATAAAAGTTTCGGAGGGATGGATGTCTTCTGTGACTTGTCCAGACGTTATAGGACCATGACTTTTGGAACTAAATAGTGGGTTATGCGCGGGCAATTGATCTGGTGGACTGTTGAAAGATCTTGAGGGATGCATTGTCGATCTTGGGATCACGCATCAGAGAAATGGTAAAGATCTGATATTGAAAATGTAATGGCATATATTCAAAGTAATGCCACTCTGATTTGGATGTTGTTTGTATATATTTAGTAAATTTATGGTTTGTGTTGGTTAATTTTGGGTTCGTCTTTCATGAATAGGCTGTCTTGCAAGGTTTGAACATGTAATGTGAACGAGTTTATTTGACAAGGAAAAGTCTTGTTAGGGTGTGACAGAAGTGATATGATAGCAGCACAGAGGTAGAAGGGATTTGATCTTTCATTGTCAAAAAATGGGTACGTCTCTTCTGTCCTGCAAAGTATTTTTTTAACTGTATATGCACTAAAGCTGAATTATGCATGCTGTAAATAACTTTTTCAAAGGACAATCTTTTGTAAAACATGGTAATACTACAAAGATTGACCTCTCCCCAGATTCTCTATTGAAAGAGAAGATGCAGTAAGGCTCCAAACCTAGTGGGATGCCTCTGACTAATTTTTTTGACACTAATTGTCACCTGATGTACGGAGCTTAACCTTCATACCAAATGTGGCATGGTCTATCTAGGCATGTATCATGCCAGCTAGTTGCCTTCCCCTGGAAGAGCTCATTATTGTGAATTATTTATTTTATATTTATTCAAAAACATGATGATTCTAAAAAGATGTCATGGAAAATGTTCAAACTATCTTAGTAGAAAACTGCTGTTGCTAGTTCGACCTTTTGATTATGCTGTATATGTGTTTATCATGGTTCTCTGTTACATATCATGATTCAGTTCAAACTGAAATGATATCATTTATGAATTTTAGCAAATTGGGGCACACCACCATTTTATGGAGGTTTTGAGTGAATGACGTTTGTGATCAAAGAAATGATTTAAGATTCTTGGGGTATTGATATCATGGATTGTTGAAATTAATGAATCTTTCAAATTTTGAAGCTCTGGTGATAGATTTAGCGTTTAAAGTTGACTTTAAAGTGTGGTTGTCAGTGTTGTTTGTACCGCATTGTATCATGTATTATTTTCTCTATGAGATGGGTGTATCATAAAAGTATTATTCTAAGTTAGACTAGTTTCTTAATTTGTGGTACCAACGTTAGATATGGTCATAATTAGTAAGGTATTGAAAGAAATTGTTAGTTTCATTGTTGAAAACTTTGGAAACTGCTTATTTTTATGGTTCTTATTGTTATTCTTGAGAGGTCACCTTTTAAGATAAGATAGTTGTGTTGTGTTGGAACAACCTTTAGCCCTTTTATCCCTTTTGGTTTCTTGGCCCCTCCGCCCCTTTCGGCTGGCCCTCCATTTAAACTGTGATTAATTAACTAGTATACAATCTTAAAGACATATGTTATAATTACTTATATACCAATCTTGGTTTAGTCACTGATTATACAATTTGAGATAATGAAAAGATCTTGTGAGATCACAGAATTTGTACTTTAAGTTCAATGGTTGATGGACTTAATGTAACGATGGAGAGAGAGAGAGTAATGGTTTCTTTTGATCTGACGCTATGTAAGAGTCCGTACCCAACTTATATCAAAGATTAGATGCATTAGATAATGTTTTCTGATATACTTGCATAGTTGAAAATAGTGTTGTTCGATGTATATCCTATCATGTATTGTTTTGGTCTACGATACGTATCATATCGTATCGTATCGTCTCATATCGTAATTTAATACTAAAAAATTAGTAAAAAAATGATAATTACAAAGAATTCATATAATACAAAAATTTAGTACATATTCATCATTTATTATTCAATAATTTAAAAAAGAATTACATATTTTAAAGCATTACATGACATCCTTAGAAAAAATACAACTTTTATAATTCTCAATCTTCACTTAACACTCAAATAGAGTGTCTTCCATTTCACAAATACAATAAAAATCATATCCACACACTTCATAACTTCATATATTGTCATTAAAAAAAAACACACAAATAAAACAAAAAATAACAAATAAAAAGATTTTTTTTTTCTGAAAAACTCAAAAAATATACCACAACGCGAGTTGAGAGCCTTACAGAATGTCGTAGAGCACCTTGGGAACCTTGAACACCTTGGGAGCATTGAGAGTCACCAGAGAGCACCATGGGAGCTTTCAACATGCGCAAGAAACCCGTAGAAATGTGGGTTTTTATTTGGCCAATGACCTTTTATAAAGGTCCCTAGTTGTATCACCTGTATTATACGATACAGGCTATATCACAGGATATAGTCCGATAAGTTAAACATTGGGATACACTAAATGATACGATTCATGCGATACAAATAACACTGGTTAAAAATTAAAATTGTACCTACATAGTTTAAGTTATAAAATGATAGGAGAGTGTGCTGGTCTTTATGGCTAGCTATTATAAACAGTGTTGTTCGACGTGTATCATATTGTGTATCGTTTTGGTCCACGATACGATATGTATCATATCATTATGTATCATAATTTAATACTAAAAAATTGGTAAAAATCCAAAAAAATAAAAAAGCAAGAAAAAATATGATAATTGCAAAGAATTCATATAATGCAAAAGTTTAGTACATATTCATCATTCACCATTCAACAATTGAAAAAAAAAATTATATATTTTGAAGCATAAATACATTTATATATTGTCATCAGGATCAACTAAATAATCTTCATCTTCTCTTTGTTGAATATCCTCACCACCATCTGCTTCAAAATCAAAGTCTTCACTCCCTTGATGATGTTGTTGCGCTCCTTCCAAAATAATCCATGTAATGTCTTCTTCGGTTAGGAGTGCATTTGCTTCATTATCTTCCATAATCTACTCTTCTAATATATCAAAATTATCCAAACTTATTGGATCAAATTTGTTTTCTTCTCTATTTAACTTTTTTTAATTGCTTGCAAGAAAGAAAGAAAAGTAATTAGTAAATAACATTAACAATTGAAGTCAAACAAAATATTGAATTGAATCTTTAAGTATTAACTAATAAAAGATTATCTCTGTCAGAGCCGTATGTTACAACTGATGAAAACTAAGTCATTGAGCCGCTTATGTTCCTATGTGTTGTGTTTCTTTTGTGGATGCTGATGCTTCGGAGCAACTCAAATTTCTATAAAGGCTCTAACCGGGTGCAGGACTCTAAGCGCTCCCTGGATCACTACTTGCTTGCCTTTTTTTATTACGAGAGAGAGTGGTGTGTGGCAAGTAGTGTGAATCGTATGCAATGTATGCTCAATTCCACAAACTTGATTTGGAAGAAGACATACCTCTTTATCCTTCCTGCTTGTGCTTCCGTGATTCAGGAAGGGCTCTTTGAACATGGGTTGAGGAGGCTTTGGTTCTTCCGAGATGTGGAGCCTACCTTGCTATATAAGTCTTCTATTTTGTTTTTCAATGAAAAGCATTTATTGGTATCATGGCCTTTTAGCCTATGTATTTGCAGAAGTTGTCCAAAAGCTTTCCTTTATGGGGTGCTCCTTCGGGAATAGTCGGGAGACTTATAAGACTTTATGCTAAAAAGATGTCTAGGACTTTCGTGAGTGGTTGTCCTAACCTCCTAGGTGAGTGTATTATCTTTTTTCATTTTTTTTTCATTTTTTTGGTCTTTTCCAAAAGATCTTTGTCCGAATGGTTTGGAGGGCCCGACCGAGCTTGGTTCTACTCGGATGTTGGCCATTTTTTGAGTTTTTACTCTTCCTTTCGGTGCAATGCCCCGGGTTTTTAAAATTTGGTTTTTCAAAAAGCTCTTTCCTTTACAGAGATCTTCATAAACTCCCTTTTTAAGATTAGCTTCGAAGAGCAAAGACTTCTTGATCAACTTTTGAAAAGTTGAGATCTCGTGGAGAGAGAGGAGTGTTTTTAAATCAGTTTTGAAATTTTCAAGGATGAGCATCAGTGCACATCCTTCAGAGATAGGCTCTCTATCTTGGCCCAAGAGTGATCTCTACCTAACGATGAATGTGTGTGCATCCTCGTTAGGTGCTTGCTTGGTATCTCTCAAGGTGTTGAGAGTGGGAGTGACTTCTACGTTATGTAAAATTCTTTGCATGAAACAATTCGTCAAGTTCTCGAAATTGGCGAATTGGCTCAAGTCGTATGAAGCCAGTCATTTTGAAGCATTCCCCTTTAGAGAGTGGGGGAACCAGTAGACCCATTTAGAAGAGTCTTTCTTCTTCTTGTAAGCTCTTCTGAAAAAGAGTTGGAGATGGGATCAGGGTCCCTATTTCCATCGTATCGATGAAAGCTTGGTATTTCATCGTCACTATCAGTTTGATAATCAGAGGGTAGAAAATCTGATAGTGAGTATGATTTCTTTTACTTTACTTACCTTTTAATAATTATTGTAAAACATTTCTATCTTTGATTGTGAAAGACTTGGATTATGGTTCTTCCTGGTATTGGGAGGTCACTCTAGGCTTTCTCACGTGATGGGGTCTCTTATGAGCCTTTATTTGCTTGTCGTGAGAGGAGCAAGATTCTACCACATCGGCCTCTTGGATTAATGCGGTGATTATTTTCTCAATTCTTTTTAATTCCCTTTTTAGGGAGGCAAGCGAATCTTCCCGGTTTTTAAAACATTCTTTGGAAATTCTTTTCGAAAGCTGACTTGTAGAGTATGAGGCTCGGCTTAAGACCTCATAAGATCCTTCCGGACTCGACATTATTTTTGTAAAAGAAATCAACTTGTGCACAAAGAGTAGACTAAGACACACGATTTTTGAAAAGTGAACTTGTTTAAAAACAATCGATACCGGATCAACAATTCCTCAAAGACTCAAGTCCCACCAGGCATGCTAATTCTGTAGATGTAAAATTTTATTTTGAAGTCTATGTAGACACTTGAAATAATTTTCACAAACTATGTTGTGCGCGAGCATGCCAGTTAGTTTACTTAAACTAACAAAGATTGTTTCTAACTTCAATAGCGATTGCGGGTAAGTGAGATCTTTTCGACTTAGGCCTTCTTGAATTGATGCTCAAGGGTCAGCCTAGGATTATTTTGGATCCGATGTATTTTCAAAATCTACTTTCAATTCTCATGAATTTAGACAAACTCGTGAACTTGACTTTTAAAAGAAATTTTTTTTCAAAGTCTTTGAAAACAGAAACTGGTTCTGTTTTTAAAGACTTATTTTTGGATTTTTCTCAATAGCTTCTAAATCTCCAAAAATCATGAATTTTATAGTAGACAGAGACTTATATGGAGATTAAGGAACTATTTGTGTTCCGATTTTAAGTGTTGTGAATGTGCATAATTAAATCAGACAATGACTATTACTCAGACGTTCAGAACAGTTCTGTGATAGAAATACAAAGGATTAGTAAAACAACTATATCTCGGTGCATAGACCTCCGATTTCTATGAACTTAGTCTTGTTGGAAAGCTATGAATATCAGCTTTCTTATGAGACCAGTTTCAATGAGTTTGGTTCACTACCGACAAAGTTATGGGATGATAACCCAACCTTTGTTGTAGGAAAAATGGGTTTAAAAGGTTTTGTTTTAATTTTTAATGATCTGTTCTGATTTTATTGACGTGGTTGCACGACCCTAAAATTCTTGAAAATTTTATTAGAAGTGGGCTTGTGTGTAGATTAGGTGTGCAAAGTTTTAGAGCATTCGGAGATTTTCTCATTTATATCGCCAAACCCACTTCTTTAGACCCTTTGGGTGGTTAAGCTTTCTATAAATAAAGTAATCAATTTGTGTTTGTGATAAGCCACTCTTATAAGTAATTAAATGTTTCTCGTTTTTTGAAGATTGTATTGACTATAAAGAGGTCAAATGCCATAACAAAATTTAAAATCTCCCTACCTTCCTCATTTATATCCCCCAAACTAAAGTTTTCATGAATACATTGATATCCTAATACCTCTTTACTAACATATCCATTTAAGTATCCTCCTAAACAAATCATCTCCCTTTGTGGAATTTTTTGGATCACCTTATCTAACTCTTCCGAATAGAAAGTCCCATATGTATCTGATAACTCCTTCTCAACTTTGTTATAGTTAGTTACATTATCTATCATGAATTGGACTACATTCTCTAGCCCAACCTCGGATATCACAACTCTTGCCTTAGGACATCTGTAATATGCCTTTCCTCTAACATATCTAGAGATCTCAAAAACATAAGTCCTTTAGGATAATAAAAAAGTAAGTTTAACAAAGTGCTTCCTCGCCTATTTGTCCATCTGTTTGTTATATGATAATGCATCCTGTCTCCTTCCACAACTCTCTCAAAGTTGAACAATATTCTTATACTTCATGGACAATCTTATCTAATTGCTTTCTTCTCAACTTTTGATAAGAGGACATCTTATATCCTGAACGAATGTTAGCAATTGCATATGTCATTGCTTGAAAATAAAAATTGTTTGCTGCTTTAAATAGAATGCATGCATCATAAAATCATTTGCCCACTACAAGGTCTTCCTGCTCATGTAGTTGTTCTGAAGCCATATCAACACAAATTTCAAGTTGAGCGTTCTACTCCTTCCTCTTCTACCACTTCCACTTGCAACATTTTCAATAACCTTGTTTCTCTTGATTGGTGATCAAAAATTACCATTACCAACCTCTGTCCTACTATCATAAGGAATATTATCATCCAATCCAACAATATCATCATCCTCTTTCTCAAACATCTCTAAATTATCATTCTATTGTTTCCTTTCATGTATGCTCTCAATTATCCTTAGACATTGCCCTTTAATGGCTTCAGACAATTTTCTAATTCTGCACGTGGAAGGAGTGATTGAAATTTCACTAATAACCACCTTCTCACAAAACAAATATTTTATCATCAATCTGTTTTTCTTAACTGTTATACTCTATTGCCATGCCGGATCATAGAACCGAGATTGGGAGTACACCCTTTCGACCCTTCCTGCCATTTCAATTGAACACTTCAATCCAATAAAAAACCTGAAAATAAAAGTACTTTATAAATCCAAATCTTTATATAACAGTGTCTCCCACTTCAAAATAGAATAAAAATCATATCCACGTATTTCATAACTTAATATTTTGATTGAGTAGGGCACCACTTCTCTATGACGATTTTGTTATTTAAAAAAGAAAAACTCAAATAACACCAAAAAAACAACAAATACAAAGAAAAAAATTATGAAAAATACAAAAAATATATCACAACCCGATTTGGGAGCCTTACACAGACGTCATAGAGCCTTTTTTTTAGCCTTAAACACCAAGGAGGGGGAACCATGGAAGGGAGCCTTAGGAGTCTTAAACAGAAGCCAAAAACTTGCGTTTTCGTGGGTTTATGTTCGGCTAGGGACTCTTGGTCCTTGACTGTATTTCCCGTATCGTGCGATACATTGCCATATTATATGATACGACACGATACAGATGGCTTTGTGATACAACCTGTTGTATTGTATCGTTGAGTTTCACAATACAATACGTATCGCACTACACCGTATGCGATAACACTAGTGGTAAATAGAGTCGGAGGATGACAATTTCTATCATGAGGCCCTCGTTGTTTGATAGGAGGGGGATGGTTACAAGCAATTTTGAATTCAAACCGGAATCAACAGTTCTCAAAACCGTAATTGGTCTCGGGTTGGTTCAGTTACAGTTTAAGGTTTTGGAGAAACAGAAATCCTAGCTTCCGGTTTATGCTAGGACATTGAGATTGGATATAGCTCGAGACACATCGCTCACGTGCTCACTTAGGCAGTTGTGGAGAACACAGAGTTGCCACTCAAGACTGCCGACATCGGCATTGTTAGAAGAACGTCTCTAGTTTTCAAATCCTAAGAAGCTGCTTCATTGAATTTGGCAGACACCTTGGACGAGCATGTTAGGTGTTGGAAAGAGAAGAGAGAAAGCAACAAAAGAAACTGTTAAATATAATAGGACTCTTTGGATATAAGTACTGATATGGTACAGGGTTGCATGCCATAACATTAAAGAATCAATATAACTGACCACTACTTAGTGTGGGAAAAGGCTTGGTTGTTGATATATATATATATATCTGATGCTGTTTGGTTTTGACTATGTTAGGTGTTGTTTTCCTGTTATTATAGTACTCTGTGTTCCTGTGTGTGTGTGAGAGAGAGAGAGCTATGATGAAAAATTTATGCTTCCTGTTGCATTCGTGATCCTTTTCAGATGAAACAGTGAAACAGCAAGCAAAGGATCCTTTTGAAGTTGCATTTGTTGATCAGGATTCGCCACCTGAATCACCTGTAGCTGATGCTCCAACTGCCATCAATGATGATCAAGTGATAGCTGCAGAAAACCCAGTGGTTGAAAAAGCCAAAGAAGATGAAGAGGAGGAGGAAGAAGAAAATGTCGACACTGAACTGGGGAAACTCCCTGCTGGTGACCCTGATAAAAAGGCTAAGATGCAGTAAGTACCTTGTTCCTCCTTCTGGCATGTTTATTTCTGTTTTCCAAATAGACTAAGAACTAGTCTTCTTTTCATATTATAAGATATCTACAGATTTGGTTAATATGCATGTACCTTTTCAGGGCAATTCTATCACAATTTACAGTGGAACAAATGAGTCGATACGAGTCGTTCAGGAGATCTGGTTTCCAGAAAGCTACTATGCGAAGGGTATGCATTTTCAGTGTTATAAATTTTAGATCAACACTTCCGCTTTTCATCTCTCATATATGAATACAGTTGTCTCATCATCCACTAAATTAGTTGGGTACTCATTTTCGGATACTGGAGATGCCCAAGTTCGTTTGAAAATCGTGTACGTTGTTGTTTCGGATTATCTGCATATGCAACCTTGCAAACTTTTCCTCAAAAGATCTGGTTCTCTCTCTATCCCATCTTTTAGAAGTTGTGGTGTTGCATAGTATTTTAAGTTCACTTTTGAAAACGGTACTGCAAACATTAAAACTAGAAGATAATTAATCATGTTCATCATGATTTTGGTCATAATGTAATATCTGATATTGTTTTGAACTTTATCTAAAAAACTTTCTAGTTCGGTCTCCTTATTTTGCTTCCATAGTTTGGCTTGATTCATGTTGTGCATCTTACTCTCAAGCTTAATACAACGTCATTTTTTGTAGCTTGTATTTCTGCGTTCATTAAAACCCTTTGTTTGGTTTGTTTCCCTTGTGCAGTTACTGATGAGCATTGCTGGCTGTCCTATATCAATGCCAATGACAATTGTGATGTCAGGAATTGCAAAGATGTTCGTCGGTGAGCTGGTCGAAACAGGCAAGATGAAATGTTTTCAGTGATTATTCCCTCTGCAATCTTTTCTTCTCTCATGTTAACAATGAAACCTTTGTTTTCCTTCTGCAGCTAAAATAGTAATGAGCGAGCGCAAGGATAGTGGTCCTGTACGGCCAACCCATATCCGTGAATCATATAGAAGACTCAAGTTGGAAGGAAAGATACCTCGCCGGTCTCGGTCGAGGCTATTTCGATAAGTTCCTTGTTTTGTCTTGTAAATCTTCTTCCCCTGTTTCTGAGGCTTAGAAGTGTGCGGCTTCTCTGGTCACTGATCATGAAGTGCTCTGATTTGGAGCTTCACACCTTTTATTGCATCCTTCATCACCTCACTGTCTGCAAACCCCTGTTCTTTCCACACTAGTGTGCTGGAGAGATCAAATACCCACTAGTTATGCGAGAGGAAACAGATTCTGAATCTCGGTTTGAGGAACTGATAGACAAAGGTTAGGTTGTATGCACTATCTTACTATCTTTTGCTTATGTGTATTGCAACATAGTTACCTTCTTTACTCATTGAGCTAGGATCGGACCATATATACCGGAACAGAGGACTTAACATTTCAGCTGAAACGTCAATAGGTCTGTTATTAGCCAATTTCATCCACGTAGTTTAAGAAAACAGACCATTACTGACATCCTTTAATTTTTTCTAAGTTCGTCTTTTCTGCTATTAGCCGACTCCGTCCAAGCTCATTCATGATGAGTTCATTCCTAAAGCTGAGATTCAGGTTATATGACACTACTTAGGTTTCATCCTCACATGCCAAACTCATCCGTTTAATAGTGTATGAAGAAGTCGCTTTTCTTGCGAGGTCTGCTGGTATAGTCTTATTTAGCTTGTTTAGTTCATTAGAGGATATTTGTGTGACTGCATCTAAAATAGTACGCTAGCTAGCACAACTCAAAACCAAAGTTTTCATGAAACCTTGATATCCTAATGCCTCTTTACCGACATGTCCATTTAAGTCTCCTCCTAAACAAATCATCTCCCTTTGTGGAATTCTTTGAATAACCTTATCTAATTCCTCTAAAAAAGCAGTATTCCATCTTCTAGTCCTACTTGGGGTACGTAAGAACAAACTATATTCAAAATCTCTGCTCTTAACGCCAATTTTAATGTCATGATTCGGTCACCATATCGTTTTATGTCTACTACACTATCCTTTAAATCTTTATTTATGATAATACAACTTTGTTTCGAACCTTTTCCTTACCTAAGTACTATAATTTAAAACTTTTATCATCAATCTCATTTGCTTTTTCTCCAACCCACTTTGTTTCTTGTAAACATAGGCTATGAATATTTCTTCGAAGGTAAACATTTCCCAAAGAGCCATCAGCTATTATAGAAAAGAGGTCCATGCACACATGTTTACAAACTCAAAATACATTATTCTTATTTACCTATGACAATGAGGCTTTTTGTCACATGCGAAGGTCCTAGACTCATACGAAATTGTTGGAGGGCTTTAATGCAGGAGCTTAGTTACACAACCATAGCAAAAATTCACTTGTGGAAGACATTTGAGTCACACTTAAATTGAGGCTATGTGGTCAATGAGATATCCCATGAGCAATAGGGAATTATCAAAAGACTGGTCTTCATAAAATCTCATGAAATTTTATGAGTTTTGTATCAAAAGACTGATCTTCATAAAATCTCATGAAATTTTATGAGTTTTGGATTTTTTCTTAGACGAACTTAACGCCTAAAAATAAGGTAAGAGAGAAAAGTCTACATATGTTGACCTTCGTGACAGGCTTTTCATGGTGATTGTGGTGGTACAAATGCTTCTTGACGTGTAACATGTTTCTTCTTTGAGGGTAGGATTCTATTTATATTTGGGTTCAACATGCTGAGAAATGAATCCGGTTGATTGTTGGTCTTGGTTAACCTAGAATCTGACCTGTGTCCCTCTCATTGACATGGTATTAGGATGTGAGGCTCTGCCAGTCATCGCCTGGAATTTTGTCGCATAAATTGGCAAAAGGAGAAAGCTATGTGCAAGAAAATGGGGACACAAATGCCGAGGACCATCATCAGTGAAATAGAAGGGACCCTAAATGCCGAATGCACCTTCTAGAACAACAATGTCTTTGAATTAAACTTTTACTTCCCAAATATTTTTGGCTTTTTCATATTGGACCTATAGTATATTCCTCAGGGGGTTCTCAAGGGTCCTCCATACTATTTGAGCTCTAGGTGCTCACAATAGCTTTTGGGGGATTGTCTCACTTTTCCCTCCTTGTTCTCTATACTGTGTGAGCCCCTTACAACCAGTAGCAGCTTTCTGGGGTTCGACACTTCTACTCGAGCAAGCATGCATTCCTTTACTGAATCAAACTACAGCAAGGATGCTGGGAACAAATAACGTTGCCTGATCGAGAGAGAATCCTACTATCCAGCCACACCTGGACCATAATTGCATGACTTGCTCACCAAATTGATAGTATGGGACCAAGGATGGTAGGAGATGCCGATCCAATTGCATATATTGGCATGCTGCAACAATGCAAAAAGAGATGCTAACTAGAGAAAGAGTTCAATCTGAGAGGATCTACCATTTTGACAGTAAATTTGATTTCAATTGTCAAGGGGCATGCTTTTACCTGGTCAAATTCACTTGCTACATAAAAGGGGAGCTCCATTATGTAGCTGATGCTAATACAAGCGAGCTAAATAATGAGGTTCTCATATCGGTGCAAAATTAGTTCGGTGTTTTATGAATGTGTACATATAGATAAATACATACATATGTTGGTGTACAGACATGTCACTATATTTTATATACAACATTTGTAAATGTTATATTAAAGTAAAATATAGATGTTAGGAATAGGAGGAGACGCCAGTGTGCAATGGCAGATCTAGAAACTCTTTCTAGGGGGTGGGGATAGGCCCTCAAATGGTTTACGGTGGGGCCAATTATGTCTTATAGCCCATGGATCCCACCATGGGCTATAGGCTTTAAGTTGATTTTAGAAATTTGGGGTGGGAGGATGCCCCACCTCGGCTTGATGTAGACCTGCACGTTCAAAACAACAAGAAAATTAGAAAAGACAGCTGGAAAAGATCAAAAGTAGCTTCAAATAATTGGTACATATGAAAAAGGGTATTGGTCTCGTCCATGCATACAATCCTAACTGTTGGAGCCGCCTTTACTTAGAGAGAGGGCCGATGCCTTTGCAGTCGAATCATTTCATCATTGTTGATATAATAAAATCTACACACTCAAAACAAACAACAAACAAACAAATATATTGCACAATGTCTTCAAGGTATGCCATAAATCACAATTTCCTTTAGGCTTAATTTGTCACCATCGGATCTAACTTTCCATATGCAAGCGGCTGTAGTGAATTTTCTGCAAGATAAATTGAAAACCACTTGTCTAGCCTTGGACGAACATAGCTAAGTCCTAGACATCAATGATATTAAAAGAATAATAATTTTCTACTAATCTTTTCTTTTTGTGTATAAAAGAATAATAAAGCTGAACTTAAACTTATGTGGGTACGATGGGACTTGATTCTCATGCTTCATTGCATGATCTCATATACACATACCATAGCATAACCTCTTATCTCACTCTTCTATATCCAAGAAGTTGGTTGCACCTCATCTATTTGTAGATGGTGAAGAGCCGTCACAAGTTTGTTCATAACTCTTTGTTATGTGAGACACCTGGTTATATATGTCATCCTCAAGAGTTACAACTCTTGAATAAACATTGAAAAGTTTCATTATTTTGGAAATTATCTAAGAATCCCCAATCATTTCCAAAATTATATGCCATTATTATAAAAATCTTGTCTTTCAATAAAGGTCTCTTGCGACTTGAACCATTATCTAGTCATGGTTACCACTAATCTGAAAAGAAACGGTAGACCAGCTTTAAACTATTCAATCCATATGAATTAAGGTATAAGACTTAAATAATATTTCAAACACCATTGAATGCCATTTTTAAACATTGACATATTTATGGCCTTGTGTATTGTATTCTTATTTATGAGTGTTTCAAGAGTTCAAGCCCTAAACTCCATGAGACGTCTTCACCTTGTACCTATCAAGAGCACCCCATAATAAGCACTTCCGACTTTATTTTCATCTTTATGGGGTTCAAGTACCGTTGACCTTGGGATGTTAAATTAGAAGGTACTTGCAATGACTTGTTAGTGTATTTTTGCTCATTGAACCCAAGACTTGAGGTTGTAAGTGTGAGTTGAGTTTTCATTATTGGTGATTCATCATCGAGGTTATCATCCCAATTCCCTTGTCAAACATTTCCTCAAAGGTTCGCAAGATACCAGAGACAACTCTGTTATTTTATCAATTTTGTCATATATATCTCACATTCACACATGTATTATATAGAATTCATCGGTGTTGCTAAATATATCAGATATCATGAAATAGACTTGTAGGTTGTATCATTTTGATGTAGTTATAAGTGTTTTTTTTTCTTTAGTAATTCATTGATATTGGGTCCCATATTGGATATTAAGAAGCAAACTATATAAACTAAACTGCAATCATGGTGGTAACAATAACACTTATAAGTTTCTTTGATTTGTAATAAATTATACCCCACCATGAGTCAAGACCCAAGGACTCATAGGGTCTACTGAGTAGCTTATCCAATTGACATATTATCTTCCTTCTAAAATAAAAAAGGTTATTATCATAGATCAACCTATAATTAAGCATTTCTTTGAGTACTTTGATACTCATTATGCCAATTGTCCAAACTTGGATTGCTTGTCTGTACCGATATGTGTCTAATTGGACACCCCTCAATATGTGTAATGTCATGTTATTCACATCTTTCTACATGCTAAACAAGACATGTCTCATAATAAACAAATATACATACTAAATGCATAAAATCACCCATGCATGTAGAAATATAATTTGCATATATTCTTATCTAAATTATTCATTCATTTGATAGCATAAGTAAATATATAATTTGCACATGCTCATATGATGATATGCATGCCCACATGTGTAATAAGATCCAAATTATAAATATTTAGATCCAAAAGATTCATTTCCAATCCATAAACTTTGGCATATGAACATGCATAATATGTTGCCATTTGAAAGGTCATCAAATACTGAAGCCAACAGTTCAAACTGGAGTCCACATGGTTCCAATATCAACCAAACATCATAATCGGGTCTTAAGAACCACAATCAGATCCAAATAAGAGATCCAGATTCATTGCAGACGAATCAAGTCAGATCCGTACAATAATTTTGGTCCATGACTAATGAATTCAAACCTCGGATCTAACTCCCATCCAAAACCAAATAAACTAGAGCCAAAATAGATTCAGATTGGATTCAATATATTTGGATCCAAACATATCTAACTTGATTAGAACGTTAGGAATGTGGTTTTGGATTAGACTGACCAGACCCGGACCTAAAAATAAGAACCTGAGTGTAAATTAGATTCAAACTTCTCCAGAACAAAACCTATCGAGATTTGGTCTAGTTTCAAACTGGATCCAATTCAATCAGCCAATAGAACCCAGATTGGATTAGTTCTGGTTCTAATGGACAAATCCTGATCAAAATAACCTATTGACCAACGTTCAGAACTGACGCAGGGCTTCAGCCATGACATTTCACTCAAAACACCATCTTTGCGTATGGATTTCGGTTGCCAAGCAGGACGACCAACTAATCTATTTTGCTAGGAAACCTACCAGTCTTTATGACCATCGTTCGACTTGTAATATGCCAGGAAAATGAAGGTAAAGACTGATGGAGCCTGTTAACCACAAACTTTGGAATCCCTCCTTCAGACGCCAAATTCTATGGATATTGACAATGGTTCCCATTGGTTCACACTGATTTGCGGCAAATACCATGACTCACAGTTGAACGTCTTTGTCAATTGACCTTATATGAATCAAGTGGCCATCGGACGACGATTAAAATGCTAAAAGGAATAAAGGAGAAAGGGAATACAGTACCATCTTTCTCAGATTGCGGGGGAAAATTGTCTGCTTCTCTGTTAAAAATGTTGACTCTTGGCACCAACAAATGTCACTATCGTTCTTCTTTGTCGTCAGACAATGCATGACCATCGATGCAGTTGGCTGAATATTCCACTTAAAGCATCATCAACTCGCAACGCCATCAACGATAAACTGGTTGACCATCATTAGCAAGCATAGACAGCTGACACCATCATAACTCCATGATGCCCTTTGAATCTGCAAGGGAGCCAGTGATGGCTTTATTGGATTGGGCTCCTTCCGTGCTTACGTTGTTTCTCCTCTTTTATTTAAGATGGTTGACCTGCTGACTTAGTCACAATAAGAAAGTTTTCATCTATGATATGTAATGATTATCGTTTTGTTGTTTCATCAACCGACTTTGGCCGTTGCTTTTATCATGCATATGTTCATGCCTCCATCATACGTGTAGTCATTCATTCATCCACTGTCACTAAACTACTCAAAGAACCATTAGTTCTCAGTTGAGAGGATACGACGTTTAATCACACTCTGAACCACTAGAGTGTTTGTGTGTATGCGTGTTTTTCTTTTAAATGGTGACCCGTCGTGACCATTCTGTCATGCACCGGGTAGCTACATCCACTACGTCCAATGGTTGTGGCCTTTGGCTACATGGAGAACCGAAAATAAATTTCTCCTTGGTGTTATGTGTAAAGGTAAGAAGATGGTCATTCTCGGCTTTCTCATCTACTAAAAACATATAGATCGGTCATCTAGCCACTTTTCGTGGGACAGTTACAACAACACATAGATAAGTGCTCTCAACAAAGCCGCCAGGGAATCTAAGAGGAAGGAGCTAAGCACTGCACTATAAATAAAGAATAGCACATTGAACTGAGTACAATAGAAAACAAACAAAAATCCTCTATGGGAAATCCGATTGTAGAAAACCGGAAAACAATGTTCTCTTTTGCTCCCTTCTCCTTTTCTTCTTCATTCAGAGGCTATCCACTGCGTATCTGACGATGAATCTGACAAAGCTGCTTATAGACTTTATCATTGGCATCAGAGCCTCATTATCTGCAAACAAAGAGGTACGTTGTCAAGTTTTGTAGAAACGAGAAAACAAAAAAAATGAGATAAGAGAGAACTCTCTGCTTTGGCCGAAAATATCATACCGTCTATCGGAAACCACCAATCGTGGCTTGAGACAGGCAGCAAAAAAAAATGGCTAGAAGGCCATCGGTTAAAGTGGAACCCTACAAAAGCCAGAAGATTGTTGGCCTACAGGGAAAACCTTTTAGAGGCTCGAAAACAAACAGTCGAAAGTTGTCACCCAAAGGCAAGCAAGAACCAGGAAAAACCCTACAGAGGGTAGAGAACAAACAACCGAAAGTCGTCGCCCATAGGTAAACCAAAAAAGAAAATTTGTAGAGTTCAGAGGCCAAAAGACTAGAGGCTATCGTCCAAGATAAGGTGTTGGAGGCCGCTGCAGAGAGGGCCAACGACATAAGGCCGTCAGCCCCTCCTCCTCCCTCTATCTGCTTCTCTCACTCTCTTTTTTGTTTTATACCGCCTTCAAAACCACGTTCTCCGGTTTTCTAAAACTGCCAATGGTTTTCGAAAACCGCCTCGGGCAACATATTAAAAAGTTCATTTTGCCCCTATCTGGTTTTGAAAAATACAGTCTGCCATAGGGTAAAATTACCAAAATATCCATATATTTTTTAGTAAAAAGATTATTTTACTCCCAAACAGGTGAAAGGACAACTTTGCCCTCTTGTTGTTTATAAAAATTACGAAATATGACTTACTGATTTATGTTCCTACCCCTAGACGAGTAAATATTCATAGTCAAAGACAACATTGCCCCTATCTTTGAGAATATTGACAAATTCATACTAAAGAGCAAATTTACCATATTGCCCTTGATTAGTCGTGGATTTTATTGAAAACCTGGTGCCACTTTTACCGTTCTCTATTGGGTCTTTTTAAAAAATTACAAAACCAGATAGAAGGGTAAAATTCTTGGTTTGCCCTCAAAACATTGAAAAATTATAGATCTGTCCATGTTTTGGTTTTGAAAAATAACATAATCAAGTTATAAAAAACTCAAAAATGATACTTAAAATATGTTTGAAATTACTTTTAAGTACCATGAATTATTTTCAATATAATAGATGGATATTCTGCATTTTATGTTTTAATAGTTGATTATTTGTTATATGTTGCTTATTGAATATTTTCTTATTTGACCATCTAATTGATATTTTTTCCAAACACATAAAAACAAACTCTAAATATGTGTGTTAGAATTGGCAAAAATAAAAAAAATTAAATGGTCTTAATTTTCAAACATGAAAAAGAATAACCTCGTTGGAATACACTAGAATGTGTAGAATATGTATTACAGGAAAAAGTATGTGCATCACCCCCTGACGCTACTGAGCAACAAAAGAAAATATATAAAATCTTCATAAAGGATGACACAATAGCAAGGACTATTATGTCAACATATATGAAGGATTTCTTGATTAGGTTCTTTGTAGAATATGAGACCGCAAAAGAGTTGTTTTAATCGATAACAACCAAATTTGATACAATAGCTAAGTTACATGTTCAACCGTTACTACAAAAATACAACTCCTATAAGATAAAAAAAAAGAGATAATGTAGTGGAATATGTGAACCACATATTAGTAATGACAAGAGACTTAGCTATAATTAAATCAGTTATCACAAAACCTATGTAGATATCCAAAATATTGAATAGTCTTCCACCATCATGGAACATGGTCGCTACAACCCTTAGACTAAGGCCTAATATGAGCCGTTCTAAATTACCTCTTAAGCTAGCAATTGAAGAATAGCATATGAATAAAAATAAGAAGAAAAAATTGCTTGTAGTTCAAGACGAGATAGGGTCTAACTCTAAAGCCAACTAGAAGAAAAATAAATCAAACAAGAAGTTTGGCCAAAATAACAAAAAAGACAATAAAACTTTTAAGAAAATCTAGGAAACTGCTTCTTGGGTCAAGTGTTTCAATTGCAAAAAAATTGGGTAGTATAAGAGGGATTATTGCAACAAGAAGAACGGTAGAAACACTCAACAACGTAAACAAAATGAGAAACAAGATATAATCTACGTAATATCTAAATGTTTGTACTTAGATCGCCGATGACTGACTAGTGGATTGACTTATGAGCGACAAGACATATATCGAAAAGTAAGGAATGAGCAATAGACCTAAATGAATACAAATCAGGAGAACATCGGGTATATATGGAAAATAATATTTTTTCAGATGTTCTTGGAATTAGATCATTTAGAATTTATGTACAAGGCACGTCAGTTGTTCTAAGTGATGTATTGATTGTGTCAACTATAAGGCACAATCTATTTTCAGTTCCTACCTTGGTTAAGAAGGGTTTTAAGGTCAAGTTTATTCCTATAAAAGTAATTATAGGAAAGCATGAGAGTAGTTTTCTCTGATCAATTTGATGTACAACATGACTTATTCAAACTAAATGTTAATGAAAGTGAAGATTCTTCTACTTATATTGATTGCACCTTTAATATTAATGTGAATGTATGACATAAATGCCTAGGGCATATAAGTCTAAAAAAGTTGAGAAAATTATTCAACTTTGACTTATTGATAGGATTTAAGGAAAACACTTTTAGTAAGTGTGAATCCTTTATACAAGAGAAAATGATGAGGAAAACTTTTCCTAAAGAAACAATAATGACAATAACCTTATTGAAAATTATTTACATTGATTTATGTGAACCTTTTAGAGTAAGATCATATAGAGAAAAGGTTTATTTCATAACTTTTATCGATGATTACTCAAGATATACATACATATATCTCTTAACACATAAATCAGAGACACTTAAAACATTGAAAGAATATAAACAGGAAGTTGAAAATCAACTACGACATAAAATCAAAGTCTTACGATCAGATAGAGGTGGTGAGTACACTTCTACAAAATCTCTAGAATTCTATAAAAACTTTGGTATTTCAAAGCAAAATATAATGTTAGGACACCTCAGTAGAATGATATAGTAGAAAGATACAATAAGACCTTACTAAATATGACAAGGTCTATGTTAATAGATTTCTTTCTACAAAGATTGTTTTGGGATGTGGTTTGGATTTCTTTCTACAATAATGGTAAGTACATTTGCCTATATACTCAACAAAATATAACATAAAGTTGTATTCTTTACACCATATGTGATGTGGTTTAGAAGAAAACTCAACCTAGGTCATCTGAGGAGGTAGGGATCTATCACCCATACGAAGATCCTTAATCAGTGTAGAGATAAGCTAGACAGTAGGTCATTGAGATGTGTATTCATTAGATATCTTAAAGGCCCAAAGAGATATCAGTTTTATTACAATGATCATGGAATTATAGAGAGTAGGGATGTTGAATTCCTAGAATATACTAAGAATGACATCCTTAAAAATGATAATAAGTATATTGAAGATCTAGTAGATCTAGATCAATCATCATTTGAACCCATAGATTAACATGTTACAAACATGGGTTTGAGATATGTTTTAATGTTGTGTAGGTAAGAAACCATATAATGAATAATGATTGTAATCATAAAATGATATGGCTCAGAAAACCTACAAAAGTGGGAGATAAAACCAGTATGTCGGACTACTTAAGTTGAATGGCAAAGTGAGGGATGTAAAGATAAGAGCATGGCTATTATCGGAGTCCTCATCTACAAAAAATGACTAGACCGGCCATCTAGCTATTTTCGTGGGATAGTTACAATAACACAGAGATAAGGGCTCCAAACGGAAAGCTCAGCTAGAGAATCCGAGAGAAAGGAGTCAGGCGCTGCTCTATAAATATAAAGTAACGTATTGAACTAAGTAAAATAGAAAATAAACAAAAATCTTCTTTGGAAAAACTGGAAAACATACATTATGTTCTCTTTTGCTCTTCTTCTCTTTGTTAAGAGGTCATTTGCTCATGAGAAATCTGATGAAGCTATAGGAAATATTCATCGAAGTTGCTGAGGGACTCCATCATTATGAATCACCATGACCATCGTAACCATACATATTGGGGTCATTCAGTTATGTATTCAACTCATTAAGAGCTCTTACATTCAACATGGAATGTCTTGTCCATTCGGCCAGCAAAAGTCACCTCACTTCTCCGTTGAATCAACATTTTTCTTCCTTGTTCTCTTTCTTTTCTCCTCCCTCTTCTTCTGTCTTCTTTTTGCTTCTTCTTCTTTTTCTTTGATTGCATCCTGAGTTGTGATTCAAGCCATGACTCAATGGTCAATGGAAGTGGAAATCCATAGAAAAAGATTAAGACAGATTGCTTTAAGAACCAAATGGATATTTCCTAATTTCAATAGAAGCAAAATCGAAAACATAGAAAATAAGGAGTGTGTGAATAGTAAAAAGGATATACGTGTATCTATTTTATTAAATGTCAAGTATAACATTTTTTTTAATTCAAATTTCTATCATATCAATCAAATGGTAAAAACATTTAAGCAGATTCAAAGATAAATAGATATTTATATAATTGAATCCTATTGACTTCACATGTTTACTAACATTCATGCTGATCCATTAAGATATATTGAATATAATTAATAAGAAATTTAAAAAATGTGAAGGATATTGTTATTATATTTATGTCACTCTAATAAGTAAAAGATATTATTCACGTGTCATCCCAATGTATAATAACCGGTAAACAATGGTGAGCCACGTAGCAAGTGGCAGGTAGAATCCAATTCCTTTAAAATAATACATATACTTTTGTTTACATGAGAAGGTCAGAAATCTGGTACACACCGACGGACGCACCCATTGAGAGTCGGCGGTGTGGCCAGCCATAGAAAGAGCTATTGGTGACTCCCAGCTTTTGCCGATGCCCATGCGCCATGACACGTGTCTGAGAGATCAGGGCTCCATCTAGACGCGAACGGGCACTACTGAACTGTGTGTTCTTATCACTACTCTACTCTACCTTGTTTGTGGGCAGGGGGGCTTCATCGGAACTGTCCTCCTCCTTTACGTGAATCATCGGCGACAGGAAACATGTGGCAATTTCGAACTTTTCACAAGTGTTCAGGTATGACCGCCTTTTCTCTTTTCTCCTAGTTTTCCGGGGAGATCGCCGGTGATAAGAGTCGATCAAGGCCCTAAATGATAAGTGGAAGAGTAGCAAACAGATTTGGCATGTCGCCGGCCCTCACCGCCGTTGTTATTGCCAGAAAACGGCCAAACTGAGTTTGTCTTACGTACGGAACCCGAAAACATCTAATTTTGGAGTTGCACTCTGACCCAGAAGAACTTTTTCTTACAGCTAATTTTGAAGCGAACAGTTGAAGAGTCTTGAGACATGGGTACGCTACTTAGGGCGGAGTACCGGGTATGTATCGGTACGTTGGATAAATCTGAATACATTTTTTTTCTTTTCTAAAACGAGAATGTGGGTATGTTTGGGGATGCGTACTCACATTTTAGTACATTGAGTACCCATACCCGGAGTACTCGGTTGTTTTATTTTATAGGAATGGATCAGGCCGACCTGTATCCAAATGAGTGAACCTCATCCAAAACCTAAACTAAGACGACATGTTTTTGACTGGGCAGTGACGTTATGCTGGCATCCGGTGCTCTCTCTTTCTCTCTCACTAAGGCACGGTGGTGTCTCTGTAGGGCCGTTTTAGTATTCTTTGACTCACATCAATAGGGAGCTAACTTGAACATAAGAAAACATTGTGTGAATCCGTGGAGGAGGAAAGAAAGTCGATATGAAGATTCAAGCAATATGAAAATAAAAATTAGTATGTGTGTATCTTACATATATTTGCATCTGTTCTAATTTGTTTGTTGTTGTATGAACAAACTCTCCAAGCAATATTCATTGAAGAGAAGTAATCTTTTTATGAAATGATGAGTTGATGGGTCTTCTAATGTACAAGAGAAAAAGGGAAAAGAATCACGAAGATTCTCTTTGATTCTAACCTTTTAAATATAGTTATTTAATTTTCTTAAATGACATTTATCAATTTAACTATTAAATCATCACGGAACCCGGTAAGTTATCTTGATCTAGAGATGTTTTTGGTGGTTTGTGAAAACTTATGGCTGGTAAGTATAAGAATTTGTTTAGTATAATTTCAGAAGTCAATACGAGTGGAATCTTAAGGCATGTTGTTGATTCTTGATATTTGGCTGTTTGAATATTTTTAATTTATGGTACAGATCAACCTGGTCTTCGGGAGTTCCTTTATTAAGAAAAGGAGTTGGTACTCGGTAGAGGTACATAGAGTTACATCCGATTCCCTATTTTGGAAATATATTGCCTCCTATTCTAGACAGATGAGGTTATGATATCTTTTCCTTTTGCCTCTTGTTCAGCGTTATTGTTTCGATATGCTGTACTTGTTGTTGGAATTATATTTTTATCACCTTCTTATATTATGTTATCAATTATAAATGACCATATTCAATTTCATATGATTTTAATTATATATAATATATATCGAAATTTTTACATTTTTTATAGTGTTGTATCCGTACCTTAGATTTTTTGAAATTCACATATCCCATACCCGTACTGATCTCGGATCCATCCAACGTAGATTGTGGACCATCGGATGGAGAAATTGTAAGATCTGATATTGAAAATCTCATGTTGTAAATGCAAATCAATTTTACTTTGATTGGATCTTGTTTGTATTTATTGTGTAAAGTTTATAGTTTTCTTGGTTAATTTTTGGTTTGTCTTTCATGAATAATCGTTGCCTTGCAAGGTTTGACGTGATATGAACAAGTTTACCTGAGAAGAAAAAGTCTTGCTAGGGACATGGACAAGTCTTATTAGGGCATGAGAAAAGTGATGTAACGGCATAGGTTCGGTTCATGCATAACCTGAAGTTGTGTGGACAGTTAAATATAAATCAACAGCAAATTTGGACATGACTATTTCATGCTATGTAGGCTTTGAACGAGGTGAAAAGGAGCAGGAATTTCGGCAGTGTGGCGGATCGTAACTTGGAAGAAAAGGTAGTGATACCAATGGTGGGAGTTATGCAAGGGAATAAATGTTAAGATGCATGACATTATGAAAAACATCTTTCAGGGTTTTCAAGGAGCAATTACTGCAACATAATATATCAAAATAGGTGAAGCTGTAACCGCAGAAAAATTGATGATTTTATTTGGATGCACTCCATTTGATGGAAACAGTGAGGACCCATTTGATGCAGATTATTGGATTCGAGATCTAGAGTATAGATTCGAGCTTTTGGTTTGTGATGATGGTTTGTTTATGATTCGGTTGTATTTGTGTAAGACAAACTGAAAGACTTCGTTGTATTCTAAAGGTTCATTTTATTCCGTTATTTGATACCGGTGACAACAAATAAATTTAAAGGTTAGTGTTTATCATATCCTGAAGAATACCACTATCCTAGTCTAATTTTCAATCTATTAAATTTGATTTATCGAGTGTTGACGATTCAAAAACAATACCATCTAAAAGAGATAAACTCCAACCACTGTAACTGCAGAAAAACTGATTGCATTTGGATGCCCTCCATTTGATGGAAATAGTGAGGACCCACTTGATGCAGATTTTGGATTCGAGATCTAGAATATAGATCCAAGGTTTTGGCTTGTGATGATGAGAAACATCAAGTCAAATTAGCCGGATTCTTACTAAAGAGTGATGCAGCAGTCTGGTGGAGCCGTGAAGTTCATGTAGGAGTATGGACGTGGGCAGAATTTAAGAGGGTATTTTGTTTGCAGCATTTTCCAGAGACCGGACCGTGAAAACACGTCTTGCTATGCAATTCTCATAGTTACAATAGGCAATATGACGGTATGAGAGTACCATACTCTTTTCTCTAATCTCGCTCGATTTTCACCTGGTATGGAGATCAAAGAATTGAAGGGTAACAGATTCATTGATGGTCTACAGGATACTATTCGCCACCGTATTTTTGGTTCATTGATTAATAATTATATTGCAGTTCGTGATATAGCATATCAAATAGAAACTTTCAACATGTTTAGCGAGGACCAGGGGAGGATAGAACCACGAGATTGGAAGAAGCATGAACCAATGCCGTTAGAGTTCTCTCCAACAGACGACAATGGTTCAAGTGGCACCAAGCAATCTCAAAGTAGACGCGCATGTCAAGGGAAACGGTTTGATCAGCATAATGGAGAGAGTGCGATTTGCTATAAATGCGGGGAGTAGGACATAAAAGAAAGACTGTCCTTCTTACCTTTATGCAAAGCGCACTCGATCAGAGTTTTCAAGCTCACGAAATGATGATATGGAGTTCTATGTTTTGAGTGCAGGTGTTCGAGTACAAACTTAATATGTACCGCCGAGCATTTGGCTCGATGTAAAGAGGAAATTGTGGCGATTGGACCCTCTTAGCAGTACGATCAACTTCTGTTAGACTTAATGGCTCATTAATGATCGTTGAGTTAACTAAATTTGTTTGACATTAATTGTATTTCGTTCATGTTAAGTATTTTTCAAATATTTATTTGATATAGACTTTTGATTAAGGAGGAAATCAAATATTATGAGACTTATGTATGTGAATATAATTGGACATTCTTTTGTCTCATATTGATGGTGAAAAGAATCTCACATGTCCTTCTATATAGATGGTAGGTAGGTCATGAACCTCCTTAGTTCAAAGAACTTTGAGGGGACATAAAAGACCACACATGTGTATCTAGCTGAGCTTGTATTTGAGAATTGCCTTTAGGATTTTTTTGCACAAAAAGTTTTGATCTAACGGTCAAATGAATCTTTCACGAAGAGACATGATTGCATGGTGGACCCAAAGAGCAAAGAGATGCGACTATTGGAGCGGATTCAACATCTGGATCAACTAACTTAAGTATGAAATCTTATTAAAGCTCCCTAATCAGTACAATTAACACCAAAATTGCTCGCACTATCTTTCTTCTATGCTCTCCCTCCCTCCCACGTTTATCTTCTATAGTGATTGTTCGCTCTCCGACCGGTGATTGTTTTACCTTGTGAGAAAGGTGTTGGTATTCATGCATACTTGATAGCGGATGTTGATTTCTTTAAGGCAAGTTTGCAAGGGTGACTCAATCTGATAAGTTTATTATTGATTTTTATTTGTTTTGCTTGTTTTATGTTATGTTTGTTTATAGATTTTTGTGGATTTGTGACTTTTGTTGATGCCAGCATATTCATGGTTGTTGCATATTATATGTTTATGCATGTAGCCCTATGATGCTTTCCAACATTCTTAGAGAAACCAGTAATTGTAGACATGTTTTCATCTACTACTCTCCAACCTAATGTCGACATGACCTTTATACTGAAAAGGTTTGTCAGACACCATTTTAAGCATTGACAATAACTTATAAAAATGTAGTTGACTATATTAGGGTTACTTACATCTATTGAGTGGGATTGTTTCTAATGATACTGAACCCAGAAGTTTGTTTAAAATCATCGAGTGAAAGGAAAACACTTTATATCATTGTTGTATTTTGTCAGCACTATCAAATATTTTATTCGACGTATAAAGTTATTCTTCTTCCATGACGACAAAAGATTTATGGGCTATCTTGCATCGAAAATACAATACTTAAGACCTCATTTTTGAAAAATATTATGTGACTAAGTTTCTGAAATATTAAATAGTAGAGGAGAAATTTGTGACCGATTAAGTATGCGAGTTTTAGTTTTTCTATCATGGACTTAAGGAAGCCGAGATAGAGTTTTCTAATAAATTTATTGTTATATTTATTGTTGAAAAGTTTCTTAAGTCTTGAGAAGGTTTTTGTCTAGATCTCAAGCCTAAAAAAGGTAAGATGATCATATATGATCCCATGATAGACATAGTAATAAAAGAAGAGCATAAAATTCAGAAATTATCTACCACCCCTAAACTTAACGTAGCGGTTAAAAAGAAACAACCTAACGATTTTAAGGGAAAACAAACAAATTATAAATAAAAAGTCAAGATCTAAAAGAAACCCAAAAATAAAACCATGTTGGATTTATAGTAAAGTTAGACAATGGACTACAGAGTGTCCCATGGAGAAAGCCAAAAAAAACTACGGTCGTTGAGGGAGTTATGGTCCATATGGTGATCATTGCACCTACAATAGTGATGAGTATACTTTCTTAAACCCAAATTTCTTTTCATTTATGAACAAAATTATTAGATTGTAGATATTGGGAAAAATGTGTACCTTTGTGTTGATCGGTCTCTATTTGTGTCTTATCAGGTTATCTATGTGGTAGAACCATGACCTTAGCAGATCATTCGACTATGGAAGTCAAGGGTGCATGGATTTGAAGTTTATTTTGGGAAAGGTTATGAGTCTTTAAGGAGTTGGTCATATTCTTATGATTCGCCAGAATATCTTAATTAATTTAATTTTTATTTGGGAGGATTTAAAATTAGATTATAAATATAATAAAGTCATAATTACACGACTCAATATTATGTGTTTCTTTGACAAAGGTTATTTGTGTAATGTAGAGGAATTGTTTAAAATTCATGTTGAATATGTAATTGATTCTTCTATTAATTTTAATGATAATGAAGCCTCTTATTCTTCTTCTATCGCTCTGAATGTTGAATCATCTGAAATATGATATGAAAGGTTGAATCATCTTAATTTTGATTTTATGAAACATATGATGAATTAGAATCTTATTCATAAGATTGTCACAGATAGAAAGCATAAATATGAAATATATATGTAGGCAAAGCAACCTAGAAAACCTTTAACATGGTTTATTGAAAATCCAAAATATTGAATGTAGTACATGCGGACATTTGTGAATTCAATGAAATGACAATTAGGGATAAAAAATATTTTATTATGTTTATTGAAGATTATAGTAGATATTGTTTTGTTTACTTGTTTAAAAGTGAAGATGAAGCTTTAGAAAAGTTTTGTATGTTTAGGAATATAGCTCAAACCCCCAACTAATAGGGTACTTAAACGATTAAAGTCTAATAAACGAAGAGAGTATTCCTCAAACCTTTTTCAAAAATATTATAAAAATATCAATGTTGTATATAAGGTTACTGCTCCCTATTTATCACATTTTAATAGGATAGCTAAATGAAAAAATATAACCCTCTCTTATATGATTAATGTTTTATTACAAAGTTCTGGGCTATCAACGTACATGTGGAAGAAGTTTTGAATATAGCTTGTTATATTCTGAATAGAATTCCCGATCAACATTAGGAAAGTTGTCATTTTAAAGTTTAAAATGGTCAAAAGACTAATCTCAAAGTTTGGGGTGTTATAAAATACTTATTTCTGAACATAAGAGAAAGAAATTGGGACTTAAAACTAGAAATGTCATATTTTAGGGTTATGTGGAGATAAATTATGCACATGGATTCTTGGTCATTAGATTTGATGTATCTGACATAAATGTCAACACAATTGTAGAACTCTATCATGATATATTCTTTCAGATTGTGTTTCTCATGATTACTGGTGTGCATTAGTTCATGTTAAGCATCCTCAAATATTTATTTGATATACCTTTGATTAAGGTAAAAGTTTAAAGTGTAAAAGTCACATGTTGTGAGGGACTTGTGTATGTGAATATTATTGGGTATTTTTTAGTTTCATATTGATAGTTAAAAGAATCTCACATCTTTTTATATAAATGGTAGATCATGAACCTTAATTCAAAGAGCTTAAGGAGGACATGAAAGACCACACACACGTAAAGTCGAGCTTGGGTTTAGTAATTGTCGTTGGTATTCTTTTTACACAAAAAAGTTTTGATCTAACGGTTAAATAAATCTTTCACGAAGAGACGCAGTTGTAGGGTAGACCTAAAGAGCAAAGAGGTGAGACTGTTGGAATGGATCTGATATATGAATTTGTTGGTTTAAGTATAAAAACATGATTAGGGCTCCTTAGTCAATGCGGTTAACGACGAAACCGCTCGCACTCTCTCTTCTCTACTCTCCCTCACCCACATTTGTCTTCTATAGAGACTGCCCGCTCTCCGACCAACTTAGGCAATTGAAGCGTGGTTGAAGGCAGTCAGAGTCCAGGTATGTACTTTTGTCGTGGTAATCATTTTATCTAAGGAGAAAGGTATTGGTACTCGTGTGTATCTGATATCTAGTAATTCTCTAAGGCAAGTCCGCAAGAGCGACTTGATCAAATAAGTTCATTATTGATTTTTTATTTGCTTTTCTTGTTTCATGTTTTGTTTGTTTGCGGATTTTCGTGGATTTATGGCTTTTAGTGAATGTTCATGATTATTGCATATTATCTGTTTATGCATTTAGCCCTATGGTTTTTCCTAACAACTTCATCAACAACAATAGAGGGCAACATTAAAACAATAGATTTCTGCCACATATTTCCACGAGTTGGGTATCTTTCTTGGTGGTTAGTACTTTTCTTAGGGGAAGCACAACAATGTTATGCTCATTTTTCGATTGAAAAGTAAAGGTGCGAGAAGCAAGTATGGTTTAAGTTTGAAAGAAGTGGTGAATGCAAAAGTAGGAAAAAAGTTGACGTTGAAAGTTGTTTAACTGATATAAAAAAAGGTGAAATGTCCATTCTTATTTAAAGGAGAGTGAAACTGATGGTTTGTGAAGATTACATGTAGTTAATGATATACATAATAACCTTTTAATAAGAACTCTTTTGTTTCTTTTATAGATATAAGATGTTTTTTTTTTAAGTTATAGGATTTACATCAACAAATAAGAATTTTGTATAGTATTTACATTCATGAGTGCAAAGAAAGAGAATAATTATGTATGAGTGTTTAGTTGCATCAAAGAGTTGTATACGACGAATATATTTTCCTATGTAGTTTGCATTCATCATGATATTCCACTTATGAATGCAATTGACATCATATCCACAAAGGCAATACATTTTCTATGAAGATGTCATATTGCCAAGAATATTAAAGAATATATTATTTGATTGATAAGGAATAAACAAATAGTCATAGCATTTGGTAGCAATTAGAGGAAGGTTGTTAACTCAATGGATGAGAGTATGTATGTGGAGACATTGGCTATAATGGAGGTAAAATATAAAAATTTACCTCCCACACTTTCTTATGTTAAGGAACAGTGGTTGAGCTCATATAAAGAAAGGATTGTCTCAGTATGGATGGACAAAGTGGTGTATTACAATACTTATATAACTAATCGGTAAGTGAGTATGCTTCTTTCCACATATGTATGTTACTATTTTTTGAAGTCATATATTGCTTATAGTGCGTTTGTTGACCGCGTTGAGGGTACACATGCATGGTTAAAAAGGTTCTTCGACAACTCTATGATATGGACCCAATTCCGTTCATTGACACAGTTCTATGTCATGAAACTAAAGAACACTTTTGAAGAATCATGAACTATTAGTATACATTATATTGATTGTATATAAGAGGTGATAAGAAATTTGAAGAGAAGAGTCTCACAACATGCACTTAATCTAATTACCAAAGAGATGAGTGATGTGAAAATAGTAGGTACTCATTCCCATTAATGACGATATACACTACAACGGTCACATGGATTATGTGTGCTCACAAGATTAGTATTCTTTTTAAGAGCGATAAGACTTTTAAACTTTCTTTAATTGATGCATTTTGAAACAAACTTGACATGAAAGTAGAAAGGCCTTCCATATTTGAGTGTGAGGATATTTGAGTGTGAGGATGAGGAATAAAGAAAGATAATTAAAATTCATAACATTATTCATGAACTATTGACTCATCCTAATATAAAAAAAGAGCAAATTGGTTGACTTGTTAGACGAGCATCTAAATCCTCATCACATCTTAGACGTCGTAAAGATCGGCCTTCTAACAGATCTACTATGAGAGAGTTGTCTTTATGAGATCATACAGAGAAGAGTGCTACTTAAGAAAATACAAGTAGAAGTCTAGAACGTAGGTGTGGCCGAGCACATGGAGTATCTCTTAGATGTGGTGTTTCTTCTTGAGGTGATTTTGACTCTATATCCGATGTTGCATAGGATTTCATGACTCCATGTATTGATACATCTTGTGGTAGAAAGACTACCAAAATATTAGATTTTAAAAAATATAAGAAGATACATCTATCTTGGTTTATGAGTCCGTTTGTTGATAAATGGGTGAATGTCATTAGCTATGATAATTGCAGATATCACGTTGTTGGAGAGCTTTTAGGAGAGGGTGAAACATGGTGACCTAAAGTTTGTAGAGCGTGTTTTAAGAAGGTTGCATGCAATAGAAATATATATTTTAGAGGAGGGAGGCATCAGTGTTGTTTTCCGATGTATTGCATATTGGAAGGATGGTCAGTGTCCTTCTGAGCACTTAAGGTCAATGCCTGATATGGGTTCGGTCATAGCCATGGTATGGAACATTATTGCATTAGTATCACTTCCCATGATTGGATCGACAACATTCCTTTCATTATTGGTAGACGATGTTCAATCATCCATACGATATGTATGGTATATGTACTATAATGAATTGGTACGGCATTTTATGGCAGTAAGTTGGTTGTATTTTTTTTCATTTAGGTATATTGTATTGAGTTTGATTATTTATTTTGTTTGTATTTTCTGCAAATATGATAGATGGATCCCCAATGCACCTATATTTTCATTCTGACAATGTTGTTGATTGGGATTTACCATTTCGTGTGCGCATTGTATATTATCTTAAACTAAGAGGGTTAGGCGATGATAATGATTAGCAACTAAGTAATGCTCTTTCTATGTTTCAAATGTATATATTGATTACTTACTTTGATTAATATGACATTGATTCTAGAAATTTGTTTATTTACTTAATTATATAATGATCTTGCTTTGAGAGCGAGAAATGTGTACCATGATCATTTGATATATATTAAGAGAGAAATCAAGAAACAAGATAGAAGAGAAAAAGCGAATACAATTTGTCACAAGGGTATGTGAAATCGTGAGATTCACATACAACCTACAATACATATACATTCACGGAGTTACACATACAACATAAAATATACACATCTATTATCCCTGTCTTCTTTTCCACACCGTATTTCCTCCATCTATATACATTTCTCTTGCCATTTTTTCTTTTTGGTCTCATAACATAAAATGAAAGAGTTATAATTATGTATATATGGTGAAATACAACCTATAAATGAGTATATATTGGCAATTCTCAGGAAAAAAAAAATAGCGAAAGGGGGCACTTACTTTTTCTTTTACTTTTACTCAGGGACAGGAGTATCTCATCTACCGTATCGTTGTACATATCCATTTTAGTTAGGGGTTCCGCGTACAAATACACAACTATATATAATATATCTGATCATATATGTGTTAGGGGTTCCGCGTACAAATACTTCGTCATTGTCTGGCATATAGTCTGGCCCAAGAGACTACGCTGAGTTCAGTTGTACTCGAACCATGGGACCCTTTACTGCTTCCCCGGCAGCTGAAGACCTTCTTAACTTACGTCCCTTCTGTTTTCACAATAATTCTGGCCCAAGCCTTTAAGATCTGACCTAGATCCATGGTTGCAAAACGAGGCAAACTAACTGTACACGAGCTATTCATCATTGACTCATTTCATGGATGAGGTGGTTCGCGTTCATGTAGTTACGAACAACTCGTGTTCAAACATGGTTCTTTTCGGTTTCAACAGGAGGCCGAAGTCTAACACAAGTACGTCCATTCACGCCCCAAGAATTGAACTCGCCATCAGCGACCTGGGAATTAGAGGACCCTCCCAGATGAGCTAATGCCTCCTAAATTGAATCGTTGGTTTGCATCAAGCGACTTGAATTTGTCTGAATTCGTCTTTGCTAGCTGAAACACGCGTTTCTCCTTTTGCTCTTATTCATTACAATATTCTTGTGTAATCTACTATGATCTACTGTGACCACCGATCTAATGGTACAGCGAAGAGCAAATTAGCTCTGAAATGGGGCATCTTGTGTTAAGTGCATGCCGTTGCAACGAGACAAACATCAACAGGTTTTTTCTTGGTTGGTTTCATGAGCCACGCTAAGCTAAACTTCATAACAGCATCTAAGCCAAGGTTAGGACCAACGCCAACAAGCTCGTAACAAGCTGAACCAAGCAATCTAGGGTCAGGTTACTCCTGATACCTGTTGGAGTTTGACCAGCTTGATGGACAACCAGCATAGTGTATCGCAATGATAAACTTATCGGGTTGTATTGGCTAGGGACCTTTGACCGAACTTAAACTCGTGTTTCTATAGGTTTCTAACATCTTTATGGTGGCTCCCAACACTCCCAAGGTATTCAAGGCTCTCAAGGTGTTCTATGGCGTCTATGCAAGGCTTTCAACCTACGTTGTATACTTTTTGAGTTTTTCAAAAAAAAATCTTTCCATTTGTTAATTTTTTGTGTTTGAGTTTTTGTTTTTTTGAATGATAATATATGAAGTTGTGAAGTACGTAGATATGCTTTTTATTGTATTTCTCGTATGAGTAGCAATAATTTATAGAGTTACCTCAAAATAGAAAAAACAGAAAGTTGAATGAGATTTCAGAGATAGTGTTTAAGAGTATATTTTGGATTACATGTCCTTTATTGAAAGTTTTGAGATAGACTGATAACGAAGAGAAATAATCTTTGAGCTATCTTTATGAAGCCATGAATAAGGCAAAAGAAGCAACTAAAAACAATTTCAATCAAAGAAAGAGAGATTATTTATGCATTAGAGATAATAGATGGAACAATTGCATCAGCTTATTCCTGCAACAGCTTATTACCTAAACTCAACATTTAGGTATTCTACAAGTTTTAAAAGAAATGGTGAGATAAATCGAGACATCATTGATTGTACAAATAGATTGGTTCCTGATGAGAGTAAAGTAGATGTTATACATCGAGAGATGGAGATCTACGATAACGTTCTTCACTTGATAGGTTTGACTGTAGTCATTCACAGCCACACTAATATGTGTCCAATTAAATTGTTTATCTTAATATTTAAGTTTCTTAAATCTTATATTTATTATGGATTAAGTTCTTGATGTTTGTGTTTTTCTATAGATGTTTGGTGGAATAAGTTTGAAAGTGATTGCACAAACTTTGGTAATTTTGCATTAAGAGTTCTGAGCTAAAAACTATAATGCAACGCATTGTGAAAGAAATTGAAATACCTTTGAACACATCTACGCAAAAAAAACACAAGTTGAAACATAAGCGACAAAATTACCTTAATTTTCATCCGTTGTAACATGCAATTTCGATAGAGATAATCTTTTATTAGTTACTACTTAAATATTCAATTTAATATTTTAATTTACTTAAATTGTTAATGTTATTTACTAATTACTTTTCTTTCTTTCTTACAAGCAATTAAAAAAGTTAAATAAGAAAGAAAATCAATTTGATCCAATAAGTTTAGATAATTTTGATATATTAAAAGAGTGAATTATGAAAGATAAAGCAAATGCTTTCCTAATTGAAAAAGACATAAAAGAAAGCAACAACAATATCATCAAGAGAATAGAGAATGATTTTGATTTTGAATCAAAAGGCGGTGAAAATCTTCAACAAGGAGAAAAAAAAGTTTATTTACTAGATGATCATCCTGATTACAATGTATAAATATATTTTTTTCAGTTATGAAAGTTATATTTTTTTTTAAGAATGTATATATGTTTCAAATATGTAATTTTTTTTCAATTATTGAATGATGAATGATGAATATATACTAAATTTTTGTATTATATGAATTCTTTGTAATATCACTTTTTTTCCTTGTTTTTCAAAGTTTTTTAGTATTAAATTACAATACACGATGATATGATACGATACGTATCGTGAACCAAAAAGATACACGATACGATACGCATTCATCGAACAACTTTAATTTTCCAAGAAAAAAACAGTAAAAAGAGACGAGCAAATCATAAAAAGAAAATTATAGCAAGTGGATATGAACATAACAAGTCCACTGCACAAGTCACCTTCAATACCATGAAGACCTTTATAAGCCGCCAATGATACGGAAAACATAAGTATCTATACAATGGTGTTATCCGGACGCACCGGCCAACAAATGAATTTTTAACATTATCCACGTATACTTTAGAAAAAAGTGCGAAACATCAAAGGTTGCTTGTTGATCTAGCTGTTTCAGTGAATTGCTATAATCGGACCCTGAGAGGATAGCGCGGGCCACAGCTTCGGTGTTCGGCTCAGAATAATTACGTAGTTCATTGTATTGATCGAATCAAGATATCACACTGGTACCCTCTTTTGCCGATAACGATCCAGAAACTGCGATGTCATCAAAAGGACACCCTAATCAGGGAATACTCAGGAAAACCAAAGGAAAAAAAGGTTTCAATTGTACTACCGATGATATGAGTGGTTGCTGGAATATCCAACCAATTACTGGTATCCGCTGCAAAAAGACTGCAAGTGTCGGCCAAAACCCACTGTTGCACGATTTAACTTTGTATTAGGAATGAATTCTATTTTAACCGATAGAAGGCATGACAAGTACCTGAAGAGTACGATGAATCCATATGATTCCAAAATCATGCCAATGATAGGCCATCCAATAAGAACCAAGAAGAAACCGAATCCCAAAGCGATTGTGCCCTGCCCTCACATTACATGATTAGATGCTAATCATGAGAGTTATACCGAGGAATAAAAGAATTAATCAAAGCACTAAACCTTGTAATTCTGTCGTTTCATAAAGAACTGTAGGGTGGATTTAAGTCCAATGGTTAACATCACTCCTGACAAGAATAGTATCTGAGAAGAACAAACAGAACTTGAGATGAGCCAACGTGAACACTAAGAAAAGAGGACGCAATCTCAAAATAAAATAGAAGTGCACGGTTGGAGTTCATAATGACTTACATTACCCATGGCTAGAAGCCCCTTATCGAAAAAGAACAGGATACCCAGAAAGGAGAAAAAGATGCCAAACCCTGTCAATCCTAGCCCAATTTCTGTTGAACAGGATAGTAAATCACTATCTAGAGAAAAAATTATCTAGGAAAGATGCTCAACCAAGTTTCACAAGTTCAAAGGCTTCCTTAAAATGTGATAAAATTTTCAATTAAAGCCAAAAACCCATATGATGCCACCAGTGAAAATAACAGTAAAAAAGTAAGCAGCGATCATGAGTTACTAGAACTAGTAATAAAGGATCAGGACTACAGATATGATTCATCAAGAATTGAAAAGCTTCAACATGCATTAAATATGTATATAAGAGTAAGCCAGAAACTCCAATTGAATGAATAGAAGTAACAACAAAAACTTCAAAATTATTCAACCAAACTTATTCTCAATGGGTTAAACAAAAACTTTATTCAATCATAGAGGTTAAATGAAGAAAGATCGAAAGACAATTCTAATTTCAACAAGGTGGACGTTTGAAGATCAGAACAGCCAGCTCTGATAATGAACAACAATCTAACTATATCATGACCGAGTGCAAACTTGTAATAGTGGACTCAGAATTGTATCAAAGCATCCCCCATTGGTTCTATACCCGGTAGAAATGCTGAGAAAATAATCATCATTGTAAATCATAAAGTTAAAATTTTCCGTCAGCGGGAAGCAGCAAACAGCTCTTCAAAGCCCCTAAGTGAACTTTCTTTCAGCGTTCTTTCTAACCCAATATGCATCTGCTATGGCATTCTCAGAAAATCACCTTCAACAATTTTGGGATTTTATAGTTGATGTTTCACCACAAAATCAGTGAAAAAAATCACAGATTTTGTAAAATATGAGCTCTAACCTAGCCATACATGCTTTTTGGTGTTCTACCAGAAAATCACCACAAAAGAATTGGGGAACTATGTGAAATTTGATCCACTTTCTCGAACCAAAAAAACATTCAACTATAGTTTTATCACAATATAAGAGAAAGAAAAACTTGAAGGATCTCCTCAGGTATGAGGTTCACTTACCCAAACGTATTCTTTCATTTTCTCCACAAACTTCATCAAAAATGATTTTCTCCACAAACTTCATCAAAAATGAGGACTTCTGGAAAACTGAACGTATTTTTAGTGTTTTATGAGAAACATTTGTGATTACACTTTACAATGTTGTGTCAGATAGAGAATTCTAACATGTTAGTTTTAGCAGTGAAAGTGAGCCGAGTTGTACGAGCAACAACAGATTAACTAAATGAGAACTCAACCTCAACTAAGTCACGTCAAGCTCGAGTAGAAATTGAGACAAGCTTGGCACTTGTGTGGGTCGAGTTCTAGTTAACTAGTACTCGTCTCCAGTACGTTGTCATCCAAAAATAACAACTAAGCCTTATTCCCATACTAGACAGGGTTGGTTAGAAGGATTCTTTGTTTCTATAAAGCTTGATCGTTCTTTGTTGTATCCTTCTAATGCTTTTGTAGTCTATCTCTTTGTCTTTTAACATTTTCACCATCTACTTCCTCATACATTCTTACCGAAGCTTCCTTTGATCGCTTTTTATGTGTTCAAATCATAGGCTAAATCATGCTTTATTGTATCCTCCTAACACTTTTGTAGTCTACTTTTCCTCTTTTAATATTTTCACTACTTCTTCATACCTTCTTACCGAACCCTCATTTGGTCGCCTTTCTATATGTTCAAACCACTCTCGATTTTTTCTAATAACCTCATTATGTATACAACTCTGTTCATGTAAGTGATCACCTTTGCATTGCCAGAACCAAGCTCGGATAAAGGAGGGTTGTGTTATGCTTCTGACAGCAAGCATAAAACTTTATCGAATTTTTATACCATGGATTACACAAATTAAGAGCATTGCTTTGGGGCGTTCCCGCCTAGTGATGCGCTGCATACCCCGATTGCAGTGATAAGTAAGCAAGGGTCACTACATTTTTGCCCGAATGTAGTAAATGAATTGCAAAGAGAGTTCTCACATCATAGATGGGTGTGGGTAAAGAAGTTAGTCCAGCTACATTAACGCCCGAATGTAGTTAATAATTTTCAGAGAGAGTCTATGCATTTTCAATATGAACGGATACAAGGGGTAAGAAAGCTAGTCCTAGATAATAAGATTCGTATTGGTTCTTGGAATATCAGAGCATTATCCGGTAAGTTAGTTGAGGTGGTAGATCCTATGATTCAAAGAAAGATTCATATTCTATGTTTACAAGAGACAAAGTGGGTTGAAAAAAAAGCAAAGGAAATAAAGGATATAGGTTTTAAATTATGGTACTCTGATAAGGAAAAGGCTCGAAACGGAGTTGGTATTATTATAAATAAAGATTTAATGGATAGTATAGTAGACATATAACGATATGATGACTGAATCATGACGTTGAAATTAGTGTTAGGAGCAGAGGTTTTGAATATAGTTTGTGCTTACGCACCCCAAGTAGGACTAGAAGATAGTAATAAAGACATTTTTTTTTAGAAGAGTTAGATAAGGTAATTCAAAGGATTCCACAAAGAGAGATGATTTGTTTAGGAGGAGACATAAATGGACATGTTGGTAAAGAGGCATTCGGATATCAAAGTATTCATGGAAACTTTGGTTTTGGAGATATAAATGAGGATGGTAGGGAGATTTTAAACTTTTCTATAGCATTTGATCTCTTTATAGTCAATACAATCTTCAAAAAATGAGATGAACATTTAATTACTTATAAGAGTGACTTATCAGAAACACAAATTGATTACTTTATTTGTACAAAAGAAGATAGAGCATGTTGTAAAGATTGCAAGGTAATTCCAGGAGAAAGCTTAACCACCCAACATCAACTTTTAGTTATGGATTTACAAATTAAAAAATAGACAAAAAAGAAAATAGTGCATCGAGCTATTCAGACTAAATGGTGGAACCTTAAAAGCGAGAAAGAAGATATATTTAAACAGAAAATCCTTCAAGGAGATTTTGGAATTATGTTGGTACACCTTGTGATACGTGGAACAATATGGCTATACATATTATGAAAGTGGCGAAAGATGTGTTAGGTGTATCTAAAGGAGGTGTACCGGCACACAAAGAAGGTTGGTGGAGTGAAGTAGGAAAAATAAAATCAAGGCAAAAAGGGCACGTTACAAATTACATTATGCTAAGAAAACTAGTGAAATTTTAGAGGCTTATAAGAAAGCAAAGAAGGAAGCGAAAAAGGGGGTCAGTGAAACAAAAGCTAAAATTTGGGAGGACTTATATAAAAAACTCAACTCAAAAGAGGGTAAAAGAGATATTTTTAGGATAGCTAGAGCTAGAGATAAGAAAGCTAAAGATCTTAATTATGTTAGATGCATAAAAGACGAGGATGAAAAAATTCTAGTGGCAAATGATGATATAAGAAATAGATGGAAAAACTATTTTTATAATCTTTTTAATGAAAATAAAGATGTTAGTATTAGTTTAGGAGATTTAGCCAAGTCAGAAAAGTATATAAACCACAATTTCTATCGACGTATTCAAAAGAATGAAGTCAAAGAGGCTCTTAAACATATGAAGGATGGTAAATCACTAGGACCAGATAATATTCCTATAGAAGTTTGGAAAATACTAAGAGAAATAGGAATCACTTGGCTCACAAGACTATTTAATAAAATATGGAAAAACCAAAAGATGCCCAAGGAATGGAGAGCAAGTACACTTATACCCATATATAAGAAAAGGGAGACATTCAAAATTGTGCGAATTATCGAGGTATCAAGTTAATGAGTCATACTATGAAATTATGGGAAAGAATTATCGAACGTCGGTTAAGACAAGTATCAAGTACAACAAAGAACCAATTTGGATTCATGCCAGGCAGATCTACTATCGAAGCGATTCACCTTTTGAGACGTCTTATGGAACATTTTAGAGCAAAAAAGAAAGACCTTCACATGATATTTATTGATCTAGAAAAGGCTTATGATAGGCTATCGAGGGAGGTTCTTTGGAGAACCTTGGAAAAAAGAGGTGTCCCATTGATATACATAAACCTTATAAGAGACATGTATGATGGTGCAAAAACATGTGTGAGGACTCGTGAAGAAATAACAGACTCCTTTGAAGTTAATATTGGGTTACATCAAGGATCAACTTTAAGAACATACTTATTTATAATGGTGATTGATGAGTTAACAAAACATATTCAAGATGAAGTACCTTCGTGTATGTTATTTGGAGATGACATTGTATTAGTGGAGGAGTCTAAGGAAAAAGTTAATAGAAAATTGGAACTATGGAGAGAAACATTAGAAAGCAAAGGCCTCCGACTTGGTAGAAGAAAAACAGAATATATGAAATGTAAGAATTAATGCTGGTTGGTTAATGGAGAGGAGCATCAGGTATTTTTTGTGATAAGAAGATATCATTAAAGTTAAAAGGTAAATATTATAGAGTAGCAATTAGACCTGTCATGTTTTATGGTTCTCAATGTTGGGCAGTTAACCATCATTATGTACAAAAGATGTCTGTGACATCAACGAAGATGTTGAGATGGATGAGTGATCATACAAGAAAAGACCGTGTACATAATGAGGTTATTAGAAACAAATTAAGAGTGACACCAGTAGAGGATAAAATGAGAGAATATCGTTTAAGATGGTTCGGACATATAGAAAGAAGATAAGAAGAAGAACATGTAAGAAGGTATGAAAACTACATTTGGAAAGTATTAAAAGAGGTAGAGGACGACCACAAAAGTGTTGGAAAGAAACAATAAAGAATGATTTAGCTTATTGTGAGTTAACTGCTAACATGGCATATGATAGGGCTCTGTGGAAACAAAGAATCCATGTAGCCAACCCCGTCTAGTATGGGAAAAGTCTTAGTTGTTGTTGTTGTTGTTGTTGTTGTTGTTGTAACCTCATTATGTATATGGTCTTTCCTTATGTGACCACACATACATCTTCATTTTTGAGACACATCTTTTGTACATGTCGAAGATTAACTTGTTGCTCTATAATATTTATCTTTCAACTTTCAAGGTATTTTCTTATCACGTAGCACTTCATTTTAAACAATATGCACGTAACATCTCCATCAATTTTTTCAATACTCTAAAAAAACTCACCCTAGGTATCTAAAGTTTTCTTATAAGAGATTGTAATTTGTATTAATCTTAATTTTATGTCATCTAATGTAACCAAATGATCAAACTTACATTACAAATATTATGTCTTTGTTCTACTAAGACAGAAGCCTTTATTTCCTAATATTTCTCTCCATAGATTCAATTTTCTATTAACTTTCTTTTACTTGGACTCAACAACTAACTCAATGTCATATGCAAATAACATAGGTACTTCATCTTAAAAATATTTTGCTAAATTTTTAATAACCAATATAAATAAATATGAACTTAAAGTTGATCCTTAATGTAATTCAATATTAACTTCAAAGAAATATATCATTCTATGGAGTCTTTACACATATTTGTGTACCATTATATGTCTCTTATAAGATTATCATTTTATATGTCTCTTGTAAGATTGACACGCATCAATGAGATATCTCTCTCTTCCAAGGTTCTCCAAAGAATATCACTTAACATGGGTACACCACTTAGAGTGGAGTACTAGTACCGAGTATTGGTACGTGTACCGACATGCTTGGGTATGTACCAACACATGAATTTAAAAATCTGTAAATTTGGGTAGTTTTGGGTACGTTAAGCACCCGAACCCAATACCATGGGATCAGGCCAATTTATATAAATATGGGTGGACTTGATTCAAATTCTGAAACATTAAAATTTCAAACAGTAAAAACCTAAATCCCTAAACCAATAACCCATAAAAAATCTCCTCCTTCAATTCATTTGGTTGCTCTCGTCCTTTTGCATTTCTGTTTGGCTTCCTCAGCCTGACCGACAATGATCATCACGACCTACACCGTCTAAGGTACTCTCGTATTTGTTCCTTTTTCTACTGTTGCAGCATCTAAGGTACTCTCGTATTTGTTCGCTTTTCTATCATTTCAAACTTTCAAATGATGTTACCCCATCCTATCTATCTCTCTCTAAACCATGCCTTCAACACAACTATGTGGCATGCGCCATTATTTTCGATGGATTGGCGATCACCAGTCAGTCACCTCTCTCTCCTCAGTCTCCAAAAAGTATGTTTTCTCTCTAATCTAAGAGATTTGTACCCCAAATTATTTTTGGGGTCTGTAGATATTTTGTTGTTAATTACGAATCATCATATTTAATTTTGTATAATTTTAGTTATATATAATGTATATTGAAATTCTTATATTTTTAAGAGTGTACTCGTACCTTACAATTTTTTAAATGCATGTACCCAATACCGGTATCAGTGCAACATAGCTTGCACCCTACTATAAGTTTTTTCTAAATCAATAAATACCATGTGAATGTTCCTCTTTTTTGCCTAAAATATTTTATAAGATGTTTTAATAGGTGAGTAGCCTCCACAATAGATCTTGGCATGAATCCAAATTGGTTCTCTATTTCTTTCCCATTAATTTCATATGATATCTCCACTTAATACCTCAATAGTTTGCATAATTTTGGATCCCTCTATTGTTCTTTTGTATGGATATAACAGTACCCTTCCTCATCCCTTCGACATCTTTTGGTTTCTACATATTTTATTAAATAATCTTATAAGTCAAATGATATATGTCTTTCTTATGATTTTTTATATTTTTATAAAAATATTGTATGGTCCTCCAGATTTACCAACCTTCAGAAGTTTAAGAGCCTCTCTTTGACTTCATTCTTTTGATAGAAATTTCAATTTATATACTCTTCTGATTTGGTTAGCTCTCATAAACTAATATTAACACCAATATTTTCGTTAAAAAGCTTATCAAAATAATTTTTTATCTCATCTTTGATGCATTTAACAAAAGAAAGATCTTTAGTTTTCCTATCTTTAACCTTAGTTATCTTAAAAATGTCTCTTTCACCTTCTTCTAAGTTGAGCTTTTTATATAAATCCTCTCAAATTTTGGCTTTTGCTTCACTTATAACCTTTTTTACTTTTTTTTTTTAGCTTTCTTATAAACCTCTCAAGTTTCATCAAACTTGTTGGCATAATGCAATTTGTAACGTAACCTCTTTTTCTTAATTTTATCTTACACCACTTCACTGTCATCAAGCTTCCTTTTGTGTCAAGATGTCTCTCTTAGATTCACTTAACACATCTTTTGTCACTTTCTTAACATGCTTAGTAATTTCAAACATCTCCTTAAAGAACTTTTTTTTAAATATATCTTCTTTCTCATTTTTTAAGTTCTTTCTGCCATTTAGTATACTCTTTCTCTTTATCCATTTTTTTATACGCAAATCCATAACTAAAACTAGATGTTGGGTAATTAAATGTTCTCCTAAAATTACCTTGAAATCCTTATAACAAGATCTATCTTTTATCCTACATGCAAAATAATCAATTTTTTTTGTCAAGCCAATCTTATAAGTAATTAAATACTCATTTTCTAAAAATCGTATTGGGTAAAAAGAGATCATATGACATAGCAAAATTTAAAATTTTCTTACCTTGCTCATTTAAATTCGCAGAACTATGGTTTCAATGAATACCTTGATATCCTAGTGCTTCTTTACCCACATGTCCATTTAGATCTCTTCTCAATCAAATCATCTCTTAGTGAAATTCCTTAAATTATCTTATCTAACTCCTCCCGAAAAGCCTTCATACCTGGAGTACGTAAGAACAAAGTATATTCAAAGCCCTTGCTCCTATCACTAATTTCACCATCATAATTTGGTCACCATGTCGTTGTATGTCTATTATACTATCCTTTAAATTCTTATTAATATATTTTTTATTAGTTCCCTTTTCTCCTATCTTGATTTTCGTGCCTTTTCGAGCCCACCCTCTCTTTCTCTCTCTTTCATTGCCTTGTTTTCCTCCCAAGCTCCTTTCTCTCTCTCCTTACCCTCTGTAATTGTTGGTTATTGCCATAAAACTTTGCTAAATAGGAGTGGAGGTGAGTGCACATACACAAATGTGAAAATCCTAACTACAAGATCACAACAAAATCAAAAGCAAAAAGTAAAGCATGACACGGAATTGGCCTTATTAGATGGATTGTTCAAAGAAAAGCCTCGCACTCATAAAAGATGAGAGTTCAAAAAATCTTGAGACTGAGGCAAAACTTCAAGCTCAATAAGAAGCAAAATGATTTTGTTAGGGGAGAAAGTAGAAGACAATATTGTTGTCGTTGTTGATGATGACAACCATAATTTGATAAAAGATGGACACAGGAAGATATAGTTTCAAAGTGTGAGATTGATTTGATTTGAATTTTCAAGCATATGGATGAAATCAGAAAACTGTAAAGAATGATGAATAGATATTGCTTATTTGTTTTTTCTTGCTTTATCATATTCTTTGTGTATTTTGAACAATCATAGCATTCTCATAGTGTTTGATGCTTGGACCTTGTTCCTGTAATTTCTAACAATATTTGATGCTTCTTTTCTTCTTATTATTCCAATTGCCAGTTTCATTTGTTAAATGTTTTTTCTTCATTGAATTAAGATTTTATGTGTATAAAACCCTATTGTACAAAGTACGACATGTATCATTAGCCCACAGGATCTGATATGATAGCTATAACAATGATATCTCCTGCAAATTATCTGACACAAAATTATGGGATAAAGAGTCCAGCAATGCATCAAGGGATTAAGGTGCATAGGCATACTTTTCCGGTCATTCATCTCAAAGGAAACCATCTTGCAGATGATACCAGTGCCCGGTCCTTAAACTGTAGTAGCTGAAAAAAGAGCATAATACATTAAATCAGTGTAAACAATAAACAATGATAATCCATAACAGCAAAGTATATCCTACTAGGAATGCTAGGTTATCAATAGCACGCTATAGCGGCCGCTATAGCAGCTGACCCTTGGCAGGCAACCTGCCAGGCCCGGTATAGTGGTCCGCTATAGCATTGGTAGCGGACATATCTATTTGGGTCCGCCATTGGATCGACCCGAATCCATTGAAAAATGCATAAAACCAACGCGCATGCTCGCCTCTCTCTCCCGCCTCTCGCGTATGTTGCCTCTCACCTCTCTTCCGCCTCTGCCGCCACCAGTGAGCAACCTTCGCCGATAAGCTTTCTCTCCCTTGCTCTCTTCTCTCTCTCTTTTTCTCCTCCTTCCTCAGCCACAAGGAACTCTCCCTCTCTCCCTTTCTCTCGCTCTCAAGGTGATAGGTTATGCCTCTCTTAACAATCTATGGGACAATATTAGTTGAGCAATTTTGAAGCACTTCTGTTTTGTGTTTTTTACTCGCTACATATTCATGCAGGGAGCATTATCTTGTCAGAGGCAAGGGCAGCCTGTATCTATATGTAAGGTAGTACATACAATGAAGTTTAAGGGCTTCTTCATAACGTTGTAATGAACCAATTACAGGGCATGTTTCCACATCAGTGTGTGTAAGGAAGCTAGTCCCATTATTTTGAACCCAAATGTAATTCAAGTGGGGAGATGGGTTTTTTCAGGTGAGAGCCAACTGCCCACAACATCTGATCTAGGTGAGACCATGATAAGAAAACTTGCACGAGTGAAATTCACGCTAATATCTAGGTTTGTAGAATTTGGTGCATTCAATCTATTCTGAAGGATCCTTGGTTGGTGCTTCAGTTGTATCTAAGAACCATTCTCATGTTTGATTCTGCTTGGGTAAGGCTTTGGTTGGATCACATTTGGATCTGGTTAGGTTATGATCCAAACAAGGTGCAGCAGAAACTTGGCCAAGTATGGAGAACTGTGGGAGAAGTTGCAAATGGTCAATTTCTGGCTTTTAGTTTGAGATTGGGGAGGGATGTGGGCAAAGGGAAGGCATGTCTAAAATAAAATGTTATTATGTTTGAGTCTTGCATTATTCATTTTCCTTAATATGTTGAACTAATTGAGTATGCGCTACTTTAGTTTGGTTGAATAGTTTTCAAAGATAAATTATCATTGTTGATTTTTGTTGGCTTTTTGTTTAACAAATACTTTTATGATATGCTACATTAAGTGTCATAAAATTGCCTTGCCTGATCTGATATGCATTCAACCTGATAAAAAATCCATGATTGTTCTTGGTCTAGTAAGGAACTTTTTTCGAGCCATAGATCCTGAAAGGTTGGAAAAAGCAATTGCAATAAGCGCCTATATGTTTGTCTTTCATGTCAGTGGCTATGTTGGCTTGGCTGCAATGAATGGATGTGGATGTTGGGCTACTTCAAAAGATCCATTTGGGGTTCCATGAATAATCGGGTGCGTAACTGGTGCAGGTGAACATTTAATAAGAGGATATGCTGCACGGGAATGTTGTGTCTCATCATCATTGCATGTGACAAAATGTTGAACTTTTACTATTTTATTTCTTGGGCATTGGTTATTTCTTATTTTTTTGTATTGTACGTTGGCTCTTAAAACTTTAACTACTTTGTATATCTTTAGTTATAGCTCTCATCAATGTCACATGATGTGAGTGCAAAGATTTTGCATCTTCTGCTTTTCCTTTTTTATAGATCTCCAGTTGGTCCAGCACCTACTTGCACCAAAGTCTTGTGTTCTGCTACAAAGTATTCCAACGGACAGTGTATACAGATGGAGGTGTTGGGGTGTTACTGTTACAAGCTGACACTGTGAAGAATGTAAGTATCATTTTGACATATCTTATGCTCGTCTGCAAGGAATAATATTTTTGTTGTCCTCCTTTTCGTTTATCCACGCAATTCCATAGGCTCCTCTCGTTGAAAATTCACCCCTTCGATTATGGAACGAAAAGAATGAGTTCTCTTGTGCTCTCCCAGCTAGGCTTTGTTCTTCGTGAAAGAGATGTCTGATAAGTTCTACTTCCAACTACCACTGTGCTGAATTAGTTGACAGACTTGCTCCAAGTCAGAATTCTCACTCAGTAGACAGAATTCTCACTCACTAGACTTGAAACTCTGAAACTAGGAGATTGATGAATCCAAGTGCTCTGTCATATGTTAATTCTTAGAAGTTAGAAGTAGAATTTGTTTATTTAGTTTGATTCATATTTATAGAAGAAGTGGTTGTGTTTCTTGATATTTCTTAGAAATTAGAGAACCCATTATATATATATATATATATATATATATTTAATCATAAATAAAAGTGTACCGCTATATCCTTGCTAACCACTATTAATAACATAGTCTGAATGTGTTCAAAGGAGAAGTTTTCATGAAAAAATGAGATAATATTAGATATGTTTGAAGTTCTATTTTCATGAATAACATTGTGGGCTTCTTGTACTTCTATTGGACGTACTTCAGAGGCAAGATAACACCAATATGAATATTTGAAATATCCAGAACTGATATGGTGGAACAACCAATACTTTTCTACCAGAGAGCATGATACAAGGGACAGTTCCTACAGCCAAGTTTGATCAAGGAAAAAAGCAGTCCAGCTTATGATGCTTTTATATTTAGGTAGTTGTGACAATCGACAATCAAGAGAGTGTGATGCTCAGGAATACAAGTAGCAGTTCCATATCCAGAATACGCAATAAGAAATTATATTGCAGGTATAAAGACAATGCATTGGTTAGACGACAACTATGATTTTCCACCTACTATGTCTTGATATGGATTAATAGCTGAATACAGCTCGCAAAATCATTAAGTTTGGAAAAAATTTGAGAAGGGAACAGGACAGTTCTGTAAATCAAACATGCATCTTACATACATATTTCATAAATAAGAAGAAAATCACCACAAGATAACCAGCAAATTAAAACAAATCAAGAAGAGATATACAGTAAAGATCTGGTTGGATGTGTCTCGTTTTCTTTCTTGAAATATTAGTATTCTGCTCTCTCTCTCTCTCTCTCTCTCTCTCTATTCTCTATTCTCTCTCTCTCTCTCTCTCTCTCTCTCTCTCTCTCTCTCTCTCTCTCTCTCTCTCTCTCTCTCTCTCTCTCTCTCTCTCTCTCTCTCTCTCTCTCTCTCATAAAAGCACCTCATCACCATCTCCAGATGTTGTATTTGATCAAATCTCTTCGATCGTAAACTATCCCATTCCCAGCAGTCAGTTTCTTGTCTCGCTACGGACAATCTCTAGTTGTCGCCTGTTTGGCATGGACAGAGTTTTGTTTTGACTGTAATCTGGAACGGAGTAGCATTCTGGAGTTCATAGGTTGTTTTCTGTCTTCTTGTTTTGGTTTGGGGAGCACTTTGGGCATATATGAGGCCTGAGCTTTAGCTCGGCTAGCATCGAGATGCTTGGGAAGATTGGTTCATCATGATGAATTTCAAGAGGTTCTATAATTCTCATGTTCCAAAACGTGTGATCATATGTTGTTGCCTTTTGAGTTCGAATATACAGAGCTGAGCAGAAACAGCATGATATGTATATATGATCTAACTCGCATGATGAATTAAAAACAATGAAACATCATGTTAACTAATATGGAACAAATGATAAATGATATGCAAACCATGAATCTAATGGCAATGATAGGCGACATCTACAAAATGAGATGCAAAACCCTAAGTTAATTAAACACCACCAACAAAATGTATGAGAGAACTAGATATGAGCCGGCATTTAAGACAGAACAAACAAACTAAAGAAGACACTTATGACAAAAAATGGTAGGAGGTAAGACCAAGACTTGGAAAATGATCTATATCAATGTTGTTATGTGACGTACCGTAATGCGTATCATTTTTTCTCATGATACAATAAGGTTGTATCATATCGTAATGTATCATTAAAAAAATTTAAATTACTTTTTAATCAAGAAAAATTCTAAATAATTGTTATGAATAAAAATAAGTAGTATAAATTTTAAAATTGTATCAAAAGATTCAAAACAATAGTATGACTTATTTAAATTATTTAATAAGGTAGTAAGCACCTATATAACTCCGCCATGTAAAGGGTCATCCTTGCATTGCCGGTCCCAAGCCAGGATAAAGGAGGAGGGTTGTGTTAGGCTTCCGACAGCCAGCGTAAAACTTTGTCGGATTTTATAACATGGATTACAAAAATTATGAGCATTGCTTTGGGGCGTCCCCACCAAGCGACGTGCTGCAGAGCCTGAATGCAGGAAGAAGTAAGCAAAGGCCACTACGTTTTCGCCCTAATGTAGTGAATCAATTGCAGAGAGGGTTCCCACAGCATGGACGGGTGTGGGTAAAGAAGTTAGTCCCGCTACATTGTTGCCCGAATGTAGCAAAAAAATTTCAGAGAGGGTCTCCGCATTTTGATTATGAACGGATGCGGGGGGTAAGGAAGCTAGTCCTAGATAATAAGATTCGTATTGGTTCTTGGAATATCGGAACATTATCCGGTAAGCTAATGGAGGTGGTAAATACTATGATTCGGAGAAAGATTCATATTCTATGTTTACAAGAGACAAAATGGGTTGGAGAAAAAGCAAAGGAGATAGATGATACTCGTTTTAAATTATGGTACTCAGGTAAAGAAAAGGCTCAAAACGGAGTTCGTATAACAACAACAACAACTAAGCTTTTTCCATTACAACGATATGGTGACCGAATCATGACGTTGAAATTAGTGTTAGAAGCAGAGGTTTTGAATATAGTTTGTGCTTACGCACCCCAAGTAGGACTAGAAGATAGTATAAAGACAGTTTTTTGGGAAGAGTTAGATAAGGTGTTTCAAAAGATTCCACCAAGGGAGATGATTTGTTTAGGAGGAGATTTAAATGGACATGTTGGTAAAGAGGCATTAGGATATCAAGGGATTCATGGAAACTTTGGTTTTGGGGATATAAACAAGGAAGGTAGGGAGATTTTAGATTTTGCTATGGCATTTGATCTCTTTATAGTCAATACAATCTTCAAAAAACAAGATGAACATTTTATTACTTATAAGAGTAGCTTATCACAAACACAAATTGATTACTTTATTTGTAGAAAAAAGATAGAGCGTGTTGTAAAGATTTTAAGGTAATTCCAGGAGAAAGCTTAACCACCCAACATCGACTTTTAGTTATGGATTTACAAATAAAAAAATGGACAAAGAAGAAAAGAGTGCATCGAGCTACTCGAACTAAATGGTGGAACCTCAAAAGCGAGAAAGAAGATATATTTAAACAGAAAGTCCTTCAAGGAGAAGTTTGGAATTATGTTGGCACACCCTGTGATATGTGGAACAATATGGCTATACATATTAGGAAAGTGGCGAAAGGTGTGTTAGGGGTATCTAAGGGAGGTGTACCGGCACAAAAAGAAGCTTGGTGGTGGAGTGAAGTAGTACAAAATAAAATCAAGACAAAGAGGGCATGTTACAAATTACATTATGCTAATAAAACTAGTGAAACTTTAGAAGCTTATAAGAAAGCAAAGAAGGAAGCGAAAAAGGCTGTTAGTGAAGCAAAAGCTAAGATTTGAGAGGACTTATATAAAAAAACTCAACTCAAAAGAGGGTGAAAGAGATATTTTTAGGATAGCTAGAGCTAGAGATAAGAAAGCTAAAGATCTTAATTATGTTAGATGCATAAAAGACGAGGATGAAAAAATTCTAGTGGCAAATGATGATATAAGAAATAGATGGAAAAACTATTTTTATAATCTTTTTAATGAAAATAAAGATGTTAGTATTAGTTTAGGAGATTTAGCCAAGTCAGAAAAGTATATAAACCACAATTTCTATCGACGTATTCAAAAGAATGAAGTCAAAGAGGCTCTTAAACATATGAAGGATGGTAAATCGGTAGGACCAGATAATATTCCTATAGAAGTTTGGAAAATACTAAGAGAAATAGGAATCACTTGGCTCACAAGACTATTTAATGAAATATGGAGAAACCAAAAGATGCCCGAGGAATGGAGAGCAAGTACACTTATACCCCATATATAAAAAAAGGGAGACATTCAAAATTGTGCGAATTATCGAGGTATCAAGTTAATGAGTCATACTATGAAATTATGGAAAAGAATTATCGAACGTAGGTTAAGACAAGTATCAAGTACAACGAAGAACCAATTTGGATTCATGCCAGGCAGATCTACTATCGAAGCGATTCACCTTTTGAGACATCTTATGGAACATTTTAGAGCAAAAAAGAAAGACCTTCACATGATATTTATTGATCTAGAAAAATCTTATGATAGGGTATCGAGGGAGGTTCTTTGGAGAACTTTGGAAAAAAGAGGTATCCCATTGACAAATATTAGCCTTATAAGAGACATGTATGATGGTGCAAAAATATGTGTGAGGACTCATGAAGGGACGACAGACTTCTTTGAAGTTAATATTGGGTTACATCAAGGATCAACTTTAAGTCCATACTTATTTATAATGGTGATGGATGAGTTAACAAAACATATTCAAGATGAAGTACCTTGGTGTATGTTATTTGCACATGACATTGTATTAGTGGAGGAGTCTAAGGAAAAAGTTAATAGAAAATTGGAACTATGGAGAGAAACATTAGAAAGCAAAGGCCTCCAACTTAGTAGAACAAAGACAAAATATATGGAATGTAAGTTTGATCATTTGATTACTTCAGAGGACATAGAAATTAAAATTGGCACACATTGCATTACCCAAAAGTAAAGTTTTAAATACCTAGGGTCAATTTTTCAGAGTGATGGAAGAATTGATGGAGATGTTACGCATAGAATTAATGTTGGTTGGTTAAAATGGAGAGGAGCATCAGGTATTCTTTGTGATAAGAAGATACCATTAAAGTTAAAAGGTAAATATTATAGAGCAGCAATTAGGCCTGCCATGTTTTATGGTTCAGAGTGTTGGGCAATTAATCATCAACATGTACAAAAGATGTCCGTGACAGAAATGAAGATGTTGAGATGGATGAGTGGTCATACAAGAAAAGACCGTATACATAATGAGGTTATTAGAAACAAATTAGGAGTGGCACCAATAGAGGATAAAATGAGAGAACATTGTTTAAGATGGTTTGGACATATAGAAAGAAGATCAAAAGAAGAACCTGTAAGAAGGTTAGAAAAACTAAATTTGGAAAGTATTAAAAGAGGTAGAGGACGACCACAAAAGTGTTGGAAAGAAACAATAAAGAATGATCTAGCTTATTGGGAGTTAACTGCTAACATGGCACATGATAGGGATCTGTAGTAGTAAGCACCTATATATAGCCGACCCCGTCTAGTATGGGAAAAGGCTTAGTTGTTGTTGTAGTAAGCACCTATATAGGTAATGAACTAAAATATTCATAAGTTCATAATATAAACAAGTAAATAAGGTAATTGACAATGAAAAATAATCAAGCAATTAGTCCAATTTATTATTAAATCAAAGCAATGAAAAGTAAAGGTATATACATACATATATACAGGAGTGTGAAATAAAGGGAAAGCAGAAAACGATGATTCATACAAAAATGCTATCAAAAACTATGAAAAATAAAATAAAATAAAAGTTTATATCTTAAAACATGAATAAATCGCACGCATGCAGCTGAAAAAACGTAATTTCGCAAGTCAAAGGACAAAAAACCTCCTTCCACACAAGTGTAAACGAAGAAAAAAGACTTCAAAAGACCAAAGTTCATGAAAACTTGAATTCAACTCATGCTCTAGGATCCATATCGTATGATACAAACGATACGTGTGGTATCGTGTGATATGGGTTGTATCGCATGATACGGCCCTATACACTTACTTGGTGCGATATAGGTCATTATCATATCAAAATTTCTTTTGATAAGATACGAACCGATACTCACAACACTGATCTATATGTCCAAAATAAAATACCAACAAAGCTAAACAGAAAAGGACAGAAACTAAATACAATTTTAGTACAGGAACATTTAAGCAAAAATCCTTTAGAACAGCCACAGAACCTTGGAAAATGATCGTTATGTTTTATACCCTCAAACAGTAGCATTGCCTCATCTGGCCGTCCACATTTTGAGTATATTTCCATTATTGAAGTTTGAACAACAATATGAATATGGGACTCAAAACCACAAGATATTGTCAATGCATGGATTGATTGCCCAGGACAAGAATAATCTCGTTAGGAATAGCACAGTAAACTCCACAATGTCTGAAAAACAGGAGTCAAACTTCAAATTGCTGTATCTGGCATAGGAACTTAACTTCCTCTTCAAACTCTCCATTTTGGGAGAACTATTGAATTCCATGAAACAATATCTCGCTTCTGTATTCCATTAAACACCTTCATATGCACGCTCCAAACTTCCATATTTAGCATACACATGTACCAGAGAATTGCAACTCAGGTATCTGAATCATCCCCAGTTCTGACAGCACAACTATGGACACCCAGCAAATACACCAATGAAACAATTCCAGAAAGAAGGGCCTATGAATTTGGCTGCAAGCGTTCCTGATGCAACATGGAGAGGACACCTGACTAGTGACGATGATATCAAGAGAGGGAGGCCTATTGACAGAGAAATTTAATCGCTGCTAGAGACTGATTAATGGAGAAACCGTTGTTTCCATCTTGTATCAGTTTATGCTTAGGCCATATTGAATAAAAATCATCATCTCTTTCATATGTGCCCTTGATCAGCTATATTTGGAGATGAGGAGCACTGACAGACAGACTCTCTTGGTTACGGGGTGGACTCTAGATAGCTTTCACTTCAAGGGCTTGAGTTTGACACTCGGAGTTCACATATAATGTCGGTGCTCGATTGATTTTATATTGCCTATCACAGATAAAAGTAAGCTCGAAACAGAAGAACAGTTGGCAGAACAAAGATGAAAAATACAGCCATCCACTTGCATAAAACTTCCATAGGAACAGTTCCATGTACCGCAAAGAAAACGGAAAGGTCAAAACTTCGTACACGAAATTAGCCAAAGCGGAAATTAGTGACAGAAAAATGTCACACATGAAGGCTATCGATAATATCAACACATCAAAGCATAGCAATCATAACATGAGCAATAGATGCAGACGTACACAAGTCAAAAAATAAGAATAGGAGACAGAAATCACAGATCCAGATAACAAAAGAGAGCGAAGGGAGGGGAAGAAACCAACAACTAGGGAGCGAAGAGAGTGAAACGCACAAACCCTAACATTACAGCCTCATTTGATGAGTCCAGATAACAAAAGAAAGCGAAAGAAGGGGAAGAAACCCAAGATCTAGAACGAATCGTTAAAATGGAAAATGAAATACCGTACAAAAAAACAGGCAGAGACAAAGAGAGAATAAGAAGAAGGAAGAGGAAGGGGAAGGAAGAAGAAGAAGAAGAGGCAGAGGAAGAAGAAGGGAAAAAGGAGAGGAGGAAGATGAGGAAACGTACCGGTCGTTTACAGCGGAGGATGGTGTTGAGGCAGCGGCGCACGGTGGTGGAGTTGGGCGAAGCTCGTTCTCAAGGAGCAGGGTAGCGTGAAAGAGAAACGCGAGATGTCTTCGAGTTACACACGCCCAGCCACGTCGTTCCGTCGTCTCCGATAAAAAAAACTAGAATTTTAAGTTCATGGAGACGACGGAACAAAAAACTAGAATTTTAAGTTCATGAGAAACGGCAAGAGTGGGCACAGAAGCAGTTGGGGTTGGCACGCTCCTTTTACTATAGACACTCCTACTATATACAACCCAATTTTCTTAAAAGCTCAAATTAAGAAATTTCTCTCTACTCTTTACACCAAAATATGAGGACTCTTCTCTTTTCGTACGACAACCGGTATTCATCCGATTTTCATTCATTGATTAAGTATTGTATAATTATTTGTAATCAATTATTATCGATTAGTTAGTTGTGAACTTAGTTGAAATCAAACGAATCAATAAACAACAAGAGCGAAAGAAAATCAAAAAGATGATTGATTCATACATATTATTGAGTTTTCTCGATTTTAGAAGGTTAGTTTTTACTAAGATCATTGTATTTCCTTTACTTTACTTTAAATCTTTTGATTTTTAAAACTTTCGAATAAGGTTTTCGATTTTGAGTGAAACCAAAGTTCTCGTCGAAATGGTGGATGGAAATGTGGTCCAACCACATCCCTCCTTAAGCATAGACATGGTCCCAACCGTGTTTCCTTACTTAAGGGAGACATGGTTATATCGTGACTCCTTCCTTAAGGTAGACGTGGTTGTGTCATATCGCCACCTTTCTTAAGAGCAACGTGGTTGTGTCGAGTCTCTTTCAACCCGAATAATTTTTCATTTGATATTTGTTATATATATTTTTATTGTATAATAACAAATAACTCGAACAAAAGTATTTATGATGAAAGCGATTCAGATAAGACGTTAACTGAGTATAGTACTTATGATGAGAATTATGAATGGTTTCGTTGCAATGGATGATGTATTTGGTGATTCTTTGGCAAAAAAAGTGGATGTTGAATTTGTTAATTGTGAGGGTAATGAATTTATTAATTGTGAGGGTGAGGGTGATGGTGATGGGCTAGACTATTCACTTGTGTTTACAACTCATTATATGTTTAGGGATCATAATAAACTTATGTACTATTTAAGACTAGTTAAGAGAAAGCATAACATTGTTACGGTTATTATTAGTTCGAAAAACAAACGTGTAATAAGCAAGGTATGACTTAGTTGCAAAAGAAGTGACAAGTAGAGGCAAAAAAAATATATTGATGCTAAAAGTACTAGGTAGACGGACAATAAGAAGGGTTAGTTGTTCCTTCTTATTAAAAAAGAGAGAGTAACGTGGATGGATATTGGAAATTACATGTAGAAAATGAGACACATAACCATCATTTAGGATTATATCTCGAGGAACATGCTTTTGTAAGGAGATTCAGTAGCTTTGGCTACAACATAACAAAAGACCTCGCACAAAGGTATTATAAACCAAAGCATATTCTAACCTATTTGAAATAGGTGAACATAACATATGTGAGTACAAGAATGCATATTTATAATGCAATGATTAAAATTAGGAGGGAAGATTGTGGTTCTCAAAGTGTTCTATAATAACTACTACACGATCTAAACATTAGCAATTAGCATACATGATATCGAAGATGATGACTAAGTGTCAACTATTGTCCATTTGTATATGTCATTGTCAACTATTATCCGTTTAAATAGATAGCATGCATTATGTTGATTGATAAAGAATGACATTTCACTCTAATTATGTATATAACAAAAAATATAATTATCTTTCATTACAATCAAAGTACAACATAGACAATATTTCAAATTTATAAAATAACATCCAAATAGATCTCAAACAATCGAGTATGATATACAATGTTTCAATTTCATTGATCATCACAATCGTTATTATCATGTGTCAATTGATGGACTCTTTCGTAGCATTGCTCATACATCTCTAAGAGGTTTAACAATAATAGATTACCGGCTAATGATCGTGACAAAAGCTCTAAATGTATTGAAGCTATTGCTAGTGTCTCATGTATCAACATATTCACTCGATTGTATATGTTATTGCCAACTATTGTCCATTTTAGATTGATAGAGAATGATATTTCACTCCAATTATGTGTATAGCAAAAATACAATTATCTTTCATTACAATCAAGTACAACATATATAATGTTTCAAATTTATAAAACAACATCCAAATAGAGCCCAAACAATCGAGTATGATATATATAATATTTCAATTTCATTGATCATCACAATCATCATCATCATGTGTCAACTGATGGATTCTTTTGTGGCATTGCTCATACGTATCTAAGAGGTTTAACAATAAGAAATTACTGGCCAACAATCGTGGCAAAAGTTTTAAATGTATTGAAGTTGTTGGTAGTGTCTCATGTATCACACTCGTATGTTGATATAAGAGATTAAGCAGAAGAAAGTTAGTTTTAGAAAACCAAACAGAAAAACCTCTAATAGAATTATAATTATTTGTTTACCTCTACATATAACAAATGTATCATGTTGTCTAATTGAATTAGGTCAAGCAGGATGTAACTAAGTGATAGAATCTCACAAAATAAATTGATCATCCTTTGGATGTGTCACTTCATTTATAACTTGTCACACTTGCATGAGTACAGTGTTAAGACTCCAAAATGTTGAAACTCAAAACAATATGAGTATTAAGCTTTGCATGTTATCATGTGGCTCATATTGTACCTTATGTGGCTTCGTAGGCTTCTTTACAATGAAAGGTCTTATTGCTGGTAATGGGATGCCTTGTCACTGACCAAACTGACGAATAATATGATTTGACATGTAAGGCTCCACAACATCTACGTATCAAATACATTTATGATATCTCGATAACTTATATGCATTACAATCTAGGTATTTTGTAGAACTATATGATAGTCAATCAATCTACATTGTACAAAATAACGCATAAGCATGCATAACATCAAATATAAACATGTGAATATATAACATTCAAAATACTTGATTTGCATAATCTAGTCCACCTATTTATGATATTGAGTTAACCAATCATTAGGAGATTACCTATGACACACTACTCATTCATCGACCTATTTGTGGTTCTCTATCCTGCCATTCTGATCGCATAATGACTTTGAAAGCTTGAAAGTACTCATAAATCTATGTTTCAAAATAAAACATATAGCTTGTTAATTTTTGAACAAACACAAGTAATAATAGTAAAAAATTTACATGAAGCAAAGAAGTATGTCCACTAAGTTATGCTTTTATCCGATATGCCTTCCCTACTTGTCTGCATAAATACATTAGTGTAGTTGTACCCTACATATAACTATTAACCCTCCTACAATATTGTGCCAGTAGATTTATAAGCATTATGGATACCCTATTTTTAGACTTATACTGATACAAGGTTCATCCTAACTGATACAACAAATAACATAAAGTTTTGTTTTTATTACTCACTCTCCTCACAAAATTAGTTCAAAGCACTTCAAATTTAATAGCTCGAGACTTGATCTCACATACGACTTTATCGATGCTCATCACCAAGAATTTCTTTCTTGCTTCTAACCATCATCTCCTTTGTTAAGGCAACTAGTTGTCTCCCATTAGAAGGCCAAGTAACTCGTGAACATCGTGAAGCGTAATAGTCATCTCACCTCATGGCACATGAAAGTTGTTTATCTCTTATTATCAATGCTCAATAAAAGCAGTTAGTAATGCATGATCTATTATCTCGTATAGTAAGTCTATCTCTTCAATCAGTTCATTGTAGTTTATAAGATCAACCCAATTTTTAGGCCTAACATCTGTGCTCTTTATTTGTCAAACTCTACCTACAATATAACGTGTATGAGCTGTTATCACTTTTTATATTATATGTAAATATACATTTACATAATATATTATAATAGAGAATATTGATATCAATATATATATAGAGTATTTACATAAACTTTCACTAAAGTTTTAAAGTACTCGTTGATCCCAAATCTTATATATAATGTGACCTTCAAAGCTTTCAACTAATCCCGACATATGAAGGCATTCCTCATCCTCACAATCAGCAATATCAATCTTAGTATCTGAGTATGAGGTATATCATTCTCATAATGTGAAGGATTGACTTCTTTTTCTCCTCGTTATTGTCTATAGGAGTGTCCTCTATACAACATCATGTTGAATTTCCTAGATAAAGTGGTGACATTATGACCTCGTACAAAATGTCAAAATATGTTTACGTGATTTAAACATGTTTGTAAAAGGGAGACGCGATTGTGAAAACGTGATATAATTTCTACGCGACTAAATGGAATAGTGAGTTTCTTTGTCGGGCCAAAATGGTGGACGCTCGGACATGTTGAGATAGTATTGTCAAGTGAGACATACTATATTTTGGAATATTGAGGATCGAGGGTATTTTCATAAATATGGTAATATATTGAATCTAAGGGTATTTTTGTAATTATAATTCTTAATCTTGTATCGAGAGTTGTGTCAATTTGGTTGATCATTGGCGATTGATTAACGACGAATTACAGGTGTGTTGTGGGTGTGTGATAAGCGTAGTGTGGTTCATTATTTGAACTTGGAGGCATTAGAGTGTGGAGATTCCACGTGTGGAGGAATTTCACATGCGGTGAATTCAGTGCGGTGGTAGCTCCTCTGGGCGTGGTAATGCGGTAACACACTAATAATCTTGACAAACACTATTCTTAATCGAGATCTTGTGGAGACTATTATGTACAATGCACTGTAGTGCACGATGTATTGGACTCCATGTGTACTACTATTTGATGTTTGGTGATCAGGACTATAGACACAAACGTTGGACAATGTAATAGTTTGGTTGGTAGACTGGGGTATTGATAGATCTTTTCGGATCATTCTCTCGAATATCCGTGTTTAGCTCCATGGGTGGGAACGCGAGTGATTGTGTGTTATCATTCATTATCTGCATTTTAATGTTTACCATAATGTGATAGAATGTATAATGTGATGATTTGATATATTGTATGTGATATATGATGGTATGTATTATTGTGACATGTTTGTATTGTCGTTTTCTTTATTGCCATGTTGGTAATGATGTATGGGTGTCTCACCTCTCTATATGTTGTATCTCGATATAAATACGTTATATTATTTGGTATAATTATGTTCTACACTCATCTTTGTATCTGTTACGTACTGTTTCTATGGAGAGGAGACGATATGTTTATATCTTTCGAAGACTATAGATGGTGGCAAGGAGCAGGTCAATTAGGTTTCTTTAGACTCTGGTTTCAAAGGCGAGGCTTGGCATGTCCATTGGGACCACCTTGGATCACATAGAATATAGTAGTGACATTACTTTATCAGCAAGTAGGACTTGACATGGGATCATTACTTCATTTTATACGGTAACTTTCGTAGAGGTTATTTTACCTGATTAGGGGAGTTGTGGAATGAATTTCACCACACCCCAGAGAGAACTTTGATATATTTTTGGGTCGAATTTCTATCGGTCAAGGCGTTCTAACGGCTAGGGAATTTGTCTTTTAACAAGAACTCATGTCTTAGGTGTTATGTTTTAGTATTATACCGACTTTTACTTTGCTTATTTAAATATTTGTAGTTGTAAATTAATTGTATGACAGGTTAGAAATCATATGTATACTTATGACATCTTATGTGTTTAGACAAAATTATGTATGTGTGTGATTATGTTTTCTATTTTGTGTTGCGTGTTATTTTATTTAACGTAAAGGAAAATATTTTACCCACTCAATACTATTTATGTACCAAACGTTTTACAACTCGAGTAAGAATTTTATTTGATTTTATTTTTTGCATTAAAAATGTGACATCCCCATGTGGATGTTACAGATTAGGCGGTTCGGCTCAAATGCCCCTTCATTTTCGTTAGGAATCTTTGATGCACGGAGGTTGTTGGTCCAAGTCTAGAGCTGACACCATAGAGGAGATCAAGCCATCAGCTACTTCTTCGGATATTTCAAAAGATATCTCGGGCTGGACTAAATCTATATGGCTAAGCGACACGTCGGCGGGTGTAAATCGAGGAGGCAATCAGTAGGCTCGAGCTTGTTCAAAGTAGTGCCTTAAATTTCTCGAGTGCTCGTTCACTTCTCCAACGGACATGAACACCTACAAGACACTCAAAAAGAAAGAATAAAAAATTAAAAATAAAAACAAAAACGAGTAAAAATAGGAAATAAATCAATAGAGTAAAATAGATTCGGTTCTAGACGTACTTGAAAAATCGGTTCCTTGCAACAAAATTTGGTGTGGTGTGGAACATGGTTAAGATTTATATCAAAAATAGTTGCCAAGTTCCACCAAAAATATAAAAACCTTGCAACCAATATTGTAGTAAGCAAGGGTCGATCCATAGAGAACCAATTCAATTGACCTTCATTAATCCAATTCCTAAATTAAACTCGATGAACAATAAACAATAAAAGTAAAGGGGGGGTTTTGTTAATTAAAACAAAAAAGAGAAATTAAACTTTAACCAAAGCAGTAAACACAAATTGAATTATCAAGTTAAAGATATATTGGTTAAGAGATGGAGGTAATACTAGATTTATATGATTATGCTAACTTACATACTCTTTATACCAACATGATCAATTATGTTCTTATGTAATTGTGAGATAAATCCCTTATTTTCCTTAAGTTTTGCTTAATTCAGAAGCAACTAGCTCAAATCAAACCCTAACCATTAGTTATTTGTAAAGCAAACCCAGCTCGACACCTACCTAATGATTGCATTTATCTAATAAAAAAATGTTTTTTCTTTGAGCAATTGTGTAGGCATGAATATGGGCATTCAGACTCCACAGGTGTACCCCAAGTTATTGAACTCCTGACCTTGCATCATATGGCCAAACCCCCTACTTAGTTTGCTGTGGCCCTTCCAGCTGCATCATGGAGAAACTTGTTTTGAAACAATCGGAGGCCTGTTAGAAATGGAGGAAATTTAGGTGATTCAGGTCCAAATGGTATTGTTCCATGATAGTATCCTGGGGCCATGAAGAAAAGAGTACGAAACCAATTACTCAGTCTAACCTATCATTGTTGATTCTGAAGAAGTGTCCTTCTGGATGAATAGGATCTACGCAGAATGAATCAGAGTAAACAAGTAGCCTGGCCACAGGTTATGCATATCCATTAGCAACGTGAAATTCTTATATTCTGCATCTCATCTACTGTGTTGATACACTCTGTGTTAGAAGATGTAAAGCTCAACACGCAGCAGTGCAGTAGTCTTTCGTTAGTTATTATCTTTCTCTTTTACTTACTTATAGTATTGTTTTTAATGGTAGCTTTAAATTAGATTCGTTAATTGCACTTAGGTAATTCTTAGTATTGTAATGCTGGTATTTAAAAGGAGAAACCCTACCAGCATCATTATCAATTTTAGGAAAGAATAAAGAAGAAAGAGAAAGAGCCGAGGCAATATCTGGGACTGCCGACAGTTGATTCCATCTTCCAATCTGTCTCTTTGTTTATGCTGCTTGTGTGAAAGTTTTTGACACGGTATTAGAGCCTCGAAGGCCAATTCCATCGAGTTGTGATCGTCGAGTGCAGCAACAAAGAAAGGAATTGTGAGCAGTTGATCGTCAGAAAATCTGCAAGTAAACCTGAATTTTTCGCTCATTTACAGTAGAGTACAATTACAGAAGACATGGACAATAGGCTGAAAGAAGAAACATGGAAGTGAACAGAAAATGGAGCCCTTCCAAGTAACAAATATTCGATTAGTTGGGTACAATTACAAGGAATGGGCAAGATCTATAGAGATTGTCCTGAAATCGAGAGGAAAACTAGGATACATAAATCAAAACCATATCTGCCCCAGTGAAGACAACAATGAATATGAACGATGGATGAAAGAGGATGCACTTGTGAATTCTTGGTTGATTCAATCGATGACTCCAACAATAAGTAAAACGTTTATGTACATGGAGACAACCACAAAAATCTAGAACAATAGAAGAAGTCTACTCTAGACAATGAAATATTGCAAAAGAATATAACATCCTCGAGAAGATACGAAAATGTTGCCAAGAAGATAGATCGGTGAGTGAATATTATGGAGAATTGTGAGGATTATGGAATGAACAAAGACATGTGGTAGAAAATAAGTGCAATCATTGTGTAAAATAAAGAACAAAACAATGAAGTCAAGAAGGTATTTGATCTACTTTGGGGCATAGCTTCTGAATATGAAGCTATTAAACTAAATATTCTATTCTGAGTAAGGAGGAACTACCATCAGTTGGAACTGTATACTCACTTTTATTTAGAGAAGAAGATAGAGAAATCTCGAAAAAGGGGATACAACTCAAATAGAAAAGACGACATTTGCTGGAAGAGAGTAGAATTTTTAGCGAGAGAAACTCTACTAGAGGTAGAGGGGCTGACCGTTTCCAAAATCATCAAGATAAAAGTGGCAGTGTTCACATTGTGAAAAAAGAAGACACGCGCGTGAACAATGCTGAAAAATCATAGGTAGACCAGATTATAAAGACTTTGGGAGCCATGTGACAACAAACATAGAAACGCAAGCAAGATCTTCTCCCCTTGATGAAATGGGGGGAATTAAAAAGGAAACTTGCTGAAATTGAATCAAAATTGCATGAGTAGCCATCCACCCCTACTTTGAAAAAAGAAATAAATGTTCCTACCTCTTACCGTATCAGTGGCAACTCCTTTTTATCGAATCTAATTTTTGGGTAATTGATTTTGGTACTACTGATTATATGGTAGGTGATAAAACTCAATTCATAAAGTATGAAAATGCATATATACCAAAGTATGTTAAAGTTGCAGATGGTTCCCCAGTTCCAATAGAAGGAAAGGGAGTAATTTAAGCCAAGAATTTCATATGGAATTCTGTAAAATACATTCATAAATTTCCCAACTCCGCCCATGTAAGGGATCACCTTTGCATTTCTGGTCCCAAACTCGGATAAAGGAAGAGGGTTGTGTTAGGCTTCCGACAACCAATGTAAAACTTTATCAGAATTTTATACCATGGATTACACAAATTATGAGCATTGCTTTAGGGCATCTCCGCCTAGCGACACACTCTAGAGCCCGAATGCAGTGATAAGTAAGCAAGGGCCGTTACATTTTCGCCCGAATATAGTGAATCAATTGCAAAGAGGGTTCTCACATCATGGATGGGTGTGGGTAAAGAAGTTAGTCCCGTTATATTGTCGCCCGAATGTAGTGAATAATTTAAAAAGTGGGTCAGATCATTTTCAATATGGACGGATGCGGGAGGTAAGGAAGCTAGTCCTAGATAATAAGACTTGTATTGGTTCTTGGAATATCGAAACATTGTCCGGTAAGCTAATGGAGGTAGTAGATACTATGATTCAGAGAAAGATTCATATTCTATGTTTACAAGAGACAAAGTGGGTTGGAGAAAAAGCAAAGGGGATAGATGATATAAATTTTAAATTATGGTACTCAGGTAAAGAAATGGCTCAAAACGGAGTTGGTATTATCATAAATAAAGATTTAAAGGTTAGTGTAGTAGACATACAATGATATGATGACTGAATCATGAAGTTGAAATTAGTGTTAGGAGCATAGGTTTTGAATATAGTTTGTGTTTACGTACCCCAAGTAGGACTAGAAGATAGTATAAAGACATCTTTTTGGGAAGAGTTAGATAAGGTGATTAAAAAGATTCCATAAAGGGAGATGATTTGTTTAGGAGGAGACTTAAATGGACATGTCGGTAAAGAGGCATTAGGATATCAACGTCTTCATGGAAACTTTGGTTTTAGAGATATAAATGAGGAAGGTAGGGAGATTTTAAATTTTGCTATGGCATTTGATCTCTTTATAGTCAATACAATCTTTAAAAAACAAGATGAACATTTAATTACTTATAAGAGTGGCTTATTAGAAACACAAATTGATTACTTTATTTATACAAAAAAAAGATAGAGCGTGTTGTAAAGATTTCAAGGTAATTCCAAGAGAAAGCTTGGTGGTAGAGTGAAATAGTGCAAAATAAAATAAGGCAAAGAGGGCATGTTACAAATTACATTATGCTAATAAAACTAGTGAAACTTTAGAAGCTTATAAGAAAGCAAAGAAGGAAGCGAAAAAGGCTGTTAGTGAAGCAAAAGCTAAGATTTGAGAGGACTTATATAAAAAACTCAACTCAAAAGAGGGTGAAAGAGATATTTTTAGGATAGCTAGAGCTAGAGATAAGAAAACTAAAGATCTTAATTATGTTAGACGCATAAAAGACGAGGATGAAAAAATTCTAGTGGCAAATGATGATATAAGAAATAGATAGAAAAACTATTTTTATAATCTTTTTAATGAAAATAAAGATGTTAGTATTAGTTTAGGAGATTTAGCCAAGTCAGAAAAGTATATAAACCACAATTTCTATCGACGTATTCAAAAGAATGAAGTCAAAGAGGCTCTTAAACATATGAAGGATGGTAAATCGGTAGGACCAGATAATATTCCTATAGAAGTTTGGAAAATACTAAGAGAAATAGGAATCACTTGGCTCACAAGACTATTTAATGAAATATGGAGAAACCAAAAGATGCCCGAGGAATGGAGAGCAAGTACACTTATACCCCATATATAAGAAAAGGGAGATATTCAAAATTGTGCGAATTATCGAGGTATCAAGTTAATGAGTCATACTATGAAATTATGGGAAAGAATTATCGAACGTAGGTTAAGACAAGTATCAAGTACAACGAAGAACCAATTTGGATTCATGCCAGGCAGATCTACTATCGAAGCGATTCACCTTTTGAGACATCTTATGGAACATTTTAGAGCAAAAAAGAAAGGCCTTCACATTATATTTATTGATCTAGAAAAGGCTTATGATAAGGTACCGAGGGAGGTTCTTTGGAGAACCTTGGAAAAAAGAGGTGTCCTACTGACATACATAAACCTTATAAGAGACATGTACGATGATGCAAAAACATGTGTGAGGACTCATCAAGAAATGACAGACTTTTTTGAAGTTAATATTGGGTTACATCAAGGATCAACTTTAAGAACATACTTATTTATAATGGTGATTGATGAGTTAACAAAACATATTCAAGATGAAGTACCTTGGTGTATGTTATTTGCATGACATTGTGTTTGTGGAGGAGTCTAAGGAAAAAGTTAATAGAAAATTGGAACTATGAAGAGAAGCATTAGAAAGCAAAGGCCTCCGACTTAGTAGAACAAAGACAGAATATATGGAATGTAAATTTGATCATTTGGTTACTTCACAGGATATAGAAATTAAAATTGGCACACATTGCATCCCCAAAAGGAAAGTTTTAAATACCTAGGGTCAATTTTTCAGAGTGATGGAAGAATTAATGCTGGTTGGTTAATGGAGAGGAGCATCAGGTATTTTTGTGATAAGAAGATATCATTAAAGTTAAAAGGTAAATATTATAGAGTAGCAATTAGACCTGTCATGTTTTATGGTTCTCAATGTTGGGCAGTTAACCATCAATATCTGTGACATAAACGAAGATGTTGAGATGGATGAGTGGTCATACAAGAAAAGACCGTATACATAATGAGGTTATTAGAAACAAATTAGGAGTGATACCAGTAGAGGATAAAATGAGAGAATATCATTTAAGATGGTTTGGACATATAGAAAGAAGATAAGAAGAAGAACCTATAAGAAGGTATGAAAACTACATTTGGAAAGTATTAAAAGAGGTAGAGGATGACCACAAAAGTGTTGGAAAGAAACAATAAAGAATGATTTAGCTTATTGTGAGTTAACTGCTAACATGGCATATGATAGGGCTCTGTGAAAACAAAGAATCCATGTAACCGACCCCGTCTAGTATGGGAAAAGGCTTAGTTGTTATTGTTGTACATTCCTAAATTTCCTGTCAATTTATTATCGGTTAGCTCATTAACTCGAGATCTAAATTGTTCAATAATGTTCTCTCCTATTGGGTGTATTTTTCAAGATCTAATTATGGAAAAAACCTTTGATCGTGGTAAACTAAGGAATGAGCTATATCTATTTTCAAGTAATCAACTTTCTGCATATAAAAGAGCATTGACAATCACTATTGATGAAGAGAAGTTGAAGATATGGCATGGTCGGCTGGGACATCTTCCCATTTTAAAAGTTCGGGAGTTATTTCATTTTTAAAAAATGAGTGACTTAGTCCTTTAGTGTGATGTTTGTCAAAGGACTAAGCATCATATAGTGTCTTTTCCTAGTAAGGAGTCTAAGTTGTCTATTCCATTTGAGTTGATACTTGATACACTGATGTATGGGGTCCTTGTTTGATACCTTCTCTTGGCAATTTGAAATACTTTGTTACATTTATTGATGATTATTCTAGGACTTATTTTTGTTTATCTTATGAAATCCAAATCTGAAATTCAAATCCTTTGGACTCCATGGACCAAGGAGGAGATCCTTCCTGAGATCAGAGAATTGAAATTATGAAAGAAAAACATGCAGACGAACTGGACATCACTATTGCATTGAGAAAAGGAAAGAGGTTATGCAATAAGTATCCTATTTCTCAATTCTTGTCATATGATCAACTGTCTTCAAACTATCACAATTTTATATTGAATGCTAAAACTCACCAAATTTCTAAGAACTTCTTGGAAGCATCGAGACATACACAATGGGAGATGCGATGAAATAAGAATTACATGCTCTTGAGAAGAACAAAACATGGGTTATAAGTGACTTACCACCAGGAAGAAAAACAATTAGTTGTAAGTGAGTGTATACCATAAAATTTAAGGATGATGGGACCTTAGAGAGATATAAGGCCAGACTAGTATCTCGGGGCTACAATCAATCCTATGGGATTAACTATGAAGAGACGTTTGCACCAGTGACTAAGCTTACATCCATACGCGTCATAATCAATATTGTTGCTCAAAGAATGTGGACGATATGACAACTCAATGTGAAGAATGCATTCTTGGAGGGAGAAAAAGGTGATTTATGGACTCGTGGTTTGAAAAATTCACCAAAAGTATTATTGTTTTGGGTTACAAAAAGAGTGTGTGTGACCACACTTTATTCATTAAAAGGAGAGAGAACCTAACATTATTGCTGGTGTATGTTATGATATAATAGTGACAGGAGACAACAACGAAGAAATACAAAAATTAAATTTGACATTAAGGATCTTGGTAAGTTGCATTACTTTCTTGGCATCGAAGTATCATATTCAAATACAATATCTTTTTCAGTCAAAGAAAATATACATTACACTTACTGCAAGAAACTAAGATGCAGGAATGTAAGCCGATTTATGCACTTATGGATGTAAATCAGAAATTAGGTTGATGATGGAGGAGATAAAGTTGATGGGATTACATACCAATAATTAGTTGACAAATTGATATATCTAACTATTACACGCCCTTATATTACCTATGCAGTGGGCATTGTAAGTTGATTTATGCAGGCTCCCTCTAAGAATCATATAGATGAAGTATCTCATATTCTAAGATATCTAAAGAGTACACCTTGACATGTATAATGTACAAAGAAAATGACAACTATAAAATTGAAGTTTATACACATGTGGATTGAGTTGGTTCCAAAGAGAATAAAAAATCCCCTTCAAGATAAGTGGTCTTAGTGGGAGGCAACATTGTCTCTTGGAAAAGCAAAAAATAATCAGTTGTGGCAAGATCTACAGTTGAAGCCGAATATAGGGCTATTGCTTGTGACATATGTAAAGGTAAAGTGGCTGCAATTATTATTAATAAAAATTGGATATCCCATGAAAGACTTTATTCCAGTATATTGTGATAACAAGGCAGCAATAAAAATTGCATCTAATCCAACATATCACGAGAGGATAAAATACATTAAGATTGATTGTTATTTTATCAGAGACCGTGTGAGCACATTGGAATTCAAACTTGAAAAGTTTGAAGATTAATGTGCATACGTATTGACTAAAGCCCTTAACAGAAATTTATTACTGAAATTATGTGGCAAGTTGGGTATAACATGAATATTTAACCCAACTTGAGGGGGACTCTTAGAAGATGTGAAGCTCAACAAGCAAAAACTCATGCAGCAATGCAGTAGTCTTTATGTAGTTATCATCTTTCTGTTTTACTTACTTATAGTATTGTTTTTAAAGGTAACTTTAAATTAGATTTATTAATGGCACTTAGGTAATTCTTAGTATTGTAATACTCATATTTAAAAGGGAAAACCCTACCAGCATCATTATCAACTTTTACTAAAGAAGAAAGAAGAAAGAGAAAGAGCTGGCAGCAACATCTCGGACTGCCGACTGGCTGATTCCATCTCCCAATCGTCGTCTTTTTGTTTCTGCTGCTTGTGTGACAGATTTTGACAATCTGATCCACTTCAAAATTTTGGATCAATCAACCCACCCCAATGCAGGGAGAACTTCGGCATCGGCATGATCAAATTTCAGACAAGTCAGAAACCGAATTCTCAAAAGTTTCTGCCAACTGGAGACAACCCAAGAGAAATAGAGAAGAGAACCACAATTTGCAAACAATGCAACCAGATAACAAAATCGGAAGTGCAGAAAGCCTGTTTGAAACAGAAATAGCCTAACGCAGTAAAGGTTATTAACAATGTTCCAAGATCCCTGGAGAAGAGAACAGATAATAAAATGGGAGTCTTCATACCTCAAGATAGGAGATAAGGCTTTATGTTTCTCAGCAAAGGCCAAGCAGCTCCATAATCAAGGGTTGAAGATATTTGAACCATCAGCACTGAAGGAAATCAACAGCAGGATACTTGTGATTATGGAGAGCCACGATATAACCGAATCTGTTCAAAGGGAACAGTACAACAGAGTGTCAAGGGAGACAGTACCAAATAAGGAAAGAATAAAATCATAATCAAAATTGTGAACCAAATGAGAAGGGGGTTGAAGTAAAAGCAACAACGGCTGCAGTAACCAGAGCAAATACCCAAACAATTTGCACTTAGACACTCAAATTGGAAGAGAAAAAAGTTCAGGGTCTTTAAGAAAGAGTCTAAATGACCAGAAGACTAAAACATGCCCCAGTAACAATAAGCAATATGCGTCCAGAAAAAACAAAATATGACAATTGACAAGAAGTATCATTAGGTCAATATCATGTGACAAGGAGATCTAGGAACATTGATACGATTCAGAGAAAGGGGGAAGTAAAAATCCCAATAATGTTAAAAAGACATAATACCATTTCATCACCATCTTATCACAAGTTCCAACAGGTTTTACACACTTTTTCTTTATTTTCTCTTCCCTGTGTTCATAAACTAAATTTTGTATTTTCTCTTGCAAAGAAAAAAAATGTGGTTGCATAGAGGGTCACAGGACTTGGTCTCCTATTGCGGATAAAGCATCCCCGTGTTTAGGTAACTAAAATTCAAGTCATACAACCAAAAATAGAGTACGTCCTAAACAGAAGAGATACCAACAGTTAAGTTTCAATACCTCCAGACTCTTCGGGACTGCTCCCAGGGTTAGTAAGAGAAATGTTAGGGCCAGGAGGGGATGAGCTTTCCATGTTTGAATTCGGTTTGATGGCTTCACCAAATGATCTGGCATTTCCAGTTTCAGATGCCATAATTCCCTGAAATTCTTCACTCACAATCAAAGCAGATAAGACATTCATAAAGGATTCCTCTTCTGTCCTATCAGGTAAGTTTCTTTCTCTGGCTTCATAGAAGCCCTCAACTTCTTCATAATCTGAAGCTTCGTCATCAGATATGTCACTATCCAATTGTTGGACAACCGTACTATCATCCTCTTCATCCTCCACATATGCCTTATATGTCAGACGAAGTAATATTTCTCCACATGATCCTTTATTCAGAATTCCCCAACCACCTCTCAACAAGACAATTCTGTCAGTAGGAACCGTGTCTTCTAAAGAAATGAGCTCAACCTGAAAAAAGTGACTCTCCAGTTATTCAGCAGAAGCTGAAATAATTCAAACAAGTATTGACCTATCATTACCAATAAACTACAAACATTTCTCAAAATTGTCAGGCTGTGGAATCTTAGGAACTTCTTTATGGAGTAAATTATTAGCTATAAAGATTCAATTTGATCATAAGTTTTACACAAGGTTCCTAATCATTTAGAATGTAAATGTGTACACAAAAAGCACATTGTCTTTTCTTATAAGCACCGGTGCATGGGTTTCAGCATGAGTGAGAAAATTGAACATGCATGATGATAAAAAGAAGCAACCTGCATCATCAATTAAGCACCGTCTTCTACATGTCTTGAACAATGGAATCAACAAAGAAGAAAAGGCTCAGATCATGGATGACTCACTGATTTTAAGTTTTTCTGTTTTTTCATAAAATCAGATGCATCCAACACAAGGACAACGAAAAACATGCAGCATATTAACATACAATATTGTAAAACTTGGCTCCCATAAATCAAAAATGAACATGCAATGCTGCAAAAACAACTGAAATGAAAACAATAGAACAATAAACCACCAAATGTTCCAGTAGATCTACGTAGCTGTAAGAATGACACTTTAAAGTGTCGACACCAAATCCCAATAACACGATCAAGAATCGACAAAGAGCTTAAGCATCAAGTTCTTGATGATCAAATAATCATAATAAGTCGAATATCATACACTCAAAGAGTCAAACAAATATTCAAAGTGCTGTCAAAACAACATATTATTGATGTATAAGAATGCTCTATTTATAGAGCTAGAGAGGAGGAAATATAGAGCGTGGAGATGGATTATAAGGGGGATCCCCAACAACTACTTGAACTAGGCATTGGGGGGTAACAGCTGGCCCTCAACGGCTAGTTTGGGGCTAGTACATTAACTGGCATTGGCCCTAGTGGCCGAAACAATTAGTCCAAGAGCAACGGGCCCTAGTGGTACATCTATTACATTCAGACTTTAACACCCTCCTTCAAACTTACGGTGTGTATACCGAAAGTTTGTCTAACAAAAAATTAAACCTAGGGGCCGACAATAACTTGGTAAAGAAATCTACAAGTTGTAGTTATGAGAACACATAGCACAAAGTAAACTTCTTCAAACATGCTTCTCTAACAACATAGCAGTCCATCTCAATGTGTTTCATTCTTTTAAGGAAGGTATTGTTAGATGCTATGTACATTGCACACTCTTGTTGTCACAAAATAGAGTGGATGGTTGTTTAAGAGAGACTCTCATGTCCTCTATAATTCATGAGATCTCAATAGTAGCAGTTGTTATGGCTCGGTATTTCACTTATGTGAACGATCGTGACACCTTCTATTACTTCTTGCATCTTCAGGAGATCAAGGACTCATCTAAAAATATACAAAAACCAGTGGTGGAATGTTGATTGTTGATATCTCCAACCCAATCTGCATCAATATATGCAGTTAAATCAAGAAAAGAGGAAGAAATTAGAAATACCCCTTATCCAGAGAGTGCTTAATGTATCTCATGATTCTCGTAACCGCACTCATGTGAGCACTAGTAGGAGCTTGTTGAAACTGACTTAAGTGTCTACAACGTGTGATATGTTTGGGCGAGGGATAGTTGTTGAAGGATCAAATTCATAGTAGTCTTTATAGTGCTATTTTTTTCTTATTATTATCTCTTTCTTCCTTGTGTTCTTAGAGTTGTCATTAGTGTTTAATTTATGTTTAGTTGTTGCTTTTTAAAGGTGCCTTTAAATTGGATTTCATTAATGACACTTATGTAACAAATCCCTTTGTAATGTTGGTTATAAATGAGAAAACCCTACCAACCAGATATAGTAACATTAAGAGAGAGAAATAGAGCAGAAAGTGAAAGGTGGTGGCTCCATGCAAGAGACAGCACACCAGATTTCCATCTTCAGTCAGTTTATGTATATTTCAATCTCATAAACTTCATAGGAATCAACATAGTACTAGAGCAAGGTTATAGTTTCGTCAAGAAAACAAAGGTAGATCATGGACAACGGACGATAGTTGTGGAGTTTGGGTGTCTTAAGCATTTCAGAAGTAAACTGCAATAATTTCAATAGACAAACTACAACAACCAACCAAATTATGGTCAGCAAGGGGATAGTAAGTGTTGCAGAAATCGAGAACTTATGGAGGGGAGATTGAAAGAAGAATTTCAGAATTTGATAGATATGAATGACTCAAGAATCAAGCAATTTCAAATTACCAACATAACGTCCGAAAAAATTATAGAGAATGGGCGAGATTGATAGAGATTGCTCTTAAGTCAAGAGGAAAGTTAGTAATCGTCAAGGGAACACAAGTATACTCTAATGAAAACAACATAGATTTTGAACGGTAGTTAAAGGAAGATGCACTGGTAAGCTCCTGGCTAATACAATTGATGATTCCTATAATCAGCAAGATGTTTATGTATATGGAGACATCTGCTAAAATTTGAGCAGTAGGTAAAGAAGCATATTTCAGAAATTGGAATATTACAAAAGAATATGAAGCGCTAGACAAAATCAGAAAATGCCGCCAAGGAGATAAATCCATAAGTGTTCTAAAAACGAAATTCTGGTTTTTCAGCATCTGCATACCTTGATTGCCGTAATTTTCATTTTCTAATCTGTAATCCGAATGCACTGAAATTTTAGGCACAACATCTACACACAAACACATTAGAAATAAAATTGGCAAGAATTTTAGGATCGTCCAACTACATGAATAAAATTGAGCAAGATCAGACAAACTCAGTTCTGTTTTCTATAATCAGTTTTCCTACAATAGGGGTTGGGTAAAAGTCCTATATCCCTGTCCGTAGAAAACAAAATTTGATAAAATTAGTCTAATCGGAAAGCTAACATACATAGATTTCCGAAAAGACTAAGATCATAACATTTGGAATTCTATACACCGACATACAGAGGATTCTTTCAGCCTCTGTGATTCTGTCACAGTCTCCCATTTAATTATGTAGATTTCTTGTCCCAAAATTCAAAATAAAAAGTGGCTTAAGATCTCAACATTTCAGGCTATAGCTTGTAAAATTTTTGTGAATTTTGGAGATTCCTAGGCTATCAGGAAAATTTCGGGAACAAGCTTTAAAAACAGAACCAGTTTCTGTTTTTCAGAACTTGCTGATTTTACAAACTGGAAACCAAGTGCACCCATTTGTTCTTGACAAACACCTTATATTCACGTGAATTTGGAAATATCACCTATGTATTTGAAATCCCTAAGTGCTTAGGCTGACCCTTGAGCATCGGTTCAAGAAGGCCTAAAGCGAAAAGAGCCTGCTTGGCCACAAATCGCCAATTAAGTCAGATTTTCATACACTTTGCTAGTTTTGGAATCTAGCTGGCACGCTCACACATAAAGTAGAGTTGAAACTTTTATTTCAAGTCTCTTCATAGGCTTGGAGTGAAAATTTCATGTCTACATACATAAACCAAATTCAAGGAATCAAAACAACAAAGAGATGTGCTTGTGAGCTAAGTGATTCCTATTTCTCCTAGTATTTTCTAAACTTCTATAGGAATATTGTCTGGTCCTACCGATTTACCACCCTCCATATGTTTAAGAGCCTCTTTGACTTCATCCTTTTGAATACGTCGGTAGAAATTATGGTTTATATATTTTTCTAATTTGGTTGTCTCCTAAGCTAATACTAACATCTTTATTTTCATTAAAAAGCCTATAAAAATAGTTTTTTCATCTATTTCTAATATCATCATTTGCCACTAGAATATTTTCATCCTCGTCTTTGATGCATCCAATAGAATTAAGATCTTTAGTTTTCTTATCTCTAGCCCTAGATATCCTAAAAATATCTTTTTCACCCTCTTTTGAGTTGAGTGGGTGAAAGAGATATTTTTAGGATAGCTAGAGATAGAGATAAGAAAACTAAAGATCTTAATTCTAAATGTAAATGTATTTTTTCAATTATAAAATTTTTTTTCTAAGGATTTTGCTTCAAAATATGTAATTCTTTTTTAATTATTGAATGGTGAACAATGAATATGTACTAAACTTTTGCATTATATGAATTTTTTGCAATTATCAAAATTTTTTGTTTTTTTTTATTTTTTTAGATTTTTATCAATTTTTTAGTATTAAATTATGATATATCGTGGACCAAAACGATACATGATACGATATGTGTCGAGAAACACTAATCAAACATAATTTAACTCTAAAATCAAAGTTTTTAGATCTGACTCTGGTGGAGAATTCATTTCAAAAGAATTTGAGAATTACCTAGAAGATAATGTAATCATTCATTAGACTTCTTCTACCAGACTCTGCAACAAAATGGTGTGTCCAAAAGGAAACATCGGCATATCATGGAAACCAGAAGAACACTTCTTATTTCTAGTAGTGTTCTAAAGAATCTGAGTTGAAGTTGTTATGACATCAGTCTACTTATAAATAGACTGCCTATTGTTGTTTTACAAAATATCACCTACAGAAAAATTGTTTGCTAAAACTTCCTATTACTCGCATCTAAGAATATTTGGATGCAAATGTTTTGTACTCACCACCAAAGATTTTCTCCTCGTGCTATAGAATGTGTGTTTGTAGAATATGGTGTAACAAAAAAATGATATAAATGTTATGACCAAAAAAATGATAAATTATAGGTGTCCATAAATGTGCAATTCCTTGAAAACAAGTATTACTTTAAGTACTCCTTTTTAACTTATATTTTTAATTATGATATGAACTACACTCAGGAAGAAAGAAATTTGTTAATGAGTTACCTCAATCTAGATATATTATTCAACTCTATGTTCAATACTATATTAGGAGAAATTTTGAAACTATAGAATCTCCCTTAAGAAGGTCCACCATTGAAATCTCCATAAATATTTGTATCCTGTGAAACATTCTCCCCATGCCATAGAGCTCTCGTGACCAATTTGATAGTTGTAAAAGAACACAAAACTTATGATGAAGCTCAAAAATCTCAAGAATGGATTGATGCTATGAACATCGAACTAGATGCACTAAATAAAGCTCAAATATGAAAAATAGTTAATCATCCAAGCACTAAAAAGCCCATAGGATGCAGGTGGGTTTACAAAATCATGATTAAGAGTGATGTACTCTAGAAATATACAAGGCTCATCTTGTGGCAAAAAGATATTGTCAAGAATATGGGATAGATTACGAAGAAACCTTTGCTCTTGTAGCCAAGATAACAATCGTCCGGGTGCTCATTGCCTTAAGCACAATTAGAAAATGGGATATCACTCAAATTGATGTTAAAAATGTTCTTTTGAATGGTTGGCTTAAAGAAGAAATCTAAATAGAACCTTCTCATGGATTCAATATGTCGAACAACCAAGTTCTATGTCTAAGAAAAGCTATTTATGGACTCAAACAAGCCCCAAAGGATTGGTTTGATAAAATGAATGAGTTTATGACTAACTACAGATTTGTTGTTTACTACTATTTGTAAGAAAATATGTTGTAGGTATTGTAATACTGCTATTGTATGTGGACGATATGGTTATCATTGGAGATGATGATAAGGGCATCTAGTATATAAAGACAACTCTTGGAAAAGAATTTGAAATGAAAGATATTGAAACGTTGCGCTACTTTTTTGGTATAGAGGTCACTCAAAACAACAAAGGTATATTCTTGTCACAAACTAAGTTTGCTATTAACATTGTCTCCAGGTCAGGAATCACAGATGACAGGGTTATAGAAACACCAAAAATGTTGAACCAAAAATTGACTCACATATGGTGAAGCATCCCACTACATATCTAACAATCACATGACCTGATATCTGACATGCAATTCATACAGTAAGTCAGTTTCAGCATGCAACCACAACAGCTCATATGGGGGATGTGATGAGAATTATCAAATATGTAAAGGCCACAACTGACAAGGGAGTATTTTTATCCACCTCTTCATCCTTAAATCAAGTTGCTTTTCCTGATGCCAATTGGGGAGGAGATGTCAATGATAGACACTCTACCATAGGTTTTTGTATTTTTTTTAGGTGATTCACTTGTGTCTTGAAAGTATAAGAAACAACAAAAAGTCACTTTCTTCCACAAAAATTATGTACCGAACAATAACTACTACTGCTACAGAATTGACATGGCTTACACAAGAACTACATGTACAGAATGAATCTGCGCCACAGATGTACTGCGATAACAAAAGTACAATGTATATTGCACACAACAACACCTTCCATGAACATACTAAATACATCAAGATGGACTATCACTATGTTCGTAAAGAATATTTATAAAGATATTTGGGTCTACAGTTTGTTTCCACATAATATCAACTTTTGACATATTTACCAAATCACTCCCAACACCTTGGTTTCAAGCTCTCTCTAGCAAACTGCCAGTTGTGACCATGTCAGTTTGAGAGGGAGTGTCAGAAAGAAGTCATCCTGGGCCAGCTGGGACCCAACGACTAGAATTTATAGCCGTTCGAACTGGCCAACACTCAACGACTAATTCCATACTCGTTGGATGTTGGCCTCCAACAACTCCTTAAGAGCCCTCTAATGCCTATAAAAATGTACTCAAACTCTCTTGGTAATTCAAGCATTCAAGGCCATTGTGATTCAATAAAGAGTTCTCTGTTCAGATTTTGTTGTGGTGTGATTTGCAACTATGTGATTTGTAGAAGTGTTCAAGGCACTTCAGTGTGAAGCTTTCCAAGGCGTATTTCATTATACCATGAGACTCGTTTTCTCTCATTTTCATTTCCGTGTGTTCATCTTGTTGCCTTGAATCAATGGTTTCTTCTCTATCACTATCTTTATTCTCACTATCTTCTAAGTTGGTAAAGTCATTTAGAAATGTATATTTTTCTTTATCTTCAATGTTAGAGCCTGAGAACCACAGTAGTAGTTGTCTTATAAAAATTTCACATCGATACATAAAGTTTATCTTCTTTGGGATCAAAACACCCATAACCTTTTTGTCAATGTCATAACCTAGAAATACATTCTATAGCTCTAAGGGATAATTTGTCATTTTTATCCGTATAAACAAAACATTTACATTCAAAAACTCTAAATCTTTCATAATTTGAGGTAAGTCCAAATAATTTTTTAAGAGAAATATTACTAATTTGAGAAGAAAGCATTCTATTTATTAGATATATGGCGATAAGTATAGCTTCTGCCCATAAGAATTTTGGCACCTTACTAGCAATCAAGAGAGTTCTAGTAGTTTTTATAAGATGTATCTATGTTTTCGCTCGATAAAACTATTTTATGGTGGAATTTTTGTGCAAGATTTTTGGTGTAAAATTCCATGTATTTCCAAATAGTTTTGAAATTCTTTTGACATATACTCACCACCGGAATCCGATCTCAAGACTTTAAGGGTGGTGTCAAATTAGTTTTTAATCATATTATTAAATTTTAAAAAACTTCTAAATACTTTGGATTTATGTTTTAAGAGAAACATCAAGTATATATACTTAAATCATCTATGTAAATCACATAGTATCTGACTCCTCTTTTAGAGACGATAGGAGTAGGTCCCCAAACATCGAAATGAACTAATTCAAAGGGTTTACTTGCAATAAAACTTTTCTCACCGAAAGGCATATGATACAATTTTCCAAGACTGCATTCTTCGCAAATAAAATCTTTATCTTTATTATTTTTCAAGAATACATGATTACACAACTTGTTTATTTTCAAGTGACCCTTTTTTGTGTCAAAGAGTTGTGTCATGAATTACATTGACATATTCAAAATTTGGTACAATCAAGTTATCTATTTGTATAGTCTACTTTCTCTATGACCTTGTTCAATCACCTTCTTTGATAGGTGATCCTATACCACACAATTTTTGGATGAGTTTAGGGTTGTCAAATTAAATGGTAAGACTCTTAGGCTCTAAATAAGAGAACAACAAACGCAAAAAGCTATCAAGAAGTGTTCATGAAGGACATATTTGGTAATTCAAGCGCGCACATAATGTGCACTATAGAGTTGGGTGGTTATGTCAAAAAATATGGTCGTCATTATTTAACAAATTAAATGGTAATAATGTGGTGAGAGTGGCTCAAAAGTAGAGTAATGCAGGCATTGTGTCCTCTAACAGTAGCACAGGGGTTCGAGTGACAGGTTCAGATGGCAAGGTGGTGGAAGTGACAGTAACAAGGAATGCAGAGAGTAACAGGAAAAGTGATTGCAGAGAAGCCTAATACTATCTACCACCGGAGGTAGGAAAGAAGCTGTGCTCGCAGGAGCCACTTCTATAACAAAGAGGCTGACTAATATTTCTTAAATTGATCTTCCTCCTCCAACCTGAACCAAAAGATGAAAAATGGCATGGATTTACTAAATGTCACATATGCCTCTCAAGCACTTGCCAGAAGTGGTTGCCATATGAAGTTATGATAGGCCACAGATAATGAATGCACATTCCTTTCCCCTAAAGATTGTCATTTATGAACAAATATCACTATCACAGAACACTAAGTATATTGCATGCTGAGAATATGCAGCAACAAATGCACAAAAGACAAATCTTGAAGACCAAGTTTTGGAAACCTATGGATTCCAAAGAAACAACTTTGGTGGTTACCATATGGAAGATATAAGCTCTAACCAAGTGGAAGACATGGAGAGTTCTGTAAGCCCCAGTTATCAAGGAGAAAATACAGTCTTTGACAGAAACAAGATTTACAAAAACAAATTGTACACATTCTTGAATAATAGATTTCAATTACCTCCCCTCTGCCAACAGTAAAATCCGTGATGCCAAATGAATCTTTGACTTGGATGACTAGTTGTTCTTTCCTTGGATCATTGACAAGCATATGAAAATCCTGCGGCCACACAGAAAACAAAGATAGTCAATACCAAGAGAGAAAATTTACGAAAAGACAAAGATGAAGCTTCATATACGATTATGAAGGGAATGTGCCAAATAAAAAAGGAAAGAATGGAAAAGTATTTACCTGATTCCAAATTGGAGCACCTGGAGGCCCAATTACAGTGGTTTGACTGTTCTTTTTACTACGAATTACTTGATCTCCCAATGTGAGAACAACATATGGATCTGTTTTCCCTGAGAATTATCAGAAGAATATTTAGGCAATCACAACATTACAACAACAACAATGACTAAGCTTTTTCCCATATTAGTTGGGGTTCACAAAATGGACCGTTTATCTCCATAGAGTTTGATCCCATTATAACACTTAACTTAATAGAAAGATCAGCTTTTATTGTTTTCTTCAAAACTTTTGTGTCTTCCTGTTTTAACACATTTACTGCATAGTTTCTCGCACCTTCTTACCGGAGCTTCCTTTAAGCGTCCTTCTAGATGTCCAAACCATCTTAAACAATTTTCTCTCATTTTATCGTCTATTTATATCATCCCAATTTATCTTTCACAACATCATTACAAGTACGGTATTTTCTTGTGCGATCACAATATTGAAGAATATGCTTTTAGGGTCAGTTTTAGTAAATTTGATGTTTTAGGTATTATTGTAATTGTCCGTAGTACTAAAGGCATTTTGGTCATTTTCTGTTTTACAGTCCTTATATATAAGGACTAGAAGTTTGTATTAGGGTTAAGAGGTTAAGATTAAGAAAGAGAGAAGGGGATCAATTAATCTTTGTTGTTTGATCTTTCGCAATGCTATTCTCGAATTCCAGCATGGTATCAGAGCCTTTGATCGATGAGAACACCAACTATGAGCCAATTTTGTAGGTGAAGAAGAAAAAAAATTCGGAAACAGAATGTCTTCAAGCTCGACAGAACCGAAGAAAGCATTGCCCTCCCGCATTACTTATGTTGCGTTTATCTACAGGGAAGATAATGGAGTTCGTCAGCAGATGCCTTCTCTCTTCTGGTCGTTGTTCCAAACTCGTTCTTCCTCCATCATCCTTTTGGGCCCATCATCGTTGTGCTTATCGTCGTCGTCAACAAAGCTTTAAGAGATTCCAAAAAGTGTTCTTCAGGGTGGTTATTTTGGTGGCCTTTCTGAAAATTCACCGGAGGATGTTCAATGTGACTTCCCAGAAGTATTTCAAGTTATGGACAAGGACGGCAACAGGAAGATACCGGTGGTGGAGCTCGAAGCATTTTTTCGACATCTTGGCTCGACACCGCCCACAGAAGAGGAAGTCGCGATGATAGTCAGCCTCGTCGATACAGATGGCGACGACTATATCACAATGGAAGAGTTGTGTGCGCTGGGCGACGCCACTACCACGGGGACCGCCGAACTCGTCGAGGCATTCTGGGTATTCGACGTCAATATCGATGGTCGGATATCTGCCGGGGAGCTTCACAGCATGCTAGCAGCGCTCGGTCACCATGGGTACACCCTTGATGATTAGCATGGCATTTTGGAGCTTCCCAATGCTCATTACCATGAACGGGGAACTTATGATTTGAAAAAAATTACAGAATATGCAAAGGTGTTATCAATGTTCATCAGAACGGCCGTATGCACAGATGAGGGTGTTCCAGAGAATGAGTCTTGGCCAGAGAACGCGATCGAAAAGGGCCCGAGAGAGAGAGGGGCGAAGAGGCTGCTCGGAGTCGGTATAAGAAGAATATAGGCAAGGGACAAGTGGTGATGGATCTAACCGGTGGTAATAATGCGGGCGTGAAGCTTCTTGGAGTGGCTGAGAGACATGGCAACAATCAGTTTTGAGGTATGCAGACGAAGTGTTCGACCAAATACCTCATTGGGATATCGTGTCTTAGAACATCATGATTGGTGGTTATGTTCGTGTTGGCCAATCCGAGGAGGTTTTTGCGCTATTTTGGGCAATGGAAGAGGAAATGAAGGGTAATGAAATCACTGTGGTGTCCCTGTTATCGGCATGCGCTCAATCCGTAAATTTGGAGATGGAGAGGAAGGTGCATGGATACATTGATTGTAATCATTTTGGTCTCCATGTGATTGTTAATAATGCTTTAATCGATATGTACACAAAATGCCGAAGCGTGGAGGAAGCTTGTCAGGTGTTTGATAAGATGCCAATGAAGAACGTTATTACGTGGAATACTTTGATATCGGGCTACTTTAGAGATGGATTGGTTGATGCTGCTCACCATCTGTTTAATGAAATGCCTGAGAGAAATTTAATCTCTTGGACTTCTATGATTACGGGCTATGTTCAAAACGAATGTCCTGCAGATGCACTTGTGCTCTTCCAAACTCTACTGCTCAAGGGGATTGAACCAGATCAAGTGATGATGATTGGTGCACTATCTGCTTGTGCTGATCTGGGATGCTTGGATCAGGGTAGATCCATCCATGCGTGTTTGAAGAAGAAAGGCATTCATATAACGAGTATGCTTGGGGCTTCTTTAATAGATATGTATGCGAAGAGTGGCAGGATAGATGTTTCTCTTAGAGTGTTCAACAGATTGAAGGAGAAGGATGTAAATCCATGGATTGCAGTAATAACTGGGCTCGCAATGCATGGCCATGGTAGAGAGTGTCTCGCTATGTTTTATAGCATGGAGCAATCACAAACAAAGCCAAATACGATCACCTTTGTGGTTGTGCTATGTGCATGCAGCCATGCCGGATTGGTGGATGATGGTTTCCATACTTCCCGCAAATGCACGATGTCTATGCAATCGAGCCACAAATCGAGCATTTCGGTTACATGGTTGATCTTCTTGCACGTGCCGGATGCCTGGAGGATGCCCTGGATTTCATAGACAAGATGCCAATCAAGCCCAATGCAAGCATTTGGGTTGCTCTGTTGGGTGCTTGCAGGATTCATGGCAACTATGAAGTTGCCGAAAGAGTCAAAAAATCTCATTGAAGTGGAGCCCGAGCATGGGGGCAGATATGTATTTCTGTCCAATATATATGCTATTGTCAATAAGTGGGAAGAAGTTAATAAAGTTAGGAAAATAATGAAAGATATGAAAATTGAGAAAGCTCCAGCATGGAGTTGGATTGAAGTTGATGGTAATGTGAATCAATTCTTTGTTGGTCACAAGACTCACGTGAAGCAGGATGAGATGATTTTGATGCAGAACTCTGAAACCTGAGGGATATGTTACACTTGTGAACTCAATACCCTCCAACCTAGATGAAGGTTAGAAAGAAAATGCAATCTATCATGACGGTGAGAAGCTCGGTTCAGGGGCCTCACTCTTACTGAGGACAGGCAGGGTGCAGTATTTGATGTACCAAATGAGGAATGAGACCTAGTGATCAATAGGCGACAGGTGCAAGAGAATATGAAAACAATGTCCAAGAAGAGATGATTAACCTATACACTAACTGTTTGATGAAATGTTCAAGAGGACTGAAAATTCAAAAAAATTGCAGACGATATGAAGTAATACGTGATGAATGTCTCCATTGAAAAACAACAGAATTTTTAAGCGAAAGTTGCTAAAATTGTACAGCTAAGCGATTAGTTACTTTTAAGGTAAAGATTGCAGTCATGAGGACTACTAAAATGTGTTTTGCAGCCATGAGGTTGCTGGAATTTGCAGCCAAAGACATTGTTGAAGATGTTGCAGCCAAAGAAGCTGCTGAAAATGACCAGTGAGGAAAACTGAGTTGAAGATGTTGCAACTAAAGAAACTGCTGAGAATGACTAGGCTGAGTTGAAGATGTTGCAGCCAAAGAAGCTGTTGAAAATGACCAGCCATGAAAACTGAGTTGAAGATGTTGCAGTCAAAGAAGCTACTCAAGATGACCAACCATGAAGTTAAGTTGAAATTATTGCAGCCGAGAAGCTGTTGAAGATTGGTACAGCCATAAAGTTGCTGGAGAACAGCCATAAAGGCTTATGAAGAATGTTACATCCAGGAAGGTTGTTGAAAAGCGAACAACCAAGGGGCTGGGAAAAATAAAAAAAAAATCAATTTTTTGGCAAGCAGGGAGTAAGATAAGTATCTCACTCCCAACTTGAGGGGGGGTGTTGAAGAATATGCTTTTAGGGTCAGTTTTAATAAATTTGATGTTTTAGGTATTATTGTAATTGCCCGTAGTACTAAGGGTATTTTGGTCATTTTTTGTTTTACAACCCATTATATAAAGACTGGAAGTTTGTATTAGAGTTAAGAGGTTAAGATTAAGAAAGAGAGAAGGTGAGGGGGGAGGTTTTCCCCCTCCTCCGATCTCCTATGTTTTTTCTTTCAATGTTCTTAATCTTTGTTGTTCGATCTTTCGCTATGCTATTCTCGAATTCCAATACACAACATATGCATTTTTTCCACGAACATCTTTTGCACATGTTAATGATTAATTAGCTAATACTAAATGCCATATAACATGGGTGTGATGGTGCTTTAGAGTATTTACTTTTCAACTTTAATGGTATCTTCTTGTAACATAGAATACCTACTACACGCCTCATTTTAAGCAACCTGCATTAATTCTATGTGTGACATTTCCATCAATTTTTCCATCGCTATAAAAAAGAGACCTAAATATTTAAAATTTTTCTTTTTAAGGGATGCAATGTGTCAATCTTAATTTTCATCTCAAATATAGTAACCAAATTACCAAACTTACATTTCATCGACTGAAAGCATTCATTTTCTAATGTTTCTCTTCATAGGTCCAATTTTTTATTAACTTTTTAGACTCATCCACTAACACAATGTCATCTGCGACTAATATACACTAAGGTACTTCATCTTAAATATGCTTTGTTACATCGCTAACGATCAAGATAAATAGATACGGACTTAAAGTTGATCCTCGATGTATCAAAGAAATCCAAGATGCTTTCATGAGTCCTCACATGTGTTTGTACACTATCAAACATATCTCTTATAAGATTGATTTACATGAACGAGATCTCTTTTACAAGGTTCTTCAAAAAACATCTTTTGGCACTTAATGTTAAGCTTTTCCTAAATCAATAAATACCATGAGTTCCTTTTCATTCTAAAATGTTCCGTAAGATGTCTTTTTTAGATGAATAACCTTAATAGTAGATTTCCTTGGTATGGATCGAAATTGGTTCTTTGTTGTACTCGATACTCGTTTAACCTATGTTAATAATGTTTTTCCATAATTTCACATAATGGCTCATCAATTTAATACCTCGATAATTAACACAATTCTAGATGTCTCCCTTGTTCTTGTAATTATACTGTTCAACACTCCTCAAGCATCTTTTTGACTCTATATTTCATTAAATAATCTTGTAAGCCAATTCAGTTGCTCAGCTCTCCCAATATAATGTTAGTATCTTTATTTTCATTAAAAGCTTCACAACAACAACTAGACGGGACCGGCTATATGGATTCTTTGTTTCCACAGAGCACTATCATGTGCCATGTTAGCAGTTAACTCACAATTAGCTAGATCATTCATTATTGTTTCTTTCCAACACTTTTTGTGGTCGTCCTCTAGCTCTTTTAATACTTTCCAAATTTAGTTTTTCGTACCTTCTGAAATTCTGAAAGGTTCTTCTTATGATCTTCTTTCTATATGTCCAAACCATCTTAAATGGTATTCTCTCATTTTATCCTTTATTAGTGTCACTCCTAATTTGTTTCTAATAACCTCATTATGTATAAGGTCTTTTCTTGTATGACCACTCATCCATCTCAACATCTTCATTTCTGTCATAGACATCTTTTGTACATGTTATGATTAACTACCCAACACTCTGAACCATAAAACATGGCAGGCCTAATTGCTGCTCTATAATATTTGCCTTTTAACTTTAATGGTATCTTATCACAAAGAATACCTGATGCTCCTCTCTATTTTAACCAACCAACATTAATTCTATGCGTAACATCTCCATTAATTCTTCCATCACTCAAAAAAATTGACCCTAGGTATTTAAAACTTTCCTTTTAGGGGATGTAATGTGTGCCAATTTTAATTTCTATGTCCTCTGAAGTAACCAAATGATCAAATTTACATTCCATATATTCTGTCTTTGTTCTACTAAGTCAGAGGCCTTTGCTTTCTAATGCTTCTCTCCATAGTTCCAATTTTCTATTAACTTTTTCCTTAGACTCCTCCACTAATACAATGTCATCTGCAAATAAAATACACCAAGGTACTTCATCTTGAATATGTTTCGTTAACTCATCCATCACCATTATAAATAAGTATGGACTTAAAGTTGATCCTTGATGTAACCCAATATTAACTTCAAAGAAGTCTGTCGTCCCTTTATGAGTCCTCACACATGTTTTTGCATCATCATACATGTCTCTTATAAGGCTAATATTTGTCAATAGAATACCTCTTTTTTCCAAAGTTCTCCAAAGAACCTCCCTCGATACCTTATCATAAGCTTTTTCTAGATCAATAAATATCATGTGAAGGTCTTTCTTTTTTGCTCTAAAATGTTCCATAAGACGTCTTACCAGGTGAATCGCTTCAAAAGTATATCCGCCTGGCATGAATCCAAACTTGTTCTCTATTGTACTTGACACTTGTCTTAACCTACGTTCGATAATTCTTTCCTATGATTTCATAGTAGGGCTCATTAACTTGATACCTCGATAATTCACACAATTTTGAATGTCTCTCTTATTCTTATATATGGGTATAAGTGTACTCACTCTCCATTCCTCGGGCATCTTTTGGTTTCTCCATATTTCATTAAACAGTCTTGTGAGCCAAGTGATTCCTATTTCTCCTAGTATTTTCCAAACTTCTATAGGAATATTATCTGGTCCTACCGATTTACCACCTTTCATATGTTTAAGAGCCACTTTGACTTCATTCTTTTGAATACGTCGATAGAAATTGTGGTTTATATACTTTTCTGACTTGGCTAAATCTCCTAAACTAATACTAACATCTTTATTTTCATTAAAAAGATTATAAAAATAGTTTTTCCATCTATTTCTTATATCATCATTTGCCACTAGATTTTTTTCATCGTCTTTTATGCATCTAACATAATTAAGATTTTTAGCTTTCTTATCTCTAGCTCTAACTATCCTAAAAATATCTCTTTCACCCTCTTTTGAGTTGAGTTTTTTATATAAGTCCTCCCAAATCTTAGCTTTTGCTTCACTAACAGCCTTTTTTGCTTCCTTCTTTGCTTTCTTATAAGCTTCTAAAGTTTCACTAGTTTTCTTAGCATAATGTAATTTGTAACATGCCCTCTTTGCCTTGATTTTATTTTGTACTACTTCACTCCACCACCAAGCTTCTTTTTGTGCAGGTACACCTCCCTTAGATACCCCTAACACATCTTTCGCCACTTTCCTAATATGTAGTCATATTGTTTCATATATCACAGCTATGTCACATGGGTGCGGGTGCGGGATATGGCAAATTTTAAAAAATTTGGATGCGGCGACACAGCTAGAGTATATAATATTATATATTATATATAATATTCAAGCTACATAAATCAATCATAATACAACTAGTATTTGCTAATTTTGGGTGCACGTAGGTATCAATTAGCAAGTTCCCTCATAATGATCTGAAACTTAGAATGATTTTATGAGCTGCAAAATATCCAAGTTATGGATTCAAAGAGTTTTGAGATCTTTTGTAGGATATAGCATATACTAGTATTTGTGCTAGGATCCACTAGTGATGTCATACTATTCTGTTCTATTGATATGGCAATGTTCCTGGTCTTCAAATGTGCTTGGTGACAGAGATTATTCTGTGTAAAGGCATAAAGTATGGAGTCAAGAATCCAATCAGATTGAGTAATAAGAAACCAATTGTCCGCACCCAAAATCATTCAAGCTAATATTGTATACAGCTACAATAGCAAGTACACAACTTTATAATATTAAAGCAAAACACATAAATGGTAAACAACTACTAATTTCATCATAATACACAAATCAATCTTCATTATCGGACCCATTTATCCGTGAGTTACAATTTTTTTTTTTTTGCATTTTTTTTTTGCCATGCCCCACCGATACGGTGTCGCACCAATGTGGAGGTCGACACTCCACCCCTTAGAAGTGTCTGTGAGACTTAGTATCACAAGGTGTACAAACATAATTCCAAACATCTCCTTTAAGGACTTTCTATTTAAATATATCTTCTTTCTTGCTTTTGAGGTTCCACCATTTAGTCTGAATAGCTTGATGCACTCTTTTCCTCTTTGTCCATTTTTTTATTTGTAAATCCATAACTAAAAGTCGATGTTGGGTGGTTAAGCTTTCTCTTGGAATTACCTTGCAATCTTTACAACATGCTCTATCTTTTTTTCTACAAATAAAGTAATCAATTTGAGTTTGTGATAAGCCACTCTTATAAGTAATTAAATGTTCATCTCATTTTTTGAAGATTTTATTGACTATAAAGAGATCAAATGCCATAGCAAAATTTAAAATCTCCCTACCTTCCTCATTTATATCCCCAAAACCAAAGTTTTCATGAATACCTTGATATCCTAATGCCTCTTTACCGACATGTTCATTTAAGTCTCCTCCTAAACAAATCATCTCCCTTTGTGGAATCATTTGAATCACCTAATCTAACTCTTCCCAAAAAGTTGTCTTTATACTATCTTCTAGTCCTACTTGGGGTGCATAAGCACAAACTATATTCAAAACCTCTGCTCCTAACACTAATTTCAACGTCATGATTCGGTCACCATATCGTTGTATGTCTACTACATTGTCCTTTAAATCTTTATTTATGATAATACCAACTCCGTTTCGAGCCTTTTCTTTACCTGAATACCATAATTTAAAACCAGTATCCTCTATCTCCTTTGCTTTTTCTCCAACCCATTTTGTCTCTTGTAAACATAGAATATGAATCTTTCTATGAATCATAGTATCTACCACCTCCATTAGCTTACCGAATAATGTTTCGATATTCCAAGAACCAATACGAATCTTATTATCTAAGACTAGCTTCCTTACCCCAGCATCCATCCATATTGAAAATGTGGAGACCCTCTTTGTACATCATTCACTACATTCGGGCAAGAATGTAGTGGGACTAACTTCTTTACCCACACCTGTCCATGATGTGGGAACCCTCTCTCCAATTAATTCACTACATGAGTGAAAATGTAGTGGTCATTGCTTACTTATCACTGCATTTGAGCTCTACAGCACGTCGCTAGGCAGGGGCACCCCAAAGTAATGCTCATAATTTATGTAATCATGATATAATAATCCGACAAAGTTTTACACTGGCTGTCGGAAGGCTAACACAACCCTCCTCCTTTATCCGGGCTTGGGACCGGCAATGCAAGGTGATCTTAAAAGCTTATAAAAAAAAATCCATCCATAATCTTCTCATCATTTATCTTTGATTCATCTTACAAAAGTAAGATCCTTCGTTTTTCTGCCTCTAGCCTTAATTATCATAGAAATATCTCTTTCACCTTCTTTTGAACTGAACCTTTTATATAAATCCTTCCAAGTTCTCGTTTTTGCTACATCTTTTTTTATTCTTTATTTGTCTTCTTATAAACCTTACAAGTTTCATCAATCTTCTTAGCAGAATGCACATTATAACACATGTTCTTTACCTTAATCATAACTTATGCAACCTCACACGTGTTTCACTACATACCTAAATGTATTATCATATTATTCCATATGTCACTAGTTGTGCCTAAATAATTTGAAGCATCTCCTTTAATAACTTTCTTTTTAAATATAACTTCTTTCTTATTTTTGAGGTTCCACCATTTAGTATGAATGGCTCTATGTACTTTTTATCTCATTGTCCACTTTCTTACATCTAAATTCATTATTGGAGTCAATCTTGGGTAGTTAAACTTTATCCTAAGATGAGTTTGCAATAATTCCAGCATGATCTACCTTTTCTCCTATGAGCAAAATAATCATTTGTATTTTTGACAAGGCACTCTTAACTGAATGTTCATCTTGTTGTTTGAAAATTATATTAACTATAAAGAGATTGTATGTCATTGCAAAATTCAAAATTTTCTTAACAACAGATCCCTATCATGTGTCATGTTAGCAGTTAACTCCCAATAAGCTAGATCATTCTTTATTGTTTCTTTCCAACACTTTTGTGGTCGTCCTCTACCTCTTTTAATACTTTCCAAATTTAGTTTTTCTAACCTTCTTACAGGTTCTTCTTTTGATCTTCTTTCTATATGTCCAAACCATCTTAAACGATATTCTCTCATTTTATCCTCTATTGGTGTCACTCCTAATTTGTTTCTAATAACCTCATTATGTATACGGTCTTTTCTTGTATGACTACTCATCCATCTCAACATCTTCATTTCTGTCATAGACATCTTTTGTACATGTTGATGATTAACTGCCCAACACTCAGAACCATAAAACATGGCAGGCCTAATTGTTGCTCTATACTATTTACCTTTTAATTTTAATGGTATCTTCTTATCACAAAGAATACCTGATGCTCCTCTCCATTTTAACCAACCAGCATTAATTCTAAGTGTAACATCTCCATCAATTCTTCCATCATTTAAATTTCCAAAGCCATAGTTTTTGTGAATATCTTGATATCCTAATGCCTCTTGAAATTTCTTAAATCACCTTATCTAACTCCTAAAATTCCTTACTTATACTTTCTTTCGGTCTTACTTAGGGTGTATAAGCACAAACTATATTCAAACCCTCATACCCTAATACTAACTTCACCATCATAATTTGGTTGTCATGTTGATATATATGCCTAATACACTATCCTTTAAATCCTTATTTACAATAATATCAACTCTATTTCGAGCATTTTCTTTTTCTAAGTACCATAATTTAAAACCTTTATTTTCAATCTCCTTAGTTTTCTCTTGAACCCACTTTGTGACTTTGTCTCTTGTACTCCAAGAGAATTGCTACACCAAGATAAGTTCTAAAGAACCATTATAAGTCCTGATTCTATGTGCTACAGTTTTGCTAAGCCAAATCAGCTCACAAATATTCGTGTATCCATGTCCTACAAAAATGTAAAGAGAACTTCCTCGTATGGGATCATTGAAGAAAAATAAATGTAGGAAAGTCATGTGTACCCAGGGGGATGTATGGGAGCTTTTGAGCATCAACCAGTGTAACCGATAATTCACCAGCAAAATCTTTGTTTCCATCATTCACTTCACCGGCTCTGAAATCCTCAGGGGCAAGACCTACTGCTTTTCCCTTCTCAAAATCAAGGACAATCTTCTTTGGGCGGACAAACAGCTGAGGCAAATCTTCTGTTAGGAGTTTCGTCAGGAACCTGGATAGACGAAGAGAATAGGAGTCAGAAACAATGAATCCTAAACTAATTTGGACACAACAAGCCATTGATGGAACAACATCCACAACAAGTAGGAAAAAGGTACCTATTGGTTTATTGAATAAACTTACCAACACTCACCATGTACTACCAAAAGAAATAGCAAAACTACAACCTTTGGAGCAGTAAGCACCGAGGATATGCAACAATATCATGATAACACATCATCATTGCCAAAACATAAATAAAAGAAGAAAAAGGGCAGCACCTGAACCATTCCAAATCAGTTTTTCCTTCAAAGGATGGCCAAGGAAATAAAATGATTGGAAGGGAATTTATTTATATGAACCTTATCTGCCTTTTACAACATGTAAACAAGAAATCGTCAGATATTACGGCCCAATGCTTGTTTACCAGTAAATTAGTCCAGCATCCATAAATGATCAACCTTATACTCTGCTACAGTGTACTAAAAGTTTGCTCAACAACTGTAGAAGCTGGTACCATTGAGAGCTGTAGATGCCAGCATGTGAGATGTTTCCCTCATGTTATTGACTGTACATGAGACTGTATACCACAGAGAAACAATACAAATTTGCCTTCATCTACAGAAGTTGTATTAAAAGAACAAGAATGATCTTCTGTAAATTATCTAGGCATATTTGCCTTACAGCAAAAAACCAAGGTGATAACTGATAAACTCTTGAATTTCTAACTTGACTTTATTGTTCTCATATTTCTATTATGTTTTCATAGAAAACCGTAAAGGATGTTTACGTTTTAGGAGATTTACAAATAAAAGCCTGAAAAAGTGGAGAATCTCTTGATATAGGAAAAAAACAACTTCAAAAAGATGCATGAACAGGAAAAAAATCGTTCTGGCAAACTCTTCAAAGCAATTCTGAGACAATTTTTCTGGAAATGTTTGCATGTATGCACACAGACAGACACGTCAAAATGTAATTTTGTGCTTTCCAACTCTATCATATAATCCTTAAATATCAGCCAAAGCATTTGGGAGGAACCATACAACATTTCAAGAAGTTGCAGATTTCTTATTTTCTCGGTCACTGTAGTGTGTTGGATGAATCTGCAAGCTAAAGTAGGTTTCGTATGTAACAAATAACCATTAGATGATGAATCCATCATTGCCATCTCATATTGAACTTGTAGTCCTACTTTTGATAAACATCCTTTTTTCCCAATTATAAAAACCTGCTGGACTCTATGACTTGGGTTTTGAGTTCCTTAAAAACCAGTTTACGCAACAGTCAGGACATCCAGAAAATATTCTTTTCCTTCACCGAAAAGTCCATGCAGCATATATTAACACTAGAACTGCACAAAATCAGGAAAATGTGTGTGTGTGTGTTGGGGGGGGATGGGGAAGAGATGTAGAGCAATAGGGATTATGGCACAGTCATGCGTCTCTCGTACTACGTGTGCCTGTATTGTATAATAGGTATATCCTATGCCCAGAAACTAGCCCGCACATGCATAAAGATAAGTTGGCATGTGCCGCACACTTCAAAAAGCTGAAAGTAGCTTAAGTAAGACATGTTGAGCAGCTGGAACCCATCTCAAATAGGTGGGTACCTTGCAACTATACAACAAAAACAACCAAGTCTTTTCCCATACTAGATGGGGTTGGCTACATGGATTCTATGTTTCCAAGAGCCCTATCATGCACCATGCTAACAATTAACTCAACATAAACTAGATCATTCTTTACAGTTTCTTTTCAACACTTTTGTGGTCATCCACTTTCTTTTTTAACATTTTCACAATCTAAATTTTCATATCTTCTTATGGGAGCGTGTTATGGAACATTTTAGAGCAAGAAAAAAGACCTTCACATGATATTTATTGATCTAGAAAAAGCTTATGATAGAGTACCGAGAGAGGTTCTTTGGAGAACTTTGGAAAAAAGAGGTATCCCATTGACATACATTAACCTTATAAGAGACATGTATGATTTGCAAAAACATGTGTGAGGACTCATGAAGGAACAACAAACTTTTTTGAAGTTAATATTGGGTTACATCAAGGATCAACTTTAAGTCCATACTTATTTATAATGGTGATTGATGAGTTAACACATATTCAAGATGAAGTACCTTGGTGTAGCACATGACATTGTATTAGTGGAAGAGTCTAAGGAAAAAGTTAATAGAAAATTGGAACTATGGAGAGAAACATTAGAAAGCAAAGGCCTCCGACTTAGTAGAACAAAGACATAATATATGGAATGTAAGTTTGATCATTTGGTTACCTCAGAGGACATAGAAATTAAAATTGGCACACATTGCATCCCCAAAAGGAAAGTTTTAAATACCTAAGGTCAATTTTTCAGAGTGATGGAATAATTGATGGAGATGTTACGCATAGAATTAATGCTGCTTGGTTACCATTAAAGTTAAAAGGTAAATATTATAGAGCAGCAATTAGGCCTGCCATGTTTTATGGTTCAGAGTGTTGGGTAGTTAATCATCAACATGTACAAAAGATGTCTGACAGAAATGAAGATGTTGAGATGGATGAGTGGTCATACAAGAAAAGACCGTATACATAATGAGGTTATTAGAAACAAATTAGGAGTGGCATCAATAGAGGATAAAATGAGAGAATATCGTTTAAGATGGTTTGGACATATAGAAAGAAGATCAAAAGAACTTGTAAGAAGGTATGAAAAACTAAATTTGGAAAGTATTAAAAGAGCTATAGGACAACCACAAAAGTGTTGGAAAGAAACAATAAAGAATGATCTAGCTTATTGTGAGTTAACTGCTAACATGACACATGATAGGGAACTGTGGAAACAAAGAATCCATGTAGCCGACCCCGTCTAGTATGGGAAAAGGCTTAGTTGTTGTTGTTGTTCTTCTTCTTCTTATGGGAGCGTCTGGTCGCCTTTCTACATGTCCAAACCACCTTGCAACTATAACTATCACAAAATCCTATCTGAACACAAAATTCCAAGAAAATATGATAAATAAGAAAGTCACAACCAAGCAAAGTCAACAAAAGGTAAGGAAGTCAGTTCTGGAAAAGTAAACTGCAGAGGATGTGAAGACGCTGGAAACATGGAAAGAAAGTTATTTCCCACAGAGCCAAAGGCACATCAGGTAACAGGAAAAACAACTTATAAATCAACCAAGAGAGTTTGAGAAACAGTGAACTTACATAGAAAGTACTGGGATTGCTGCAGATGTGTTGCCAGTACATGCACGAAATAGCCAACTTCATATCAGAAAGGAACATAAAGCAGAAAAAGCAAATGCATGACAAAAGGAACTTTGAAGTCAAATGCAAAATAAGCCCAACGTTCTTTAGTATGCAAATTCAATATCCAGCATGCATCACTCGTCTTCTATCAGATTAAGAATGCACAGAAAGGGAATAGCACAGCAGCGAGGAGGCTGGCTCTCTGCTGCTAGAACTGGAGTTCTATACTTGGATGTCATCTGGTAGGGGGACTGTGCCTAACCCCAACTTGCTCATCAAAAACTTCTAATCTTAATTTTTTTCATTTGGAACCTTCATATAAGTTGTTTCGCTTAACAATGAACAATTCCACTCTACCAATACTCTTCCATCTCAACCTTTTCACACAGTTTCTTCTCTATGGAGCATGTACACTATTCTTGCATAACCTCAGGAACCGAATTTAATTATCTGGTGTCTACTAAGAGATGCCTTGATGAAATTTGACATATAAAGGCACTCATACCCATTATTGCAATCCCAATGGCCAATCGTCATTGAGTAAACATTCAGGTCTTCTGCTAGAACCAAAAAGGATTAGATCTTTTTGTTTACATGCTCCATTCTCTTTCACCGGTCTCCTTCTAGTAGTTCTCAAAAAACTCATAATTTGTTGGGCTAGCTGGTGGTAGGCATTAATGGCACCAGGTAAACTTCTACTTGTTAGAAGCACAAATTAATGATACAGCTGCAGGTGGAATACCGATTGTCCATAACATCAACATGAATGAGGGAGAGACAGAGAGAGAGAGAGATGAGAGGAGGATGTGTTGGTGCCAGATGTGGCTGTGGGATATAAAAGGATAAGCAATGATCTTTAGCTGACAGTGACACCAAAACACCCAGTAGCTTGCTTTAGTGGTTCGTTGCTGCAGATGGTTGGCTTCCACAAGCAAGTGGGCAGTTATGTTTTACCTACTCTAGGGAAGACACCTGGAGTACAGGAAGTATACAATTGGCTCTGCAAGGTGGTTGCAGCTGAAATTGTGGAAGTTGATCGTAGACTGAGAAAAGTGCTAAGAGGACAATGAAGCCAGAATCTGTGGGATACACCACGCATTTTTGGTCAGGAAACTCATGTGTGGGATTGCCACAAGTGGGTTGTGAACCAGCATAGAAAGAAACCTCACCAGATACTAGTAGCACACATATTTGATTCAGCACCAAAGTGGAAGTTGTAGATATCCTTTGTTGGTGGCACTCACCTGCAATCATGAGTGAGGGGACGCAAGCAGGACTGGTTTAAGAAAGTGAAGGTGCAAGCAGTGTTATTCGTATCGTATCGTGAGCCACCACGATACGATACGGGCGATACGCCCAAAAAATATTTAAATTTTTTTTTTCAAAAAAAAAATTACAGGTTTCTGGCCTCTCTTTACTTCTCTCCAAGGCATCTTCCGATATGCTTGTTTGGGATTACAAGTTGTGTATGTAACATGTAAATTCTGGTTTATAATTTCATTTATTAAATAAGAATAATTTATAAACAAATAAAAATTGTGACAAAAGCATTTCCCTTTCTATTGCCAACTTTTAGATATATTTCTCCTACCAGTTTCTAATTTCATGAAATCGCAAACAATGAAGAACAATTTGGTTGTCTCGATTCATTGAGTGGGCATTTCACAACTTCACTATTTTAGGGTTCACCTTACATGACTTCCACTGAGTTGAACATGATAACATGTGTGAGGCTTAACTCAGTCTGTGAAGTGAGAAATGGAGCTCAAGCATTAGTTAAAAAGCTAGTCTCCAGTAAGAGAAAAAAGGGATATCATCAAGTAATAATATCACATCACTGAGGTGTCATAGACTCAATAATCAAAGAAATAGAGCTCATCGTTTTGCTCACATATGAAAATTAGCAAATATGACAACTACATGTACAAAGATAGATAGCAGTTTGTTAATTTTGATATATTAGATGAGTAGATTATGGAAGATAACGAAGAAAATGCACTCCTAACTGAAGAAGACATTGCATGGATTAATTTAAAATGAGTGCAACAACATCATGAAGGATATGAAGATTTTGATTTTGAAGTAGAAGGTGATGATAAACTTTCAATCTTCATCAAGGAGAAGATGAAGATTATTTAGTTAATGATCCTGACACAAATTTATAATATGTAAAATGTAAATGTATTTCATTTTTTGCTTCAAAATATGTAAATTTAGATGCAATTGTTCAATGTTGAATGCTCAATATGTACTAAACTTTGCATTATATGAATTCAAAGCAATTGCCAGATTTTTCTTAATTTTTTCTGATTTTTTTGGATTTTTTTTTGGATTTTTACTAATTTTTCCTGATTGTTTTAAATATTTTTCTATTTTTTTAATATTAAAGTATGATACGATACGATACGCCTGTATCGTTGAGCCCAGTGATACGCGATACGATACGCATGAGACAACACTGGGTGCAAGTGAAGAAAAGCAACAAGGATAATGCAGTCCACCTTTGAGGTGGGAGTCCACCTCTTTTGGGATGTGCTGATCCATATGCTCTAGTATCCCACCTTCTCATACCAGATGCCTATTTCAGCCAATTCGGCAATGAGTGCATCCAAAGGGAAGCAAGCATCATCCGAAGAACTAGAACAGACCTTTTCTTTTACAATGCCCAACAGGTTTAATAGGTTTAACTATCAAATGCCCGCATAGTTTTGACTGAGTGAAATAGTGGATATCCGTCAGTGCTTGTTTTCCCTTTTTTTTTCCTTCTTCAATTTCATTATCAATTCCAACCCAGATTGGAGTGTTTGTTTGGTAATGTGACATTTTCCTGTCCAATAAAATCTTAGTCTTACACAACAAGCAAACAAAACAGAGATCTTTATCAAATGCAGACAGGAACTTCTTGCGTTCTATGTTCAGTCTCTAGCATGCCATGGAGAACACTGTCTAAAATATACAGAGAAATGTTCGAGTATAGTGATCAGTACAACAACTAATAAAAACTCATACTTTTCCCATACTAGATGGAGTTGGCTACATGGACTCTTTGTTTCCATAAAGCTCAATCATGTGTCATGCTAACAGTTAACTCAACATAAGCCAAATCATTCTTTATTATTTCCTTCCAACAATTTTATGGTCTTCCTCTTCCTCTTTTAATATTTTTACAATCTAGTTTCTCATATCTTCTTACCAAAGCTTTTTTTGGTCGTTTTTCTACATGTCCACATCATCTTAAATGATTTTTCCTCATTTTTTCATACTAGATGGGGTCGGCTACATGGACTCTTTGTTTCCATAAAACTCGATTGTGTGCCATGCTAACGGTTAACTCAACATAAGCTAAATCATTCTTTATTTTTTCCTTCCAACACTTTTGTAGTCTTCCTCTCTCTTTTAACATTTCACATCTAATTTCTTGTACCTTCTTACCGGAGCTTTCTTTGGTCGTCTTTCTACGTGTCCAAATCATCTGAAATTATTTTCCCTCATTTTGTCGTCTATTAATGTCACTCTTAATTTGTTTCAAATAATCTCATTACGTATATATGTCATTTCCTTGGTATAGTGATCATCGACAAAACAGTTGGTTTGCACTTTGAGGAAATAGATACATTAAATATCTGTAATGTTGTGCAAGTTTACATGTATGTGCTAAAAGATAGTTACATGCACGTACCCATCAAGTTAAACAGACGAAACGGTGACAGCTCAAACTTGATTTTTGGCAGTGAAACAAAAGCCCATGATACAGCTCCTACCCAAGGTTCTGAAGGAATTAGCCTTAGCTTAACCCAAAGCTCCCCATCAATGTCAAAATCTCGAACACCAACTGGCACAACTATGGGGATAAGACTGGATTTCAATGAAAGCAACAGCAGCATACGAGCTCCACCAGTATAGCGAAGACCAATCTGGTATCTGAGATAACACGATAAACCATATCAGATATCAAATGGGGACACATGAATACTCAGTGGTCTAACCATCAAAATCAAATTCACTTCAAGAAGAAAACAATAGAACCAAGAAGGAAAGAAAGGAAAACAGATATCACTAGAGCTGGGCTATTGTGCTATTGAGATAACAGTACTAAGACAGTGCCCCTTGGTTTGTCTTTGCAATGATAACCATTCTGTTCTCAGGGACCATTTTCTCTCTTACAGATATTTTAAAAATATAGTGAAATTGAGTAAATTTCTTGACATAACAATAATGAACTGATGGGGTTTGCAAACCAAAACTTTGGAGTGCATCACACACATTCATGGTAAAAGAAGAACATTAAGGAAAAGGCACATTCATGGTAAAAGAAGCACATTAAGGAAAAGGCAAACTTGGGTGTACTGTATAATGAAAAACCAAGAGGTAACCTCTAAAGTTGTACTGAATGACGGCCATCCCTCGCTTATGAACTATATGTTTACTATGCACCTAGGTTAAGTAACCATATTTCAGAATAATTACAATAATGATGATGCAAATAGTGTCCTCAAAAGTTAGAAAAATCTCTTGAAAACAATCGAGTAAAGATTTTTAGAATACGATAAGACTGAATGAGCTTTAGCTTCTGCAAATTCTCTTCATTTAGAAACACTAAGATTCAAGCTATCAAATGAAGCTCAAACTTGGCTCAAGAAAATAATCAACTTCGAGCTTCATCTCATGGTGAAGCTCGGTCTTTAGTTAACTCAACTGGTTTTCTTAGCTTATCCACGATACTTCAAGCCTTAATGGATCCTAAGCTTGACTTACATGTTCATTATTGGGTTTGTGCACCAGACATTGCTTGGCTTAACCATTTTAGCCATGAAATAAAATCCGGCCTAGATAAGTTGGACACTAAGCTAGTAATGTTATTGTAGCATGGTTCATTTGCACCCATCAGCCAGCAGGGAAATGCCTAAGCACTCTCCAACTAGTAAGGGGAATCGAAACTCTAAGGTAGGAAGGTAACTGAAACGCCAATGACTTTTCCAATCCTTGAGACAAGAACGCTTAAGAACTTACTGAACTTACTTATTACAACAGATGTAACCATAACTCCCCAGAATTCTCAGCAAAGAAGAGTACCATTCGCTTGAACGAAACATGAATTCTTCTGTGGTCAACCAATTTAAGTGGAAAATGAAGAAATCAAATGTTTAACTGATTGTTAGTTCTATTTAGAGTGCACGAAGAAAACAGGCTCATTTATTGGTTATTTCAAACAGAAGGATAAAATAATGGACTCCATGTACACGACAATGGCTCTAAAATTAGGACAAGGCAACAAAGAGAAGAAAGACATCTATCCCAACTTTAACAGAAACAGGGTTCCTCATGCACAAAAGCAAAGAACCATTCAGCAAGTCATAAGAATAAAAGCTGTTATAAAGCACGTACTGCAAGTCATTAGCACGGCGAGAGGTCCTCCTTTCGACATTCCTGACTGACAATGGTTCCTCCCCTAAAGAGAACTGCTTGATTTCAACTCGCTGAACGTAGCCGGGCTTCTTGAGATCATCGATGACAGGCTGAAGCAACCCAATGATCCAATTCTCAATCGCATTTCTGTACACCTTCCACAATTTCCCTAGCACCATATTCACCCATTCTACCGACTCCTTCCGCTGGAGATCCTTCTCCAGGAACAATGAAAAACTGGAGGGAACTTGAGGCCATATACCTGACCTCGAGTCGCGAGTCCACTTGCTCCTCTTACTAGACGTCCACAGCTTATCAAAGAAAACCCCCACGAAAAAGAAGAGAACAAACAATCCTGCAACCCTCGGGTTAATGGGTGGCGGCAAGGGTATCGGGTGAATTACTCCCAATTGAGACCTCAACTTGTCCACAATAGGGTCTTCCTTGAAGCCTATGAAGTCAGAACCCAAGTCCACTTCGTCAGGCAACCGTTTGACAGTCGAATACTTGTTAGCATCTGAGATTCTTTCTATGAATTCATAGTTCAGGTCGGTGTGATCCTTGTTTAGGGTGAGGCATTTCGAATAACTCCTAATACCGAGTGGTGGATTCCTAAGGGTACCCACATTCCTATATCCTCTTTCTCCTCTTAGGCTGATTCTATCCAACGGAAAGGGGACGGACGACAAATAGGGCAAACTCCAGGCAGAAGAAGATGGTTCCAAAAACATTTAAATCCTGAAATTTCAAAAAACCTGGTACCGAAGAGGGCTGTTGAAGTAGAACGAAATTCACTGGTAAAGCGAGGCATAAAGCCCAATGGCAACAAAAACAGAAGAAGATGAGATTTTACAACCGAAAAAAAGGAATGCACGAGAACCCATCAAGAAAACCAATCACCCGATAGCACAAAGTATAAATCAGAAATCGCCGAGGGAAACATTAATTATAAAGAAAGGCGAGAATTCAGATAGAACTTCCCAATTACCGGAATTCGCAAGCAAATTTCGCGGAGAATTCAGAGAGTTACGTTTTCTATTACTAAAAGTAAATTGAGTGAAAGGCAGACAGATTAAAAAAACACTAGCGGAAATGAAACAAAATACCAAATTAAGTCGAAGAACGCACAAACTCAATCGAAGATGATCATCTAGTGAAGAAAAGACTAACTGAAACTGGATGTAAACGAATTTTACGCAGCCGAAAGTGTTTTAAAGCGAAGTCAGCCGCAGAGAACACCACTAACGGTCCGAGTTTTGCAATTTAGCGCTTGTTTCGCTTCAGAAAAATGAATGAATCGAACCGAATAGTAGCCAAAAATGCGGAGAACAACACAAACAGCGGGGATGGGGAATCAGAGTTGGGGCAAGGAAGGTGGGTGTGGGTGTGGGTGTGGGTGTGAGTGAGGGAGAGAGAGCGGGGAGGGGGTCCGGTCAGCAGGAAACTGAACGGTCCCACGGTGGCTCCGGAGGCCGGAGTCTTGAAAACCCTCTCAAAATGCTCATCTATTTACAGACGTGGTCTAATGTTTTGGATATGGCATATAACTCACCATTTTCCAAATTACATTAAAGATAAAAAGGATGCAAAAAAGAGACGAAAAGGATGAATAAGAGACGAGCTGTTGCCTTTCAAGCCTTTGAGCTTGTTTCAGCAGAGATCATGCACCTAGGAAGATGAATTCCGCTTAAGCTATTTTGGATTAGTTAGACCAACCACAAACAATGTGTGTCCGTCTTAGCTTTGCTTGTATGAAATCGTTATATCTATCTATCTACATATAGTTCACTTGCATATATTTTAGAAAAAATGTGTGTTCAAATAGGCCGATAGTTTCATTTGTGTTTTAAAGACTATCTTAAGAACTATTTACTTTGATGCAAATGGCTTTAATCTTTAAATATGAAAGCTCGTGGATGGCTTGTCGGTATGGCCACGAAGGCAACTGCCTTGTTCTGCTAAGCTCAGATTCAAGATAGTATTAACCTTGTGGGCACAGGACCTACATTTTTTATTAGTAGTATCAACTTGCCAACAAATACCATTTACATAAGCACCGAGAGCGTTAGCTCAACTGCAGAGTTCTCTAACATCCTTACTGCTGATGGAGAGTTGAGTTAGACTCCTAGAGGGTGCATGTGTGTGTATGTTAAGGCTTCCGCCTCCTCTTGTAACAAAAAAGAAAAAGAATTACCATTTACACGACTACGTTATTCCAACCGTAGGTTGTTGGTGCTTTCTTTAGAAATGAAGCTTTCAAATACGAATATCGAAAAGTTTCACCGCATTTAGCAAATAGCGGGCGAGATGCAGTGTCTCTGACGCGACGATAAATGACAAAACCCTCGCGTTGCCATTGGTTGGAGGTGGGACCGTCTTCTACCACTTGTTGATGGTGAATGTGCGGTGAAGCGACTCCGTGCCGGATTCACTTCAAGTGGGGGCCACCATTCTCAACCTCCAACCTTTCCGGATACTCGTTATGTGGTTCCAAATCCTATTTCGTTAGGATTCAAATCGTATGTGGCCCAAGGCTCGAGCAGTATTAGATGTGAGACATACTAAAGGTGTTACTATTTATATATCTTTTTTATCATTTTTTTAATTCATCCCTCTTCGAATGATCCCTTTTTCTTTTCTTTTTTCTTTTTCTTTTTTTTTTTGTTGAATTCATAAAACTATGAGACAGTGAATGGTTAAATATCGTGCATTCAATCGAGTTTTATATCTAGATTACTAGAAAAGTAGTATGAGATGGGCGATGATAAGAAGAGAACCAATAAAGAAAAATACAGTTAGGAGTATTGTGATAAATTCTGAATTTTAGGAGGAAAGAAAAAAATTGTATAAATAGTAAAAAGGGTGTATATGTATCAATTCTCATAAAAAATTATCATACAACTCTACTTTTTACTGCATGCAGACTCACTTTTAATTATGAGGCATAGGCATGCGACATGCAAACCACACCCCGGGTGCACATCTTTGATGCACCCGAACCCCCGGACCCTCCTTGGACATAATTCTAACTCTAAGTTTTGTATAGGTTATTCCCAAAATCCAAAAAAATCTAAAAAAGGATAAACCAAAAATACAAAAAAAATCAAAAGGAAAAAGGAAAAATCAAAACCATTTTTCAAAAAAAATGCTAATTCCCTTAGAGACGATTTGAGTGATGTCAATTTACATGAACTTTTTGAAAATCAACAAAGTCTTGACTTGGGCAAACATTCAAATTCCTTAGAATGTGACCAACATAGGAATCAAACCTATATCCAAAATACATCAAGGCTAGGATCATATCATGCATATTCCTAAGCCATTCCCAAAAACCAAAATCGTGCATGCATGAATCATTCATTCATGACACTCATCACATGCCACAATAGGGGTCGGCCATAGTGTTGATACTCATATCATTTATTACCTCCAAACTAGAAGCATTATAATGCATTCCCCAAATATCTTTCATGGAAACATACATCATGCCATGTATCTTCATCACCTCGTATGGGGATATATTATACATATCATGCATCTCCCTAGTTCACATTAAAAATAATATGTCCAATGACATAGTGCATGTAAGAGTCATTCATGCATTTCATTAAATATCATTCATCACATTTCACAATAGGGGTCGACTATAGTGTATGAATGCTCATGTCATCTCCACCAAACTAGGGGCATGTAGAATGCATTCCTTAAACACCTTTCATGGATACTTAACATGTTCATCATTTCATAAAGCAGGTATCTCCATCATCTCATATGGAATACATTTTTACATGTCATGCATCACATGTACATCATTTACCCAAAGAGGCCCAAAAAGGTAGCGGCCCAAGTGGGAATGTTCCCATGTCATAAAAGGGACAACAAAAAAATCGATCATGCATATTGGCTCATTGATGAGTAGGAAAAAAAAAACTAGTAGATCCTATAAATGCCTAATATCAAAAAAATATGATGTTTAGTGTCTACCATAAATTCTTTTGAAATGATTTTTTGCAAAATGGATCTTCTTTAATTTCTTGAAGAAGGGACCAAATTGAATATAGGACTCTTAACTAGGGATTGATGATCTATGAAAAGTGGAGTGTTTTCAAAATTATTAAATGACATTTCAAAAATCCTTCTTTTACAAGATAGGGCCTAGTTCAAAATAGCAAAATATTTTCAAATTCTATGTGCTATTATGAAATAGGACATACTTGATTAGACCGAGTATCTAGAGGAACAAGTTGTTTTCCACACTTCATTCTCTCCAAAAAGGAAAATTGACAAAAAATCAAAATAGAAAGAAAATAAACCTCCAATATAGAGGTATTTCTAAAAAGAAAAAGGGAAAAACATAACCACCAATATAGTGGTTTCATTTGAAAGAAAAGAAAAAGAAAAGCCAAAACTCAAAAAAAGAGCAATTTTTTATCAAAAATTTCTTGGCGTTAAACCATGGGACACTTCAAAAGGGACCGTGGTAACTCTTCCCCCATTCCCCTACTTCTCCCAAAAAAAAAAGTTTGTCAATATGATCCTCAAGTAGGAATAGAACCTATCAATTTGGATCTCATTTTGTTTGTGGATTATGCTTTGTAGTGTGGAAAATGGAGTTTTGAAATGTTGTTGAGTTTTTCTAACAACAAAAACCTCTACCAAGTAATTTTAAATTAAAACCAAAGTGAGAGAAAATGTAGGAGATGAAAGTCCTTTTTGATAGAAACAAAAAGATAGTATCCATTTCAAAATGATTTTTACAAAATCCCAGGCATCAAACAAATGAACATTGAGGCCATCCCACTTAAGGCAACCTACTTTCATGAGATCTCCCCTAAATAAATTGTGGAGATCATCATCATACATGAGTCATCCATTGCATACATCTCATGCTCATATGCATTCATAGATGGTCTTATGCACATATGATCCTTGCATTGGTCAAGTACCACCCTTGTTAAGTCACCCTTGCTATAAATCCTATTCCATTGGAACTAGGATAACCCAAATCCAAGAAGTGAATCCCTTAATGAAAATGAGAAAGTTCATGAAATCTTGATTCAACTCAAATCAACTCTAGAATTCCAGAAAAATAAAAAAAATTATGGGTGTTGTTCTTTTCCATTAACCAAATAAATTTGGGTTAATGCCAAAGAGGGGCAATACCCAAAAATTTTCTCAAAATAATTTGATCTTTTAAAAATTTTACATTTTTAAGAAAAAAATCATTGTTTTGAGTCCTTTAAGGGTTTTCAAATAAAGATACCTTAAACGAACTAATTTCCACACTAAAATTTCATGGCAACCTCAAAATAAAGGTAAATTGAACCTCTCTCAGAAAAATCAAATTTTGACAAAGAGCTAAAAAATGATTGTTTTGCCCTCAAGCCTAAATTGTCAGCATTCTGCCTACTCAAATGATTTCATCTAAAGAAAGGATGGTTTCAATCAATTTTTTTTCAAAGAAACAAATAGAAATGAGACATTGGGAACCAAACCCAAAAAATGTTTGAAAAAATATCAAATTTGCAAAACCTTTTGAAATTAAATCAAAACCAAATCAACCCTCAAAAACTCGCCCGATTGAGAAGAGTCCTACTCCGAGACCCTACACCCATCAAGAGTTAAAGTGATCCGACACCCTACACCCATCCAGGGTTAAAGTGGTTTGATACCCTACACTCATCCAAGGTTAAAGTAGTTTGATATCATATACCCAACAAAGGGTTAAAGTGGTTGAAACGATAAAGACCAACTCACAGGGCGAAAGCAGGTAGCCCATGCAAATGAACACTGGAAATTGAACTCAGTTGTTATAAAAAAGAATAATATTTGAAGATTTTGACAAAAATAATATTTTTAAATATATCTCAAAATAAAATGATTTTAAATGAGAAAATATTTGAAACCATAAACAGGGATGAAGCCAAATTATCTCTCCGAAGAATCAACGAGAATCACAGCCACAAGAAGCTGGACATGGACCAAGGAAAGACCCAAGGCACATATCACGGCCAAGCCCACATTGGCCAAGCTCACACGACTTGATCGAGCCAATGGGCTCACCTAGGCAAATCTTCTTGAAGACTTGGCTCAAGCATGCAAGGTGGATTCAAGTTCAAGATATCAAGATCAAACCAAGCCACCTTGACTTAGCCCACCTAATACACCTTGGCCGAACCACCTTGACTTAACCCACCTAGTTCATATTGGCCAAACCACATTAACCTACTTGATCCATCTTGGCTGAATTCCCTACAGGAAGATAATTCTAGCAGATCAAACTCAAGTCTAGACACCTGGTTAGGTTCACACCTAGCTCAAGCTAAGGTAAAACCTACCCACCTAGGGCTGCATATGTTGGGTTCATGTTGACTTAGGGGACCACATGAAGGATCTTGGAGTTGGCTAAGAAGTATGGATTGGATTTGGACCAAGGAGCTGCCCGCCCCATGGAAGGCACTAGAGACCCCCCTTGGCCTATAAATAGAAGTCAAGGAGGGCTCATTTTTAGCATCTAGCACTTGGAGGGACCTTCCAAAATGTAAGGAAAGAGAGAGGGAGAGCTTAGGAGAGAGGGGAAGTGTTGTAAGTTAGAGAGAGATTGAAAGAAAATAAGAGAGAAGAGAGAAAATGGAGGAAGAAGAGGTGGTTCCAAGCAAGGAAGGGGTCAAATTCTCCATTGTGAATTCGGTTCTTAGGCTGCTAAGTGAGTATTTCTTTCAATTTTCCAATCTAAATTTCTCTCTTAACTTTCAATTCAAAGAAGGGGTTATAATAATGGAGCTAAAAATACTCAAAAACTGTTTTGAGCGTCTCTGCATATGTATGTTGTTTTAATTTTCATTTCTTCATATCTCCTCCAATTGATCTTAAATTTGGCACAATTCTTTTATACACAAGCCCACCTCTAATAAAATTTTCAAAAATTTTAGGGTCATGCAATCACATAATTAAAAGTGTGTAAGATTAGGAAAAAACCAGAACCATTAATGCACAATCTGTTTTCCTGCAATAGAGGTTGGGTAAAAATCCTATAACTCCTGCTGTCTTTGTCTAATTTCCAACAAGACCAAGTGCACGAAAATCAAATCTCTATGCACCGAGATACAAATATTTCTTTGGGTCTCTGTATTTTTGTGACTAAACAGTTTCAAGTATCTAAGCAGAGACATTTTCCTGATTTAATTTTGAATAATCACAGCACCAAATCATAAAGTAAAAATAGGTTTAGAATCTCTACATTCAACTCTATGATTTGTGAATTTGTCATGAATTTTGGAGATCTCTAAGATATCCAAAAAAATTTGGGAATCAGCTATGAAAACATAACCAATTTCTGTTTTCAAAACTTGAATTAATTACCTCTCTAGACTAAGAGCACGAGTTTGATTTGATTGAAAATAATTTTCAAAGTGAATTTTGAAAACATACACCAGCACAAGTGAATCCTTAAGGCGCCTAGGCTGACTATTGAGAGTCAGTTCAAGAAGGCCTAAGGTGACAAGATCTCGCTTAGCCACAGTCGCCCAAAAGTTCGAATTTGCTTCTTTTAAAGATAAAGCTTTTATTCGAAAGATTTTAACCCGATATGTGATTTTGGGAGGTGTTCTTTACAAAAAGAGTTTACCAGCATCTTGTTGGGATGTGTAGACCCTGATGAGGCTAAGACCATAATGCATCAATTCCACGATGGGGAATGTGGAGGACATGTCAATGCAAATATGATGGCCATGAAAATACTTAGAACCAGTTATTTTTGGTCCACCCTAAAGCAAGATTGTCATGATCATGTTAGGAAATGTCATCAATGTCAAGTGCATGGACATGCCATTCATATCCCATCGTTCACCTTGCATTCTATTTTAAGCCCATGGCCCTTCACCATGTGGGCATTTGACATCATAGGACCAATCTCTCCAATTACATCTATTGGGTTAAAGCTACCTTCTTGGCTAATGTCGAAGGACAACATGTAGTGGCATTCATGAAGAAAAATATCTTGGCTCGATTTAGAGTTCCAAGGGAGTGTCGGATAATAACACACCTTTCAAGAATGAGAAGATGAAAAAGTTATGTAATACCTATGGCATAATTCAACACTTCTCATCGCCCTACTACCCTCAAGGCAACGACCAAGCCGAAGCCACAAACAAGACTCTCATATGCATCATGGAGAAAACCTTAGAGAATGGTAGGACATGGCATGAGAACCTTGATGAAGCCTTATGGGCTTATAGGACTTCCATCCGAACACCCACAAATGTCACACCATTCGAGTTAGTCTATGGTACAAATATCATACTCTTCATTCATACCAAATTGCATTCATTTCATACATCACTTGCACTCGATGGCTGAGCTTGATCTATTAGATGAGAAGAGGCTCCTTGCCATGGATCATGCATATGCATACCGGCAAAAGATATCCCGACATTATGAAAAGCATACGAAGGCTCACCACTTCAAAGTGGGAGACCTTGTATTGAAAATCATCCACCATCATTGCCTACATCCACTTGGAAAGTGGCAGCCCAAGTGGTATGGTTCCTATGTTCTAAGGGGAACAACCACAAACAATGCATATTGATTGATTGATGTTGAGGGCAGAAATTTAGTAGACCCTATAAATGCCCAATACTTGAAAAAATATTATGTATAGGGTCTATATAAAATTCTTTTGAAAAGATTTTAAAATGGGTCTCCTTTGAACTTCTTAAAAGAAGGATCAAGATAGATTGTATGGCCCTAAACGAGAGAATCGATGCTTTATGAAAAGTAGAGTTTTCAAAAATCATTTGGTAACATTTCAAAAATCTTTGGCTTACAAAATGAAGCCTAGTTCAAAATAGCAAAATATTTTCAAATGGTAGATGCTATTATGAAATTGGATGTTCTTAGCTGAATCGAGTAACCAAAGGGATAAGTTTTTCTCCTATTTTACTTCTCTCTCCAAAAAGAAAAATTGACAAAAATCAAAAGAAAAAGGGAATACAAAAACTCCTCCAAAAATAGGTATTCCCTTCGAAAGAAAAAAAGAGAGGAAATACAAAAACTCCTCCAAAAGAAAAAGGGAGGTCTTCCCCTTTGAAAGAAAAAGGAAAAGTCAAAAGCTCAAAAAGAACAAATTTTCATCTCTTTGCCTTAAACCACGGGATGCTTCAGAAGAAACCGTGGTAACTCTTTCCCAAATCCCTACAACTTAACCCAATGGAGAAAGGTTTATCCATGAAAATCTTAAAGTAGGAATAGAATCTATTTATTTGGATTTTATTTTGTTTGAGAATTAGACTTTATTATGTGGAAAATGAAATTTTAAAATGTTTTCCAAAATTTTCTATAAAACCTCTGCTAAGTAGTGGGTATTGAAACCCAAATGAGAAAAAATATAAAAAATTGGAAGTCCTTTTGATAGAAACTAAAAGGAGTTCCCTTTGAAAAAGAATGTCGAAAACCCGAAATGTCAAACAACATGGCATTGTCTTACTTGGGGCAGTCGGCCTTCATAGGCTTCTCTTCAAGCTCATCTATCTTATAAATGAGTCTCTAAACATCATGCTATACTTCATTTGCATCACACACCATGCATGCATATACCCAAGGTCAGCCATGCATGATCGTGTTTAGGACTAGTACTCAGTGTGAGTCAAGTCCCCTTTGGTTAGAATCCCCTCCTTCATAATCCAAGGAAAGGATACTATGAAATAAAGGAAAGTTTATATTCTCAAGTTAATTTGGGAAGTAAAATTAAAATGGGTGTTTTCTTCTTTTGTCATTATCCAAATGAATTTGGATTAATGCCAAAAAAGGCATCTGTAAACACCCTAAATGAATTTTGAAAAATAGACTCACTGCCAAATTCGAAAATCAGCTTGTTTTAAAATCTTTGTTTTAAATTCGGAATTTTAAAATCTTCCAAAGTTAAAGATGTTCAAATTAAAGCTGAAAGGATGAAGCCCAGAAGATAGAAACAAATCAAGTGAAGATCAAGGCAACGGTTGAGCAAAACCTGCATCAGGCTAGGATCAAGTTTGTGAAAATCAAGCTATTGATCAAGAAAGTGGATCAAACCAAGTTAAGGCAGGTCTTCATCAAAGATCAAGTCAAGTGGATAGCCTCACCAACCTAACCTACTTGAACTTGACCAAAGCTTAGACTCGATTGACCTAGGCTAACCATGACTCATGGCCTAGCTTTAACTAAGTGACCTTAACTAAGACCAGATTGGATTCAACTTAGCCATATCCACCCTACATTTTTTGGCTAAACCACAATTAAAATCCCCTTTACCTAGCTTTGACCAAACCCATCTCAGTTGGCTTGTCTTTCCCATGGAGCACACCCCTCTTGGCCTAGGCAATGGGATCAAGCTCCAAGGTGGCTCGAGCCAAGACCTAACCGGCCCACTTGGGGTTGTATTGGTTCGTCCAACCTTGACCAAATAGGACCACAAGGCCACCTGAAGACTAAGTGGTGGGCTGAGTTTTGGGCCATGGAGTACCCACTCCAGAGAAGGACCTAGAAGAAGCCCCCCTTGGTCTATAAATAGAGGCAAAGGGAGACGATTCCCAAGATCTTGAGCATTGAGTGGTCATCTTGTTATCTTTGGCTGCGGCATTTCGTGAGTCTCCTCTAGGGAAGAGTGGAGAGAGAGAGAGGGAGTGTAGAAAGGTAAGTAAGTGCTGCAAGATTAGAGAGTAAGAGTGAGAATACACATATGATTAAAAACTTACCATCAAATGAAGATGGTGTATTATTGTTATTGTTATCTTCTTCTATATGTGAAATAAGATGATTATGTGTAGAACTATAATTAATACATAATTAATTAGTACTTGATAATTTATCATTAATTATACTATCAATATCCTTAAATTCATCTAACAAAATGGAATTAAAATAAGGAGACAATAACTCTTTCAAGCAATCTAATTTCAATTTAGGGTCTAATTTAGCAACAACTAAACTAGTAAGAAAAGCATATATTATACAAGCATCTGAATTAGGCAAAGAAATTCAAATATGAAAAATGAAGGTGCATAACCTCCGTTAAAAGGTCTCCATAGGGCATAGTTACCCACAACATTTGGGGGGCCGAATTCTAATGATATCTAACGTCCTTTCAAAATTTTGTTCCTCTCCTACTTTTCTTTTACAAAAATCTACTCATTCATTCTAACCTTAGGACGACTCCATAAAAAATTAATGTTGTTTTTAACATGATATATTTTAAGTTATAAAAACTTCAAATCATCTCGTACACACAAGTTAAGTATATGACAAAAATAGCAAACATAAAAAAGTACTACCTAAAAGAGGTCGACATATTTTTTGTAACTCAAAAATAACACAAGTATTTGCAACAACATTATCAAGTGAAATTGATTTTTTTTAAAAGATAACTAATATTCTTCAAATTTTGATTTTAACATAGAAAATATTTTCTAAGGTATGTAGCTTATCAAAACATTGAAATACAATAAGATGTTTTTGAATTGACCATCTTTTATCTATCTAGTGAATAGTAACACCCATGTATGTATATATGTATGCAACTAGTAATTATCATCACATAATGACACATTATGCTCAAATGAACTAAAAGAATACAACTAACTCTTTTTTATATATAATTTACAAATTTGTCTACTAACCGATGATCTAAAATAGGTATAGGTGAATGATTGTGCCCATTTTTTTACGTAATCAACAAAACCAAGTTTTTGACTAAAATTAAATGAAAGATGTTTTACTAAAACAAAAACGTATAAACTCTTTTCTACCTTTGATGAAGTTATAATGAACACCCGGGTAGAAGTAGATCCACTAAAAGAGGAATTTTCTTATATAGAAAATTAAAGTTATAGACCTTTGTATAATTGTTGCACTTCACCTGATTGACAATACCTTAATCGTTGTATAACTTTATAAAATAATTTTTGAATAATTTGATCTTTGTGAGTTTGCTTTTAGAAGACCTCTTTCATGTATAGGTTATATTTATTGAACCTCTAACAAAGAAATGGTTTCCTACACAACTTATACAGTAGTACCACTATCATTACCTATGTCATGTTTTCTTAGGTATCCGTATAAGTCTATGAGGAATAATAGAAACTCCAACGTCTCATAAGAAGACCTTTCTTTGTACTTATCGCCAGAAGTTTTATCACCACCATAAGCCAAAAATAAACTAAATAAACTAAAAACTTATACAATTAACATAATATGAAAAAAGATAAATTAGAGATGAAGAATAAAAAACACTCAAATGGGTGTGTATTTGTTGTTGAAACAAGAGCCTTGCAACCGAAAGCATTCAAATGAGTGAGAGATTGTTGATATTGAGCGTGTGTGTTTGTTCTCACCGTAAGAACTCTTATTTATGAAAAAAAGCACTGCTAATATATAATGTTTTTTTAAATAAATATTTATCTGACCAAAATCACTCATGGTCGGTCAAAGGGTGACAACCGTTAACAGTTAGCTGAATAATATTTTTAGTCTGCCTATTACGCTAACAGCAGTGAATCACGATCAGTCTGATTGACCTGTCTCCAATAGGCCGGTGCCACTCATTAAAAACAGGTTGTCAGCCTAATAGTCGAGAGCTGTTGATATAGGGGCCAATCAGTCAACCTGACAGATCTCGAAAAGGCAAGCACTATGTGGCGCGTGCCTATTATTTTATTTAATTAAAGCAGGGCAGTCGGTTGTCAGGCTAACAGGGGTCAACCAGTTCGAAACTGGGAGGTCCTCCACCGCCGATTCAAAACCGAAACCGGCTCGGCTGTTTGAAACGTAGACCATCGGTTTTAGAGTGGTTTCTGGATTGGATGAATCATAGTCGAACCAGGAGGTCCCAGATTTCAGTTCCGGTTACTTGTGGTCTTATGGTCGGTTCTGAGCTGGCCATGTTTAGTGAGCCCACTCTTTTTTATTGTTATACAACATGACCCTACTTCACTTTTATTGTTATACATCATGACCGACTTCCCGTCAAGATGCAGGGAGTAGCACCGCATATAAAATCCAGCATGCTTTCATACGTACACACGCATGCCCGCACACAGGCATGCACACACATCTGTATATATTACTCACCTATGTTACATGGATATGAGTACGGGATACATACATTTCAAAAAAAATTAAGGTATAAATATGTCACAATTAAAAAGATAAATTCACACAAATGAATATAAGTGCAATACCAACTAACAAGTATATTGTATCAAATCAAGAAAGTTTCATTCAACAACATTTTCAACTTTATACATATAACTTTCATATCAAAATTCTAAAATATAATATCAGGCATCTAGAACACAGAGTATGGTGTGAAAATGGAAAGGCTAAAGCAAAGAGCACAATGCGCACACGTACACATAGTATCCTGACTAATTATCCCGCCGGTGGTGAGCACTGAGTGCCAAAGAGAGAACACATCTACTGAATACTAAATAGGTTTAGAAATTAGGCCTTTTATAATCCTTATTTTGAAATTTAGATCAGGTCGACCCATATCATTATAACATGTGTACCTGTACTCAATACGGGTATGCAGCCCTAATTGCTGTACCCATGCATCAGAGCTACCCACCCCTGACCATCCATAGAGAGAGAGGTATGTAGATAGTTATAGTGAGTGGACTATTCATACTCATTTACATACCAACCACTGTTGACAATGAATTTCCATGACTACCTTTTACTTTAGGAGTGTAATAATGCATTTTATATTTTCTTTAAACACTCTTATAACTTTCTAAATAATATTATAAAAAATAAAGGTGACAATGAGAATGCATTGTCTCATATGAGAGACACATGGATATATATATAGAGAGAGAATGCATTCTCCTTACATTTTGGTAATAAAGTTTTTATTATACCCTCATACTTTCCAAACGTCACAATGTAAGGAGAATGCATGAGTATGCATTATAAGAGATTTGTAAGATCTTGTTTCTCTCTTATATACTAAGAAAATCTAGTATATATATATCAAGAGAATGTGGTATATATTAGCTCCATCCAATTTTCAAACAAATCTCAATCATTCATTTTGAACGGTTAAATTTAGATTTGAAAAGTAAAAAAACAAAAGTGTGAAACAAGTACTACAGTAAAGAGTACATGTTTATTATTCAATTTTTTTAGTTTGAACCTCAATTAACCATATTAGATGGACGATTGAGATTTTCAGCATCTGCATACCAACTTCTATTCTTTATTTATTTTCCAATTAGGTACCTACTTCCACCCCTTTTCTTCTGCAAGTTTCATGATTACTGCTGACCTAATATTATGGTTTTCTGCTATTTCAGCAGACCTCTTATTCCCGCAATTCATGAGTTCCATGAGTCTCCCCATTACTGGTGTCACGTTGAAATCTTTGCAATGCGTCATCACAATAAATTTGGGTGGTGTCTATTCCCATTATAACAACTCCCCATGGTGCAGTTTCATGTAATACAAACCATTTCCATAAAGATATTCTTGGATCAATTTTAGACTTACTCACGGAGGTGATAAGTGAGAAATAGTGAGAGGCCTCTAAAGTTTTGGAAGGAAACAATGCAAAATGATTTTGCTTTTTTGAGTTAAATACTGGTATCACACAAGAACTAGCTCAATAGAAATTGAGACAAAGGTCGTCGATATACCTTCTCTCATGTTGGGTAAATCTCCAATACAGCATACAAAAATCTTGACTTATATATTCATATGAACAAATGCAGTACTACATGGCTCACATGAATCAGATGAATTCAACATAAAATTGGATGTTATCAAGAAAATTGACAGAAACTAATTTGCCCCTCACTATGGTGGTGATGAAATAAGTATAAATACGAAATTCCAAATATCATTTCATTGAAGATATGATGATGAGCTGGTATTAGGCTTTGCACATACATTCAGGAGACCTCGGCTGTCGGTATATACTTCTACCAAATGGCCTCAGCGTCACTCTTTGACTTTCCTGAACCATCTTCCTCACTCTTTCCTCAAAGCTGGGCCACTCTATGCTGCCATTTTTTGATAAAATTCTTGCATACCTCTTCTTGTTAGGTCGGAATGTTGGCATCTTTCCCCCGCCATAGTAAGTCCTGTAGCCAGATACCACAGAAGAAAGCTGACTTCCGGAGTCTGTAATGGCAAATACATCGGCAGCTGCACAAGCAATGAAATCCAATGCTGCCAACTGCACTCACCACACCCCAAATCGTCAGTTATCTTGAACTCGATGAAAAACCAAATACTGACACATTTTTGGAGCAGTATATATATAAAGATATATGTGTGTTTGTGTGTGTATGTGTATGTGTGTGTACATATATGTATGTATATATAAGCCAAACAAGACGAAATCAAGCGTTATCCCAAGTGGGGTCAGATACATGGATTCTTAGTTGACACTGAGCTCGATTTTGTGTCATACTAGCAGGAACTCTAAATAAATGCTATCTCAATTTCCACAGTTACAGAAAAGCTACCTGCGACGAAAAATTTCTGAAAGGCGCAAGCTCAGCTGGTGTCAAAAGGTCCTCCTTAGATACTACGTTGGGGTATAGACTGGTCAAGGCAGCCATTCTGAACTTTCCACCATATATATGAGCCCCAGCCAAATATATGTAGGTTCTCCTTTCAAACCCAAGAGCTGAAAGAAACAGAGCTGCTTCCTCTGGTGTCAATGGGCATCGGCCTAGCTTCCTCAGAGTTGCAGGAAGAACTGGTCTGCAATCATAACAATCAAAAACAATAAATATAAACAAATTTACATATCTCAATGGAACCAACTTAGTGAAGTTCCAGAATCCCTCTCAATAAATTGGCGAAGTTAATCAGTAAGTTCATCACTGAAACTCAACTCTATAAAAACTCAAACTAATAAGTTTTCCATGTAATATGAATTGATCAGATGAGTTTGAGTATTAAAATGATAGACAACCAAGTGGCTCATGAGTTGTATGGTTCAAAGATGATATTGACATTCTAATTCTTGGGAAAGTTGATGCATCAATGACATGAACAGGGCTTTCAGCTCAAACATACTTGGCACTCTTGGTCCGCGCGACAAGGATAGGAAAATGAGTCTCTCTGTAAGACTGCAGTTCTTTTCTCTCTTGTTCTCCTCCCCCAAATTCACATCGAGAGTATGCTACCATATCAACTTCAAATCTCAGGTGCAGAGCAAGATATTTGGATGGCTTCTTGAAGGAACCCTTTCCAGATCTGACACTAGGAAGAGATGCCCCAAGCAAGTGCTCATCCAAGGGGCTCCACGTCACCGCATAACGCCTAATTCTTGTAAGCAATAAAGAACCAGTCATCTGAATCTTTGCAACAAACTTCAATGCATGAAAGTTACATTTGCATCTTAATCTCTGCAGAGTGTTACGATGTTTCACAAGACATCAAACTCAGCACAAGTTCCTCATTCCACAATGCACACAGACCTATGTATACAATCGTACATGTGCTTGTATGTGTAAAATAAACTCTCTCTCTTGTGTGTGTATATGTGACTCGTGCAGTCTATATACTTCAGGCTTCTCTATGGTTCTGATCCATTCCGCAAACCAACAAGTACCAATGCATACCTGGAGTTTGGGAGGCAAGGGATCAAATCCAAGCCGATTTGCAAATCCAAGAAAATGAACTACTTCATTCTTTATGAGGAGAGGAAGTAATTTCTCGACAAAGCGAAAAGGTCGTGACTCCTTTTCGATATCCATATCAGTAACCTGACTAAATGCAAAAGAAAAAGAAAGTCATATGATCCACTTATCGCTCCTAATATGAACTGTATGATTGGGAAAGAGAAGGAACTGACAAGGCTACCAACTGCTTCAATATCTAACTGCTGAAGATGGGGAGGCAATTCCTTTACAATGCTCACATCATCCTTCAGAAAATTGATGAAATATTCTTCTTGATAGATGTCTCCAAATTGGCTGCACAGCATCAGATGAGACCTCCTGAATTATCCTAACAGTGATGATCTATATTGTGCTTTGCAGTATTCAAATTGTGCAGAAATAGTGAACCTAATAATAACATGATTTACCTTGAAAATCTCAATATAGATCCAATTTTGTATCTATATACTTGGCGAAAGTAGCTAAGATGGGATCAGTGAAGTCCTGGAAGAATCATCCTGCCTGATTCTAATTTTTGTATAATCCGTATAAAATTTGTTGTCATGAATATACCTGTTAGGGATCTGCCTAACCCCACCTGCCTTTCTCTTGAATATTGAGGGGTTGTAGTAATCTCCCTTTGTTTTTTTATATTTACTTGTTTAGCTCTTTTTTATTACAATGGAAAATAAAAAAGAGAGTATCACTTTGGCAGATGAAGGCTTCATGAAAGAAGAGCGTCATACCTCTCATCCTTCCAGACAGTACTATAAAGAAATTTAGGGAGTACAAGAGTTGCATTAAGCAAAGAAGCCACTGCAACAGCATTACAGACCTGCAGTTTTGCACAAAGAACTTGAAACGTTTAGAAACCTTCCCTTAGATCTGTTTACAGAATAATATGCGTTCCTACACATCCGAGATCCAGTTCCATCGGGATGCGAGAAGTAGGCCCCATATGTGGATTTGATGTGGATCTCAGATCTGCAGGAATGCACCAGATTATGACAGTGTGGATGACAAAAACTACATGATAATGGTCTAATCAAACTTTAAGCATTCAAAAGTTTGTTTTGAAACTTGATTGGTGTAGACCTTGATTTTATAGTATAATCCATTTGTCAGATCAAAGAAACAAAGTTTTGCAGTTGATGTTTTTGTAAGGAAATATGTAATGGTTCAAAAACTATTGACATAAAATGTGTCCCATACAATCGTGCTTTTGTATAAGAAATTAAGTTCACAAGATTCATGGGATTCAAAATCTTTAGCAAATGAGTTTAGTTTTGATAGCTTACCGCAACTCGTTGTTGGTTGAGACCTCCATTTGCAGTAACCATTATAAATCCTGTCCTTGTGGTTATTGTCCCTATTGAAACAACAATCAAAGACAAATATAAACATCGTCAGATCAACATTTACCAATTCAGTTCGTTTCCCACTAAGGAGAACATTCTCATAAGAAATCACAAATTAGATCCAAACTTGAATGCTTTTCTATGTCAGCACAAGGTTTCCATGCTGCAGCCTCTTCAAAAGGCTCCTCCTGTATCTTCAGTTTCTTATGTATAAGGTCATTCTGTAGGAGTCAACACACAATTTGGAAACTATCAGAGAGCGAACTCTTTATTTGTTTTTCTCCTCTTCGCTTGTTAAAATAAATCAAAGAAAGACTATGAATGGAATTGAGAAAGCAAACCTCTGAAAGCGCATTTGATGCCATATTAAGAAGTCCTTTGTACAAAATGATTGATCTGTTGTGATCATTACTAGGGCCGGTGCGATCACCCTTCATATATGCAACAAATGAAACAAACAGAAGTCAGAGGAAGACCTATAATTGGACTATTGCCACGCTCCAAGCAAGGTGATATGGAAACATAAAAAAGATGCATAAGTTTTTAGATAACACCCTAACCAGGAAAACGAAGAACGGACTGCCATCATTATTTCCAATTTAAATGCTTATTATGATAGTATCAAGAAGCCCCACACCCTCAGAGAGAAATTTCTCAAGTACAAAACTTCCATCTATAAATGCCAAAGATGAGTGGAAGTGGGAAGCTGGTATTGCACTGACATTAATATATATGTTCAATTTATTCCCCAAACTTCTATGAATTAGACCAGTTCCAATTAAAGAAGGTCCCATGAAACAGGTAGCACCATAGAAAACCAGTCCCAACGAGAAGCTTTTTCTCCAGAGCAAGACCCAGACGGAGTTTGTAAACCTAATATCTAAAACGCACATGGAATTGACAAAGGAGCATACCTGCAACCCATTCGATTTCCTCCATGGACCTCTTCGAAGAGACAAACCATGAATTACAGAAAAGAGAATGGAATCAACCACTAAAATGGAACTAACTAAAACTGCAAAACAAATCATATATTTCACATGTCGATGAAATACTGTCGGCTTCTTTGCACTAGTTGTGCCCTTGGATATTCCAATCTGAGTGCTACCATTCTTCATTCCACAGACCAATATGAGTCTCATGCAAGACAAAAAACTCCCCACCAACTCTTTCCTCCAGCACTATAACCAGAATGACCATCTAAAATTATTCTACTCTCTGTACCTCTTGTCTTCAGATAGATCATGATTACACTTTGTCAAATCATCAGAAAATTGCGATGTCTGCAAATTTCTAATGGATTCTTGCTTCACCATGAAGGGATCAATATGATTCTACAATCGAAAGAACAACACCAGTAGCTTCCACTTTCCAGAGAGCTGTCTAATCTTTCTACCGGCAAGTTTCACGTAGAAACCAAGTCATCAACCAAATATGCAATCACCAAGATCCAAACTAAGCAAGAAAACAATCAAAATGGATGGTATCGCATCTCTAGTAGAATTTAAACAAAAGAAAGGAAACCATACTACCACCAACTACCCATACCCAGCAAAGACCAAAATCTAATATGGGCGTTCAATTTAAAGGAGGGAAACGAAATGAGTGTAGTCTAAGCATTGTCTTAGTTTCTACCGCCTCTTGATGAGTTCAACGACTGCGTGTAAACCAAGAGAGACTGATCTCACCTTCGACATAAAGAATCCATTTATACGTACTTCTCATCTGCTTAAACTGCCAAGTCAATGGTTTTTGTTACCAAGTATTTCATATTGGTTCCATCAGCAAAGACGAGAACGCAAGGGAAAGCGACGTTGGACCTTCCTGTTGGAGCAACCGAAAGAAGAGAGATTATTCACAAAAAGCTGTCAACTAATTGGATATTACTGAAAGCCGCCTAAGACTCGAAAGTATGTTTTTGATACTATTAACCAATATGATTGATGCTTCAGAGAGAGAGAAAGAGAGAGAGAGGACCCAAAACCAAAATCCATACGCACCAGAATCCATTGATATCCGACCCTTCTCAAACCCAACCTGGACCTTTACTGAAGCTGAAGACGGATCCTACTGAAAAAGGGAGAACGATTAAGCAAGACACCGTTATATAAAATGACATGCTGATTTTGGGTTCTTTCCAATCTTATAAATCTCATGGATTCAGTTTTCATCCTGAAGTAAATTAGTTTGCTAGCAATTGTTTTATCTAGTTTTATTTTATCTTTTTAGGCTGTTCGTCTCTCGTCTCTACATTTTGGTGAGGCCATAGAAAACAAAGTTATAGTAGGCTGGGTTTGAGTCCAAGATTGAGACCCGATGTGAGCACGGACTTTTTTGTTTGGTCTAAACCACCGGTATCGAGAAACCCAAAAGGGGAAACCCAAAAGGACCGACTAATCCGGTCGAGCCGGTTGGCCCACTATAGGGTAAAACTTTCCCATTGCTGGTTTTCTCCATACACAAGATTCGAACTCGAGACCCTGCTTCAAGAAAAGCGAAGCCAAACCACTTGAACCGACCAACCATTGAATGAGCATGGACCTTTTATATGTAGATGTTGACAAATAAATATAATTTCTGGCATACTATAAACTAATTCATTGGTAAGTTAAACCAATCTACTCTATCGAAACTCCGAATCTTAAACATGCTTTGGGACTAAGGTATCCATAATCATTTTGGGGGAAAGCCAAGTTGGGTTCAATCCAGGTGTGATGGTCTATCTAACTTTCCGACAAATTCAATCTTCTTCTGTAAATTTTTTATATTTTTTGAAACTTTTTGCATTTCAGGTGAGGGGGCTGTCTCACTTTGCACATGGACAGGTCCACCACTGCTTACAGAGAACATTAGAATGCCAACCTCCAATGAAGCACGCACCTACAATATACTTATTTTCGACGCAATACTTGGATCTTGCAGAACTGTCTCCATTAGCAAATTAAAACTCATGAATTCCAGTTGAAACAGGAAACCTATCAAATCCAGTTTATTCATCATAGGATGGCAATATTGACCCAACCTGTGCAACCCGACCCAACCCAATCAGGTTCATGTATGGGGATAAGATGCACGACCGTACCGAGCTGTACCCAACTTATATATATGTCGGGCCGGGAAAAGGTATCCCTGTCCCAGATCCGCACCATTGCAATCCCTAATTCATCATAATGGGGTTAACTGAACCCATTGAAGAGAGTTGTCTGACTCACCTAGTCAAATAGATGGATCCAATGACTTGGTCCGAGACACTTGCTGGCCGAGTCCTAATTTGGTGAAACTCAAATTGGGCTCAATTCAAAACTGGGCAGGAGCCTGAGGCACCGAGAACTTGACCGACTTGGCCCACTGATTGTTTTACTGTGTCCATTTTTAACTTTGAAACAAATATTTGGAAAGAAATCAGTATTGGATGGTTCCTTGCTTCAAATCCCCAAAACTTAAGCACTATTTCTTAACAATTAATAATGCTTGACATGCAGAAAATAAATCAATGCTGAATACACTGGCTAATGCTTAACATGGTACTGATTTTGCTCTTTTTCATGCCACTCAGTAATTAGTGAAGGTCGTGCTGGCATGATACATTGCGCCAAATACATGATTATGTTGACGTCGAAAAAAATTGAGGGATACATGGTAAGCTCTTGAAGGTCTAGAAGGACACCAGTTCAGGTGCAACAATGGTGACAACTGTCGTTCCATACATGCCGTTCTGGCACAAAAGCAGACCGACAAGGCGAGTTGGAAGTTATTAGAAGTCGTGCACACAAAGGACATGCTTAACCGGTACTACCTCAAGGGAGATATATAAATAGCAATTGTAATGTGAGAGCAGAAAAATGATCAATAACAATTACAATTCTTTTTGTTTCTAGCATAGCTTAACCGTTCCTAGATTTAACTTAGCTTCCCAAAGTATATTCAAATATGACAAGGCTATGCCTTGCCTATCGTCTCTTTGCTCAATCCTTAAGGGTGACTCCTATGATGCTCGAGATACAGTCGATCAGATTTTCAAAAATCTATTTCTATTACCTGAAGCCTCTCGACTCCTTTGAGAATGAGGTTTAGAGTTCTCTCCCGCACTACTGCATCACATTTCATTCCAGTGGATTACCGTAAGTCCTATATGAATTGAGTCGTCACTTTTGACGACACACATTTTTTGATACTGGGACCACTGGCCTATCTTTGAGACATTCAGTGTATGCAAATTCTATCTAATAGGGTCTACTCAGTGTCATCCTCCAATGCCGACATCGAGCATGCTTCACCGGTCTATAATTCTTGAATGCCAGTCCTCGATAACTCAATGGGTAAAGCTTCATTTTCTCAACATATAGCACAATCTCAATGATAGAATTCAACATACTTCATCTCCAATCAATTGACGACGCAAGTTTGAACGGTTAAAGTTTCTATCATCGATTGGTTGCAATCACAATTTAGGGATCTCCAAGAGTCTCTGTTTCGTTAGTTTTGACAATGCCTATCATGACCGCAATCCGTGGCCAACTTTCGCTACATATGTTGGAAGTTAGACCATTCTAAGTCTTCAATGTCTCGATATCTAGACTTACAATATAGATATGCCAACATAGCTCAAGGGCCGTTCCATGTGGGGCTCACTTTTCCTAAGACATCCTTCCCATCGACTTTTGTCACTACGCAACTATTTATACCTCCAATAGGAAATCAGGTCTCGATCAATACGTTGGGAGGCACATACCAAATACCGCCACCGATGAGGCCACCTCCCACACCTAATTTCATGGCGGCCCAAGGTGGTATAGGATTTTATCCACCACTGCAACCCATGGACAAACGGTCCATAGGGTCTGCCACAATGACTTGTCTACCCAACTGAAGTGTACCAACCTCAACCATACCGAAGATGGCTCCAATCGACCAATCGGTAGTATCAACTCATGGATAACCTAGCGACTCACTAACCTGTAGAGCTCGAAGACATACATTTGAATCAAGATGGTGTTATCTACTTGATCTAAAATGCGTTTGGAATCGAACTATATGCACGAAATAATAAGGTCGACAACATGCCATACCTCAAGTGGGTTGATAAGCTTATCCTTATGTCAAAGGGTTTCAAAGTAAAATTTACCACCCTCTCAGGGTAAGATGGTAAATATTTGGGTCAACACTTGGCACGTTTCACCTTCGAGTGTGGAGAGTTGGGAGACAATGAGTTCCACAAACTCAAGCTCTTCTTATCTTCACTTAGAGGCAAAGCAAATGCCTTGTATACTTCCTTCAAGGTTGGTTCCATCTAGGCATGAGAGGAAATGAAGAAAGCTTTCCTCAAACAACACAACAAGATCCAGCCGTAACCCACTACAACAGAGCTCATGAACCTCGGACAAACGGATGAAGAGATTGTCAAAGCTTTCTACAAGAGTTTTCATGATATGGTCACTTGTTATGAGATGTAGTTCATTGCAATATTTTATGCTCTCGAAATGAAAGGAGAATGAGGCTAACACAAAAGAACCGTTGCTCTTTGGTACGTCCAAGGTTGAGCATATCTTTGATTTGCCATTGAAAGAAGCCATAGATCAGCTTTGCCCGCATCACCGTTTTATAGCAACTGCGACCAGGCCACGATTCAACAATAAAGGTACCATGCATTAGCCACGTTTCTTTCCCGATCACCAACGGTTCCAATCACTGACAGAAAACAGGAATCAATAAAAAATAAATGGAACTTATCTAAGTCGATTTCAATTGATTTGGTCACGTTGAATTCAATCACCTACAATCCTTGCAAGCACTTAAACGAAAAACAAAAAAATAGTATGAGATTGACCAACCGACATGCCGGAAGATCAAGAGAACATCGAGAAATAGAGAATCAATCGATGTTCCGTATGAGAGAGTGTAAAAAGAGTATTTTCAGGAAGAACTCAAATAAGAGTGTATGAATATTGTAAACAAACTCAAGTAAGTGTATGAATAGTAATATTATGTAAAAAAAGGTGTAACACCCTCTTTTCGAGGTGGTTCGTTGAGGTTTATTTACCGCCGAACACGATCCGGATGGAAATGGGCCGTAGGCATACCCGATTCATTGACAGCAGGAGTGGCACGCGTGCGGTTGTGACGGCGGACCCCGTTCCACTCGTGCTAACGACCGGTATTAGCTACGTAGATCTTAGATCGAACGAAGACCGGATTCACGAAGCAAGAAGGATTCGTTCTTCGTTTTCTCCTTCTTTTGTTCCTACATTTCTGCGATTCCAACAATGGTGTATTTTGCCAAACTCGAGGACTCTCCTATGTTCCGCGATCAGGTGGATTTCTGCATCCTTTTGCCCTTGTGTAACTTCCGAGTCCGATTTTAGTGTTGTTTTTGCGTTTTTCTAATTATTCAAGTCGGTCTGTGATGGTGTTCACCGAGCATTTTCTTCGCCAACCATTCGCTTGCTATTCACAATGCATTTTTAAAATTCGTTTAATTATTCAAGTCCGTCATTAGCTGTTCCCTTTTCTTCCTGTTTGTTTGACTGGACTGCATGGAAAAAGCCGCCTTTTTGTACAGGATTGAGTTGTCTGTGTTTGAGGTTCTCATTATTGCTGAAAATCAAATGTTGAGCATGACATATCTCCTTCAGTTCATTGTTCGCTATGTGTTGGTTCAGTACATTCAAGTGTTTACTTGTGTTATTGGGTTGTTTTGAAATATTTTCTCCTCTATGTTTTTTGCCAGTGTTAATGTTACATCGTTTATTGATCAAATACATGAATGTAGGGCACTGTGCCATCTGTGTTTGGTTTTGATTTTGTTCAGCGTATGCAAAGGCTTCTACTGCCTGTTAAGATGGTCAGTTTTTGGTAGTAATTGATTGATAAGGTTATGCAAAGCTACTTTACAACAAAGTTGATCATTTCCATATGAATTTAGAAGTTAGCTATGAGTCTTTTCATATTATTTTTCTGCTTTTTCTTTCAAAGATGCTTGGATCTTTCCATGAATTTAGTCATTATTTAGTAATAGGTCAACAGATGATGCTTTTCTTAACCAAAAAGGTATTTGATGTCAAAAGCGTGACTTGTCAAATTGTGTTTCTAGTCCTACCTATAGAGTGAGTTGTATACTTTTTTTAGGATCATGGCAGTTATTTAGTGTTGTTTCCAACCATTTAAAACACCTTTTAAAGCAAAGAAAAATTTTAGATGTCATTTATGATTGAAGGAATAAATTGTAATGAAAACAGCACCTTAAGTGCTTGGTGATTACAAACAGCCACAAATGAGAGATAAACAACAATCCCTCAAATACTTGATTGAATAGCTTGAGTAGAATCACACAAGTCAGCCACAAAGGCATAAGATTTACATAGCACCTAATGGTACTTAAATAGAGAGAAGCAGTTAGGAGGGGCAGAAGCAGCAAGCCCCCTCCAACGGCTATGAATCTAGCCATTGGGCTGCTCTGTACTGGCCTTTTTACACGATAGAAAATAAAATAAAAAATAAAATAAGATAAAAATAAACACGCTGATGCATGTATGTATTTATTACATTTTAACATCTCCCTCAAACTCACGATGTCGTAACCGAAAGGTTGCTAACTAAAAAGTGAAACCGTGGAGCAGGAAGTGACTTAAATAAGATGTCTACAAGCGGATATTCAAACCGAACAAACTGAAGATCTAAATGTCCTTGAAGATATTCTTTATGTACATCGTGACAACCCATTTTAATGTTTTTAGTATGCTCATAAAATGTGTTGTTGTTGGTGATGTATATTGTACTTTTGTTGTCATAGTACAAGTAAGGTATAGTCTCAATTGTCACATGGAGAAGTCTAAGCCAAGTCAACTTTGTGGTAGTGGTGGTCATAACTTTGTAATTAGCTTTAGTGGAGGAGAGTGATACCTTTTGTTTTTCTTTTGTCATCTCCATAAGATGAGAGAGTCCCCAAGAAAGACATAATAACTTGTAGAATGTCTGTCATTAACATCACCACCCTAATCAATATCGGTATATGCAATTAGATTCAGTGAAGATGAGGAAGATAAAAAAACTCTCTTTTCATTATTACTGACATATCTAACTATTCGCATGATACCACTCATATATATTTTGATATGTGTATGTTGAAATTAACTTACATGTGAACAACATGAGTGATGTGAGGACGAGTGATAGATAAATTAGCACTCCAATTATTTATCGATACAGAGTAGGATCTCCAAGTGACTATTTATCTACAAGTTTCATTTTTTGATAGAGCGCCTCTAGTGTTTTCACTATTTTGTTATATGTTAACTGGATCTATTAACAATATAATGTACAAACTTAGTTTGAGATAGAAACATACCTTTATCATTTCGTGTTACCTTAATACCAAGAAAGTAGCATAGTGGACGAAGATCTTTCATGTCAATGATGGTGAAAGTAACACATCTAATCCTTTGAATGCCCATATCATCATTTCCTATGATAATCATATCATTGACATATAACAAAAGAATTACAATACATACAACAATTTTTCTTATAAACAATACAGTGTTAGTGTAGCATGTAGTAAAACTGTGACTAACCATAAACTTGTTAAAGAATGCCTTGTATTAGAACTATTCACGTTATTTAACTGTTTGAGTGTATTATGGTACTTTAGTAGTAATTAGTATTAATCAGGGGTAGTTTAGGAATTCAAGTTAGATAGGATAGTATAAATAAGAGTGTTTAGGGTTATGTCATTAAGAAAAATAGAGGACCGACAGCTTCTGTGTGGGCCGTTTTTCAGCTTTTGTAAAGATTGGAGGAAAACCTCCAATCCGATGATACTTGTAAGTCAAGTTCTTTAATTCTATACATAATATTTTCTTTATCATGGTATCAGAGCCTATACGGCCTTAAAAGTGTGATTTCGACATTAGAAGATTAACATCGATGTGTGAAAGTGAAGCCTCAAATCAGAGTTGGGTCACAACCACTTTTTTTTTTCTGTCCTATTGGATCATTTCACAACAGAGGGCTGCTATCGTGGACTGAAGAACTTCAACGTGATAATCTTAACTGCTCCAAATCTGATCAGACTAGCACGTGTGTGGAAAACAGTCTGACTGCCGAGAATTCTTCTTGATGTCAGAACTCAGAAGTGCACGTTTCTGTTCTGCATCCTAGTTCAGCTAAATATCCCGATTTATTAAAGGCAAAAGGAATCCTATTTATTAAAGTGCACATATCAAAATTCTTCTTTCTACATCATTGAACAACAACCCTATTCTCGGATTCATCATTATCAGACGAATCTCCAGATCTATTAAATAGTGCCTAGAAAACAAATTTCCTATTTTGTTACTTGATTCAGATTTTTATAGATATTTTACGTGGAGTTGATTATCAATGGGAAGTAAAGGCAAAACAATTGAAGCTCCATCCATGGGTTCTGAGCAAGTCATGAATGAAAAAGTAGAAGTTTTTCAGATTACAACAACAAAGCTGGATGGAAAAAATTATCTAGAGTAGTCTCGGTCTGTGGAACTAGCTATTATAGCAAGGGGGAGATGGGCTCATCTTATGGGTTAGACACCTACTCCAGATATAACTGGTACTCATTATCCTGCCTGGCGATGAGAAGATGCTTTGATTTCAGTCTATGATTCCATATATAGTGAAGACATTTATGTTTCTCGAATCAGCTCATAAAATCTGGTGCGCAGCTTCAGAAGCTTATTCTAGGAAGAAGAATGTAGCCAAAGAATATGAAATTTTGGAAAAGATCAGAAATTGTAAACAGGGCTCACGATCTATCAGTGACTATTATGCAGATCTTCGGGGACTTTGGGATGAACTTCTGTATCATACAAGTATCAAGTGCTCTTCGTGTCAAATTGAAAGAAATGCACAAACAGAAAAGAAAAAAGTATTTGACTTACTGTGGGGTGTAAATTCAGAATTCGAGTCAATAAAACTCAATATCTTAGGAAGAGATGAACTACCGTCTTTGGGGACAGTGTACTCATTGTTGATAAGGGAAGAGGATCGTAAAAACCTTGAAAGGAAGAGTATCCCGTCTTCAGACCAACATGCTCTACAAACTAGAGGAGAAAATTCTTATTATCGTGGAAGAGGAGGATACCAAGGCCATGGACGTGGACGTGGTAGATCCCAACCTGGTGAAAGAGAAAAACTCATATGTTCTCATTGTGGTAAAACAGAACACTCCAAAGAATACTGTTGGAAATTACATGACAAACCAGACTATTATAAAAATAAGAACCACTCTGTTCATTCTGCTGAGAGTTCTACTTCTAATACAGACGGAATGCTAGAACTTATTAAGCGAATTGAAGGATTAGAGACAAGATTATATGAACAGTCTCAACCATCTACCTCCCAAGCGTCAGTAGCTCAGGCGACTCACACAGTCAAGGGTAAATCCTCTTATTCTAATTCAAAGACTTGGATTATTGATTCAGGCGCAACTGATCATATGGTAGGAGTCATCTTATTTCTCGGAGTACAGACTTCTTAAAAAACAAGAGCCTATTAAATTAGCAGATGGCTCTTACTCGTATATGATTAGACAGGAAAGTGTACCCACATGTCTTGCTAATTTAAAATCAGTCTATCATGTTCCAAGTTTTCTAATAAATCTACTTTCAGTCAGTTCATTGACTCGTACCATGAAATGCAGTATAACCTTTACTCCTACTGATTGTGTATTTCAGGATCTGAAGACGGGGAAAATCTTTGGTCATAGTAAACTACAGAGGGGCTTATATATTTTAAAAGATCATCTTCAGTATGATACTTCTTATAGAGCATCAGCACCATCAATTCAAGATTCAGAGATTCAGCTTTGGCATTATCGTCTTGGTCATTTACCTGTGTCTAAACTTCCTTATGTTCTACCTCATCTTAGTGTCAATAAAATTCAGTTTGAATGTGAAGTCTGTCAGCTTGGGAAACATCAAATAGCCACTTATCCATTGAGTGACTCTAGACGATCTCAGCCTTTTAAACTTGTTCATTCAGATATTTGGGGTCCTAGTCCTGTTATTTCCTTGTTTGATCATAAATACTTTGTTTCCTTCATCGATGATTGAACTCGCCTTACAATTATATATTTAATGAAATCAAAGTCTGAAGTTATGTCAATTTTTCCAATTGTACATAAATTCATTCTCAATCAATTAAATACTTCAGTGAAAATCTTTCGTTCAGACAATGGGGGGGAGTACATTAGCAAGCACTTAACAAAATATTTACACACACATGGTATAATCCACTAGACTTCCTGTTCGTATACTCCTCAACAAAGTGGAATAGCTGAAAGAAAAAACCATCATATTTTAGAGGTAGCCAGAACTCTATTACTTCAGAATAATGTTCCTAAGTTCTATTGGAGAGAAGCTGTCCTTACTATAGTTCACCTGATAAATAGACTGCCCAGTACTGTACTTGAGGGTGAAAGTCCAATAAAGTGCCTCAATAAGGAATCAAAACCATTTCATATAGTTCTTCGTATCTTTAGTTGTACCTGTTTTGTACATGTTCACTTACCTAATTGTGATACATTGGATCCTAAATCTATAAAGTGCATTTTTCTTGGCTACTCCAATACTCAAAAAGGCTATAAATGCTATGATCCTCTGGGCAAGAAGCTATATGTTTCCATGGATGTTACCTTCACATAATCTATTCCATATTATACTTCTCAGGGGGAGTCCTCTACATGTCAGGAAACTTCTCCGTATGTCCTCCCAATAGTTCCAATTGTTGCTAAAGAAGATACAGATGACAACAGGAATGAGACCAGTAAACAAGGAGAAATCTTGATGTATAAGAGAGGATTAAGAAATATTATCTACACTAAAGAAGAATCAAACCCCCTATACAAGTACCAAAGATATTTCCCCTAACTCAGATCCTCATGTGGAAGGAACAGATGATCTTGAACTCCCAATTATTATTCGAAAAGGTAAGCGTACATGTACATGTTATCCTATTTCTGATTATGTCTCATATGCCAATACATCACAGAGTTATCAGAATTTTGTTATGAATGCTGAAAAGCATAAGATTCCTTTAAAATTTGAAGAAGCTATCAAGTGTCCTTTATAGAATGGCTGTGCAAATGACTGAGAGATGACCGCTTTGGAATCTAATCATACATGGACACTTTGTCACCTTCCTGAAAATCTACAAGTTGGCTGTCGATGGGTATTTACTATTAAAGTTGGCCACTGAAGGGCGAGTGGACCGATTGAAAGCCCTAAAATGCAGCGAAGGGATACACGCAGATTGTATGGTTTACCATTACGTTGGATACTTTTTCTCCCGTTGCTAAGATGGCGTCCGTACGTTTGCTGGCTTGTCCCCCTGGTCGCTTACGCCATGAGACGCCGACGTCCTTATATCGCCCTGGATATTAAAAATGCCTTCTTACATGGTGATGCAGAGAAGGAAATCTATATGGAGCAATCACTGGGTTTGTTGCTCAAGAGGAGTCGGTCTTGTTTGCGGCTACAAAAGTCTTTATATGGCTTAAAACGGTCACCTCGCGCTTAATGGTTTGGGAAGTTTAGTAAAGTTATTCGGCGATTTGGCATGATTCGTTGCGAGACAAATGCAATATTCTTTAAATTCTTCAAGAAAGGAACCAAAATAGTTATTCTTGCTGTTTATATTGATGACATAATTGTCACTGAAGATTACCTAGAAGAGATATCCAAGTTGAAGATGAATCTTCACAAATTATTTGATCTCAAAGATTTGGGTCGACTTCACTATTTTTTGGGCATAGAAGTTCTTTATTCAAATCAAGGTATCTTCCTAACTCAGCGAAAATATTTAATGGATCTTCTTGAAGAAACACATATGCTAGAATGTAAACTTAGTGACATTCCTATAGAAGTTAATCAGAAATTGTTCAGTGGTGATAGTGAAGATTTCAAAGACATTAACAAATATCAGAAATTGGTTGGTAAGCTCATATATTTGACCATTACTCGTCTGGATATTACTTATGCAGTTGGTATTGTGAGCATATATATGTACTCTCCTACCAAGAATCATATGGATGCAGTATACAGAATTCTTCGATATCTCACATCAACTTCATGAATGGGTCTACTTTATTCTCGATCATCAAATTTGCACATTGAACTTTATTCTGATGTAGATTGGGCTGGTTCACGGGATGACAGAAAATCAACTACAGGTTATGTTACTTTATTGGGAGGTAATATTGTATCTTGGAAGAGTAAGAAACAGACGGTGGTTGCCAGATCTACAGCAGAAGCAGAATACAAAGTCATTGCACAAGCCATGTGTGAAGAAAAGTGGGTATCTTCATTGCTCAGAGAACTGGGATTTCCATCTAATCATTCTATACCACTATACTGTGATAGTAGTGCAACAATTCAGATGGCTTCTAATCTAGTGTATCATGAAAGAACCAACCATATAGAGATTGACTGTCACTTCATCAGGGAGAAGATAACTAATGAAGAATTCAAGCTAGAGTATATTCAATCTATCAAACAGATGGCTGATTTTCTAACCAAAGCTACTACGAGCAGACAACTAAAGGAGACTTTATCCAAGTTGGGTGTTATAACCATCCTTCACCCAACTTGAGGGGGAGTGTTAAAGAATGCCTTGTATTAGAACTATTCACGTTATTTAACTGTTTGAGTGTATTATGGTACTTTAGTAGTAATTAGTATTAATCAGGGGTAGTTTAGGAATTCAAGTTAGATAGGGTAGTATAAATAAGAGTGTTTAGGGTTCTGTCATTAAGAAAATAGAGGATCAGCAGCTTCTGTGTGGGCCGTTTTTCAGCTTTTGTAAAGATTGGAGGAAAACCTCCAATCCGATACTTGTAAGTTAAGTGCTTTAATTCTATACATAATATTTTCTTTATCAAAACTTACTTATCTTGTCGAACCAAGTCTTGGGTGATTGTTTAAGACCATATAAGACTTTTCAAAGATAAAAAATATGATTGTTTGCAACAAAAAGACAAGAAGGAGGTTTCATATGGACCACTTCTCTTAACCACCCATTCAAGAAAGCATTCTTGATATTCATTTGAAAGATATTCTAATTCTTAATTGTAGTGATAGATATAAGAGTTCTAACATTAGTGATCCTCACTACTGCAACAAAGGTTTTTCATAGTGTATTCTATATTCTTCTGAATATCCTTTTGCAACTAAACGAGCTTTATATCACTTTTTGTCTTAATTTTGTATATCCACCTACATCGTATAAGCTTTTCAATCTTAGGTCAGCTAACTATTTTCTAGGTTTGAGCTTTGTTTAGGGCATCTAACTTCTCGATTATAACATCAATCAAATCCTGAGATTCTGGGGCTTCCTTGAATGTTTAGGTTCTCGATGGAGTACATAGTGGTCAATAATGCTCTATATTATGGTAAAAAGGTTTCATAAGAAACAAATCTACGAGGGTTTGGATTCTCTACTAGATATACCCACGTATACCTAGTAAAATCATCAACAAAGATTATATAATAAGATACTCTCCCTTTTGACATGATAAGTATGAGACCCCAAACATCATAGTATACTAATTCAAAAGATTTACTTATAGTGTATATTCTTTTAAAAAGTGAAAGGTGTTTCATTTTACCAAGAACACAATCTTTGCAAACAAAATTTTCAAATTATTCTTATTCTAATTGAAGGACATTCATATATTTTTTGGATATTTAAATGACCAAGTCCCTTGTGTCATAAGAGTACATCATTTGACAAAACATTATAATGTCCAAAATTTTGAATGTCTAAGTACTCTATCACATAAATGCCTCATTCTCTGTTATCATATCCAATCACCTTCCTCGAGAGGCGATCTTCTACGATGCAACCTTTAGATGAGAAGGAGACTACACACCAAACAACAACTACAACAACTAAGCCTTTTCCCATACTAGACGGGGTCGACTACATGGATTCTTTGTTTTCACATAGCCCTATCATGTGCCATGTTAGCAGTTAACTCAACATAAGCTACATCATACTTTATTGTTTCTTTTAAACACTTTTGTAGCCGTTCTCTACCTCTTTTAATACTTTAAAAATCTAGTTTTTCATACCTTCTTAAAGGCACTTCTTTCGATCTTTTTTCTATATATCCAAACCATCTTAAATGATATTCTTTCATTTTATTCTCTATTGGTGTCACTCCCAATTTATTTTTAATAGCCTCATTATATATACGGTCTTTCCTTATATGTCTACTCATCTATCTCAACATCTTCATTTCTGCCACAAACATCTTTTGTACATATTGATGATTAACTATCCAACACTAAAACATGACAGGTCTAATCTAAGTCACACAAACACCTTTAGGAGGTGGAGTGTCAGCCTCGACACGGGTGCAACATCGACACAGTGTCATGTAATTGCGACACGGCCAATATGTTGAGACTGAGTATGGGTGCAGTCAACATGTTAGAGTTCATATTTGTCCAAGTTCTTTAGGTCAGATGTATAAAAGGCTTGGCCTTCACCTGCGCCTCTTCACTCATCAACGCTTCTTCTGTTCTTCACCCTCTTTACTTAGCTTCTTCTTCACCTGTGGCTCTTCAAGTCTCCAACATCTCCGGCTCCAGCTTTCTCAACATCCTTACTTTTTCCTTCTCGCTCCCTCACACCCTCACAAATGACGACATTCAGGTGTGATGTATTTGACCGTTTGACTTGCCTATCGATTGTGTTGCGTTCTGTTCCTTGGTCAATTCAAAGAGGAAGAAGGCGCATATCGATTCCAATGTGAGGGAAACATTAGATATTTCAATATTTTTAGTTGGGAAAGCATCTATTGTGTTGCATGTTTCTCATATTTGGGATCCTCTTCAAGTCTACAACATCTATTGCTTTTCACTCAAGCTCTCCAATAATGGCCATGAATGGAAAAAGCCATCTTTTTAGCAAATGCGAACCGTTGGTAGATAGTTAAAAAGAAAAAGACAGGAATAGCTTGAACATGCTTTTTTCCTTCTGTTTGTTGAATAAGTGGTTAATTTGAAAGTTGAGAAACTCCATTCATTTATTTTTCAAATGCTTTTTCTTTCTAAGTGCTTTGTTGGAGTATTAGCTCAACAATGACTAAGGATACAAAGCATCGAAAGTTGGGTGTTCATTGCTTAATTCCATATTTTGGTGGTTATTTCAAGAAGGTCTTTGTTATCAGTTCTTTATCTGAATTGATAATGTTTTTTATTAGTTCAGTGATCTGTGTTGGTTTGAGTCCTGTTTCTGTATGGTTGCATGAGTAAAACTGTAAAAACATTTTTGTTGATCCTAGTGGTCGACTCATATTCTAATTGCTTGTTGGATTAAGCCTTCTGGTATATCAATGTTATAACTGACTCCATCTCTTATTTATTGTTTTTGACATTTTGTTTTTCAATGAGATTATGAAATTGTGAGTTGAGTTGATCCTAAAAATGACTGATAATAGCAAAGGAAAAGGAGTATCAATTGGTACTGGCTCTAGTGGGAGTTCTGGTGGAAGTGTTCCTTCAAGTCCAGGATCGACAACAAAAGTTACAAAACCTTCAATTTCAATACCTCATGATGATGCACCATTGTGGATGTACGTACAAAGGAGAAAATCATACGAAGGTGGTGGAGGTAATACACATTTTATGTGTAAATTTTACAACATGAGTTTTACAGGATCGTATACTAGAGTGAAGACAACAACAATAACAACAACAACAACAACTAAGCCTTTTCCCATACTAGACAGGGTCGGCTACAGTGAAGACACATCTTTTAAAATTATTAAAACATGGTATAAGAGTATGTTCGAATGTGGATGAGGATTTACGAAGACAATTAATGAAAAACCAAGATGAATATAAAAAGAAGAACAAAAGGAGTGAAAAAGAAACAAATATTCCATTATTTGGTGGATACAAAGAAAATGAAGAAAAGAAAAGAAAGTTAATACAAAGTGAGTTTAAAGGTTTTAGAGCAGCAATTAAAAAATCATTTAATATAGGTGGAAGTGAGGAGATGGATAAAAAATTTAATATAGCTGGAAGTGAGGAGATGGATAGAAAGGTTGAAAGATTTTTCTTTTCAAGTTCACTTCCTTTTAATGTAGCAAGAAATCCATATTAAAAAGATCTTGTCACTTCATTGGCTAATTGTAATTTACATGGTTGTGTTCCTCCAAGTTCTGAAAAACTGCGAACCATGATTCTTAAAGAAGAAAAACCAATATCGAATGACTTTTAGAACATAAAATATCGAATGACTTTTAGAACATAAGAAGTTTTCATGGGAAATTAATGGTGTTTCTATTGTTTCTGATGGATGGAGTGATATTCAAAGACATTCATTCATTAATTTCATTGCTTATTTAATTAGTGGGCGTATATTTTTGAAGTCTGTTAATGCATCTAGAGAAATTAAAACTACAGGCTACTTAAAAGATTTATTTGTAAATGTTATTAAGAGTATTGGACGAGATAATGTTATACAAATAATCACCGATAATGCAACTAATTATAAAAGTGCAGGGTTAAGTTTGGAAGGTGATTATCAACACATTTTTGGACACCTTGTGTAGCTCACAATTTAAATTTGCCTTTTTCTTGTATATGTAAGCCATTAAAAGATAAAGATAATCTTCGTGTATATGAATTGTGTTCATGGATTGAAGATATGACAACATATTATATAAAGATAATGAATTTTGTAATGAATCACCATTTAATTTCAACCATATTTAATAGACATTCCCATTTAAAATTGTTCAAGGTTACACAAACACGTTTTGCTTCTTTGATTGTGATGGTAAAAATATTAACACAATTAAGACATCATTGGTTCAGATGGTTACTAATCAAAGCTGTGATTTATACCGTGGTAACAAGGTTGAAGATCAAGCAAGGACCCAAGCAGTGAAGGCTATTATTCTTAATGATTTATGGTGGGACAATGTATCATATTTTCTTGAATTCACGGAACCTATTTAGGAGATGTTGAGAGAAGTTGATAAAGATGAACCAATGCTTTATAAAGTTTATAAAATGTGGGATACCATGAAAAAGTTGAGTCAATAATTTTGAAGCATGAGGGAAAAGAATAATATGAGACATCATCGTTTTATGATCATATTCAATCTATATTAGTTTCAAGATAGGACAAAAGTAAAACTCCCTTGCATTGTTTTACACATTCTTTAAATCCAAGATATCATGGGAAGAAATGGTTACATGATAGCAGTGGGCATACTCGTAATCAAGATCCTGAAATAGCAAAGAATAGGCAAATATGTTTGGTAAGGATTTATTGTGACTCGTACCTACTTAGCTAAGTAAATTCTAAATATGAAAAGTTTTCTTGTGCCATACTTGATTCACTAGAAGCAATAGAAGGAAGGGATTATCAAGATCCACTAGATTGGTGGGCATGTTATGGATTTGAGATACCTCTTATTCAAAAGCTTGCATCAAAATTATTATCTCTTTTAGAAAAATGGGCCTGGGCCCTGGCCCACTGGGCCATCAGGGCCAGGGCCAGGGGGCCACTAGCCGTTGGGGGATGGCTGCAGCCAGCCCCCCTCTCTTTTCTCCTGACTTCTTCACTCTCTCTCACTCTCTTTAACTCCTTTTTCTCAATAAATACTCTTATAAACCAATCTAAATTCAAGCCTTTTGTGGCTAGTGAATAAAGATTATTTATTCAAGTTTATTTTTGTGTTCGTTATCTTGTTTGTATGCACTTATTACTCTCGGCTATAGCCTTTTCTTAGGCTTCGTGATTGTTACATTGTGAAGCTATCCGATCATCAATCTTCTGCAATTATATTGAAGCATCGCCTTCATTACATGGTATTAGAGCTATCTTTCGATCGTGAGAGCTTGGGCCCTGGCCCACTGGCCCATCAGGACTAGGACCAGGAGGCCACTAGCCGTTGGGGGCTGGCTGCAGTCAACCCCCCTCTTTTTCCCCTGACTTCTTCACTCTCTCTCACTCTCTTTCACTCATTTTTCTCAATAAATACTCTTATAAACCATTCTAAATTTAAGCCTTTTGTGGCTAGTGAATAAAGATTATTTATTCAAGTTTATTTTTGTGTTTGTTATCTTGTTTGTATGCACTTATTACTCTCGGCTATAGCATTTTCTAAGGCTTCGTGATTGTTACATTGTGAAGCTATCCGTTCATCAATCTTCTGCAATTATATTGAAGCATCGCCTTCATTACATGGTATCAGAGCCATCTTTCGATCGTGGGAGTATTGTTCATCACCTCGAGAAGCGTGTTGATCGTATTTTATATTGTTCATCCCCTTGAAAAGCGTACCAATCGTATTTTGTAAGTTTATCTCTTTAGTTTCTTTCTCCTTGAAATATAGATGATAAAGGGGGTTTCAATTTTCGTCTAACATCTTCGAACTATAAACCATGTGCCTAATCTATGGAAAATTACTTGTATTTCAAAAAATTATGGGGCTATGTAAGTGGTTCGAAGGTAGAACCCTCTATCAATGCCACACTTGAACAAAAAAAGGAATATTAAGGAGGCCATAGAACAATCCTATGGGTGCTCATGAATAATGTAAACGAGCACACTAGGGACACTTTGACCGATTTCACCAACACTAAAGAAACATAAGAATATTTAAAAAAATCTCATGTTCAAAGCGATGTGGCTCATAGGATGGCATTAAGAGACAAATTGGTCTCACTTAAACAAGGAGATAAAGGGTAAACAAATTTTTTGAGGAATTTTCCAATGTTTGGAATCAATTGTATGGTTACAAAAAGAAATGTACACAATGTCTTAGTGAGAGATAATGTGAAGATAATGAAGACTTTGTATATCAATTTCTAAGAAGTCTCCGGGAAGAATTTGAAGGGTTAAGATCATCACTCATTAATAGAAAACCTTTTCCTACAAAAGAAGAGATTCTTACCGATTTTCAAATGGCGAAAACAAGAATGAATGAAGCAAGACTTCAAAAAGACACCGCCTTAGCCGCATCAAAACCCGGAGCAAATATAAAGGCTTACCGACCTTCTCATTTCAAAAGTGAAGAAGGAAGAAAAAACATCATTTGCCATCATTGTAGAGAAGCTGGGCATATAAGGCCAAATTACCCAAAATTGAAAAAGAAGATAGCCATAGTAGAAGAACATCCTTCATCTTCCATTCTTGTACTTGAACAAAAATTGAAGTAACTTGAAGCCAAAATGAAGGAAAAAGCAACGGCTGGTGTGGCATGCTCCTCTTCAACAAAAGAAACTCAAGGTATGATCTCTTGGATTCTTGATTCGGGTGCTTTATTTCATATGACTTGTAATGAACATATCTTAAAATCATGTGTTCAAAAATTCTTATCATGTGTTTATACGGTGGATGATAAACAATTAAATGTTGATAAAGTTGGTGACTTGCAAAACAAGAATTTCGAAGTTTTCAAAATTAGTGTTGTTGCAAAACTAAATTTAAACTTACTTTCCGTATCCTAAATTTCAGATAAAAATTATATAATAACTTTTTCATCCACCGGATGTATTGTACATGACCGCCTCTCGAAGAAGGTAGCCATAGAGAGGGCGGACTTTACATTATGGACTATTTGCATAGTATAGGATATGTTAATGTTTTGACAAATGATGCTCTTTTATGGCACAAGAGACTTGAACATCTTGATGCTAAAAAATTGTATCAATGTCCTCTTTGAATGAAATTTAAGGAATCTTTTTCTTGCAAAGATTATGTTCTTGGTAAAATGCAACATCTCTCATTTCTAAACAAAACACATGTTACAACAAGACCCCTTCGAAATAATTCATTCGGATGTATGGGGTCCGACACCTGTTTTGTCTAAAAGAGGCATTTCCTATTATGTTATTTTTGTAGATGACTTTACTAGGCATACATGGGTATATCTTTTAAAAGCAAAATCCGATGTCTTTCAAAATTTTGTTATTTTTCATAATCTTGTAAAGAATAAATTTGATTTCGAAATCAAAATTTTTAGATCGGATTCAGGAGGAGAGTTTATGTCGAAGTATTTTGAAAACTATCTCAATAAGTTTGGGATTATACATTAAACTTCTTGTTCTAAGACTCCTCAACAAAATGGTGTTTCTGAGCGAAAGCATAGACATATTTTGGAAACCATAAGAACTTTGCTTTTGTCAAGTGGTCCTAAAATGTTTTGGGCAGAAGCTATTATGACTGCAGCCTATTTAATTAATCGGATGCCCTCTTTGGTTTTACAAAATATGTCTCCTATAGAAAAACTTTTTATAGTTTCTCCTAACTATTCTAGATTGCGTATTTTCGGATGTAAATGCTTTGTTTATACTGACAAAGATGATAAATTATCATCTCGGGCCATAGAATGTGTCTTTCTAGGATATGAAATAACTAAAAAGGGATATAAGTGTTATGATTGTAAAAATGATAAGTTTCATATATCTCGAGATGTTAGATTTTTTGAAAATGAATATGTTTTTAAAAGCATGGATGATGATAGCTCTATTAATGACTCCTCCTACTCCTTGAATGATATTTTAGGTGAAGAGGTAACTCATGAAGAAAATGAGCTTGATGAATCTATGATTGCCTGCTATTCTATTACTCCCTTTGATCAATATTACAATAGGAGATCTATGCCCATTCCTAGAAGGTCAAATCGTGATTTTAGACCTCCTGACAGATTTGTCTCATATGATAGTTTTTCACAAGACATAGAGCTTTAGTAACAAATATTTCAGCTATAAAGGAACCTAGAACCTTTAAAGAAGCTCAATTATCACAAGAATGGACTCATGCAATGAATGAAGAGTTAGATGCTTTATTTAGAGCCCAAACTTGGGATATAGTTTCTAGACCATCAAACAAAAAGACTATAAGTTGTAGGTGGGTTTATAAAATCAAGACTAATGGTGATGGCTCATTAGATCGTTATAAAGCTAGATTGGTTGCCAAGGGTTATTCTTAAGAATATGGAATTGATTATGAAGAAACCTTTGCTCCTGTAGCTAGAATGACAACTGTTAGAACGCTTATAGTTGAATGTGCCATTCATCATTGGAATATTTATCAGTTAGATGTTAAAAATGCTTTTTTGAATGGTTGGTTGAAGGAAGAAGTATATATGGTGCCTCCTCCAGGCCTCAATCTTCTTAGAAACCAAGTTTTAAAGCTCAAAAGAGCTTTATATGGTCTCAAACAAGCTCCCAAGGCTTGGTTTGATAGAATGACTGAAAACATGACATTGCATGGCTTTACTATCTATTATACTGACACAACCCTGTTTATAAGAAAATTCTTTACAGGTATTGTTATCCTTTTGCTCTACGTCGATGATATGATTATTACAGGTAGTGATTGTAAATATTTGTGAACGAACGAAAGTTGATGTTGCACGAATCAAGATCACCAAGTCGCCAAGAGTCAATTGACATTCAATCCCGAATGCCGATCGTCAATAACAACAAACAAGAATGGAAACACATATAAAACAAGTCAAAAAGCAGTGGTAGACTGCATGAATTTACTCATGAGATAGTGTCTTATTTATAGACATTACAAGTAGGAAAAACATGGAGCAAAAGAAACAAAAGAGCCCAAGTAGCCGTTGGAGGTGCTCCCAATGGCTAGTAGCCGTTGGGGACTCCCAGTGGCCAGGGCCAGCATGGCCTTGGCCCTTCTTCCATTATGGCACGGGCCCTAAGAGCTCGTGCACCCTATTACATTAACACCCTCCCCTCAAACTTACGGGGTATACACTGAAAGTTTGTCTAGTAAAAACTGAAATCGAGAAGCTGAAAGAGATTTGGTGAAGAAGTCTGCGAGCTGCATCTCAGATGTGACATAACAAAGTGAGATCTTATTATTTAGACACTCTTCACGAACAAAGTGGTAGTCGGGCTGTGATCTAAGAAATCTCCATCGCAGCTGTAGCCATGGCTTAATATTTGACTTGTGTGGATGAGAGGGACACCTTCTGTTGCTTTTTGTACTTCCAAAAAATAAGAGATTTACCTAAAAAAACACAAAAACCAGTCGTAGAGTGTCTATTGTTGACATCTCCACCCCAATCAGCATCTGTACAGAGAAATCAAAAGATGAGTAAGTTAAGAGGACCCCCTTGTGAGCAGTGTTTCTAATATATCGAATGATGCGCAGGATAACACTCATATGAACAGAAGTGGGTACCTATTGAAATTGGCTTGCTATGTGTATTGCATGAGAAATATCTGGTCTAGTAATGGTGAGATAAGTGAGTGCACCTATGAGCTGTCAATAAGGAGTGGGATCCTCTAATTTCTCACCATCAGTGGATCGTAGTTTGGTACCTAGGATTTCCGGTGTGTCAACAACCTTAGTATCTGTAATACCAGACCTTTCAATAATATAGTTAGCAAACTTGGTTTGAGACATAAAATATCCATAATTATTTTTGGTTATCTCAATACCTAAAAAGTAATTCAACAAGCCCAAGTCTTTCATATAAAATTCGTGATGCAGATTGAGTTTAACTTCAGCAATTCCCACTTCATCACTTCCTGTGATGATCATGTCATCCACATACAAAAGCAAGATAACAATGCCAAATTGTGTTTTTCATACAAACAATGCAGTATCAGTATAGCAAGTCACAAAATTATGCAAATACATGAATTTTTCAAATCGATCAAAAGCCTTTCGTAATTTTAGAGCATGACCAGGAGAGAGATTGACACCAGGAGGACTCATGTAGACTTCTTCGCTCAAGTAACCGTTCAAGAAAGCATTCTTGACATCAAGTTGGTATATATTCCATTGATTAATTGCACTAATAGTTATGAGAATTCTAATTGTGTTTATTCTAGCTACTGGGGCAAAAGTTTCATTATAGTCAATTCCATATTCTTGGACATAACCTTTAACAACTAGTGTGGCCTTGAATCTCTTAATGTGACCATTGCTGTGAGTTTTGATTTTATATACCCATCGACATCTAATGACTTTCTTATCTTTTTGTATGGGTGCAACTACCCATGTCTGAGCCTTGTCTAGGGCGTTGAGTTCATCTTTCATAGCAGCTTCCCATTCTGGAATACCTTTAGCTTGATGATAGAACCTAGGTTCCTTAACTTGACGAATGGTGGCAATCAAATTTCTTCGTTGTGGTTCAAAAGATTCATGAGACACAAATCGCTGAGGAGGTCTTGAAACCCTGGGTTCTAATCTTGTAATATCAGGTTCTGTGTGGACATCATTGGTTTCTCTAAGTCGTCTTGTATAATGTGAGGGGAAGGGTTCGACAATTGATCGAGTATCAATAATTGTGTGTGAAGTGTCATTGTTTTCAACATGATCTTCTTGAATGTCTTGATGATCTACTGAGTCACAATCATTATCTTCTTCTAGCTCAAAAACATCTTGAGGAATGAAAGGTTCAGAATTTTCCAAGGATTTGGACTTATAATAAATATCATTCTCAAAAAATTTTACATCCTTAGACATATATAATTTGTCTTGATCAAAACACCTATACCCTTTCTTGTCAATGCCATAATCAAGGAAGACACATTCAATAGCTTTAGGTGACAATTTGTCATTCTTGTTTGTATACACAAAACATCTACATCCAAAAACCCTAAGTCGTTCATAGTATGGAGAGATATTGTACAATTTTTCGAAAGGTGAAGTATTTTCAAGGTTAGATGAAGGCATTATATTTATAAGGTATACTGCGGTAATAGTAGCTTCAACTCATAAGAATTTAGGAACCTTACTAACAATTAGTATAGTTCTACAAGTTTCAATAATATGTCTATGTTTTCTTTCCGCTAGACCATTTTGTTGAGGTGTCTTAGTGCATGATTTTTGATGAACAATACCATTAGTTTCAATAAATTTGTGAAATTCATTAGACATGTACTCTCCTCCCGAATCGGATCAAAAGATTTTAATGGTTGCTCCAAATTGGTTTTTGATCATATTACAAAATACTACAAATTTTTTAAATACTTCGGATTTGTATTTTAAGAGATATATTCATGTAAAACGAGTAAAGTCATCCACAAAAATCACATAGTATTGTAATCCTCCTTTAGAAACAACGGACACGTTGCCCCAAACATCCGAATGTATTAGATCAAAAGCTTTCTTTGGTACATAGTTTCTTTCTCCAAAAGGAAGATGATGTATTTTTCCAAGAATACAATCTTTACATTCAACATTTTTCTCTCTAATGCTTTTCATCAAAGGAATATTACATAATTTTTGAGAGTCTAAGTGTCCAAGTCTTTTATGCCAAAGTGTAGCATCTTGGGTTATGTTACAAAAACCAGAATTTGGCATAACAAGATAGTCCATTTTGTATAGTCCACTTTCTCTATGGCCTTGACCAATCACCTTCTTCGATAGGTGATCCTGCACCACACAATATTTAGATGAGAAAGTGACTATAAAATTGTTATCACATATTTGAGCAACCGAAAGTAGATTTAAATTAAGTTTAGGTATAAAACTTACATTTTGAATTTTAAAGTTTTGTTTTTAAAGGTTTTCTATTTTTTTGATTTAGAGTTTTGAGCAACTTAACACTACAGTTTGTAAAATCAGAATATCAACTTGCAGATGTGTTCACCAAGTCCTTACCTGCCCCTCGGTTATTTATTCAAGTTTATTTTATGTTCGTTATCTTGTTCGTATGCACTTGTTGCTTTCGGCTATAGCCTTTTCTAAGGCTTCGTGATTATTACATTGTGAGGCTATTCGTTCATCAATCTTCCGTAATTATTGTTGAATTTTGGGCTTGAATCAATCATTGAATTGAACAAGAAAACTACCCTGATGATTACTTATATGTTGATTTAACTTAAAGACTAAAATGACCCTAATAAGTAACTCATGGATTACGGTTCCTAATGACCCGTATTACAAACTACTATACTTTACATTACTCAAACTTACTTATGACTCTACGTATACACCTATAACTAAATAATAACTCTAATTAATCAAGATTTAACTTGATTTCCAACACGCCCCCTCAAGTTGAATCTTGAAGTTTTGTAATCTTCAACTGATGGAGAGCTTTATGAAATCCTCTTATGGAAGTTGGTTTTGTGAAGATATCCGCCAATTGGTCTTTTGAACGTACGTGAATCAAGTTGAAGATGCCTTGAGTAATCTTTTCTCTGATGAAGTGACAATCTATCTCAATATGCTTCGTTCGTTCATGAAAAACAGGATTTAAGGCAATCTGAAGAGCTGCTTTGTTATCAGTATAATAGGTAACCAGAGTATTAACTTTGAAGCCAAGTTATGTTAAGAGGGATAAAACCCATATTCCTTCACACATGCCTGAAGCAATTGCACGATATTATGCTTCAGCACTCGATCTGGACACAACTGATTGTTTCTTGCTCTTCCATGATATAATGTTTCCTCCCAAACATACCACATACCCAGTAGTTAATTTTCTGTCAGTCTTCGAACCTGTCCAATTAGCATCTGAATATATCTTTAGATCCAGGGATGAATTTGCAGTGTACAATAAGCCATAGGTTAGTGTAGACTTCAAGTATCTCATGATATGAAAGACTGTATTCATATGATGTCTGGAAGGATTATGCATCCATCTACTCACATAGCCAACAACAAAACTCATATCAGGACGTGTAATAGTGACGTATATTAGCTTCCCAACCAATTTTTGGTACCTTCCTATATTCTCATATGGTTCTTCATTATTATTATCATCTTCCTTGGGAGTCTCCATAGGAATCGAACATACATGACAGTTTTCCATTTTGGTTTCTTTCAACAAGTCCAGAATATATTTTCTTTTACTTAAGAATAATGTATTGTTGCTATAAATCACCTCTATACCGAGAAAGTAATTTAATCTTCTCAAATCCTTCAAATCAAATAAAATATTGAGTTGTTTCTTGAGCTCACAAATGCCTGTAGTATCATCTCCTGTAATAATGATATCAACATATACCAGTAACATAATATTTCTCTGACCGTGTTTAATGAATAATGTATAATCACTGATGCATTGTTTAAACCTCAGGGTCCAAATTCCATCACTAAATTTCTCAAACCATGCCCGTGGAGATTGTTTCAATCCATAAATTGATTTCTTTAGTTTGCACACTTTTCCTTGATCATTTCCATTGAAGTATCCTGGTGGTAAGTCCATATAGATGTCTTCCCTGAGATCACCCTGAATGAATGCATTCTTTACGTCAAGCTGCCATAATTTCTATTTTTTATTAATTGCCAAACTCAACAAGATCCCTGATGGTGTTCATCTTGGCCACTGGAGCAAATATCTCTGTGTAATCTATGCCGTAGGACTGACTGTATCCTTTTGCAACTAATCTTGCCTTATATCTTTCTATATTTCCATCGACCTTATATTTTACTAAGAATACCCACTTACATCCTACAGTTTTCCTCTCTGATGGTAGATCTGTCAATTCCCACGTATGATTGCGTACTAAAGCTGAAATTTCCTCTTCCATGACTGCTTTTCATTCTGGGTGTACTTTAGCCTCTTCATAAGTCCTTGGTATAAAAGTATTTTCTGTATTCATCACAAACAGCTGATATTCCTTTGGATAATCAGAGCGTGTTACCTTAGATCAAAATTCCCAAAGTAAATCAAATCCACCTCCTCTTCAGATAAGCTCTCACACCTCAGATGTGAAAATGGATGATTTACCCATTGCAATTAGAAAAGGGAAGCGCACAACTGCAATATGCATGGGACAAAATGGTGTCACTCTCTGATTATCTAAAGGAATATCAGTTGTTTGTGATAAATACAGAAAATACTTTTATACCAAGGACTTATGAAGAGGCTAAAGTACACCCAGAATGGAAAGCAGTCATGGAAGAGGAAATTTCAGCTTTAGTACGCAATCATACGTGGGAATTGACAGATCTACCATCAGAGATTTTACTGATTGTCAAACTCAATAAGATCCTGATGGTGTTCATCTTGGCCATTGGAGCAAATGTCAGTATGTAATCTATGTCGTAGGACTGACTGTATCCTTTTGCAACTAATCTTCCCTTATATCTTTCTATATTTCCATCGGCCTTATATTTTACTGAGAATACTCACTTACATCCTATAGTTTTTCTCTCTGATGGTAGATTTGTCAATTCCCACGAATGATTGCGTACTAAAGCTGAAATTTCCTCTTCCATGGCTGCTTTCCATTCTGGGTATACTTTAGCCTCTTCATAAGTCCTTGGTATAAAAGTATTTTCTGTATTCATCACAAACAAATTATATTCCTTTGGATAATCAGAGAGTGACACCATTTTGTCCAATGCATATTTTGCAGTTGTGCGCTTCCCTTTTCTAATTGCAATGGGTAAATCATCCATTTCCACATCTGAGGTGTGAGAGCTTATTAGAAGAGGAGGTGGATTTGATTCACTTTGGGAATTTTGATCTAGGGTGACAGTCTGATCTGAAAAAACAATCCTTCGATTTCCTCGATTATATACTTGCCATTCCCCTGCATTTTCTTGAGTGGATGTAATGTAATTTGGAGGAAGTGGGATCACTGGAGTAGACTGTATTGCAGATGTAAGTTCTTCCTGCACTCCATAAAATGGAATGTTTTCATGAAAGCTGACATCCATTGTAACATAAAACTTTCGTTTGGACGGATCATAACACTTATACCCCTTTTGCGTGGTCGAATATCCCAAGAAGATGTACTTAATCGACCTCGCATCAAGTTTATCTCTGGCACCTTGATGGATATGGACAAAACACGTGCAACCAAAGATTCTTGGTAACAAATAGAATTGTTTTTTTGAAGGACATAGGGAGTGAAATAGAGTATCTCCACTGAGAATTCTGCTCGGCATACGATTTATAAGAAACACAACTGTTAAAACTGCTTCACCCCAGTAATATTTAGGTACATTGCATCCAATTAAGAGAGTTCTTGCAACTTATAAAATGTGTCGGTTCTTCCTTTCAGCCACATCGTTCTGTTGAGGAGAGTAGGAATAAGACGTTTGGTGTAAGATTCCCTGCGTGGGAGAGTAGGAAGTATGAGTGAAGGGATCGAGACATAAATTCTCTACCATTATTACTGCGAATGATTTTAATAGCACTCTGAAACTGAGTCTGTATAAACTGACAGTATATAAGAATAATTTCTCTCACTTCATCTTTAGTTTTCATAAGATAAATCATAGTAAATCTAGTGCAATCATCAATAAATGACACAAAGTACTTATATCCCTACATAGAAGTCGTAGAACAAGGACCCCAAATATCAGAATGCACAATCTCAAAAGGAATGAAAGATCTTTCTTCATTTAAAGGAAAGGAAATGCGATAGTGTTTAGCCTTCTGGCAAGTTTCACAATTCAAATTCAAATCATTACAATCTCTAAACTCTGGTAATAACATTTTTATTTTGGAAAACGGTAAATGGCTTAGCCGCTGGTGGCAACAAGGTATGTCCTCCTTCTGTCTCTCAGTAATTATCGTTGATTGTAGAGCAGCCCCTTTGGAGAACTTTGGAAAAAAGAAGTATTCTATTGATATATATTATCCTTATAAGAGACATGTATGATGGTGCAAAAACATGTGTGAGGACTTATGAAGGAACGACAGACTTCTTTGAAGTTAATATTGGGTTATATCAAGGATCAACTTTAAGTCCATACTTATTTATAATGGTGATGGATGAGTTAACAAAACATATTCAAGACGAAGTACCTTGGTGTATGTTATTTGCAGATGACATTGTATTAGTGGAGGAGTTAAGGAAAAAGTTAATAGAAAATTGGAACTATGGAGAGAAACATTAGAAAGCAAAGGCCTCCGACTTAGTAGAACAAAGACAAAATATATGGAATGTAAGTTTGATCATTCGGTTACTTGAGAGGACATAGAAATTAAAATTGGCACACATTGCATCCCTAAAAGGAAAATTTTAAATACCTAGGGTCAATTTTTGAATGTGATGGAAGAATTGATGGAGATGTTACACATAGAATTAATGCTGGTTCGTTAAAATGGAGAGGAGCATCATGTATTCTTTGTGATAAGAAGATACCATTAAAATTAAAAGGTAAATATTATAGAGCAGCAATTAGGCCTACCATGTTTTATGGTTCTGAGTGTTGCAGTTAATCATCAACATGTACAAAAGATGTCTGTGACAGAAATGAAGATGTTGAGATGGATGAGTGGTCATACAAGAAAAGACTGTATACATAATGAGGTTATTAGAAACAAATTAGGAGTGGCACCAATAGAGGATAAAATGAGAGAACATCGTTTAAGATGGTTTGGACATATAGAAAGAAGATCAAAAGAAGAACCTGTAAGAAGGTTAGAAAAACTAAATTTGGAAAGTATTAAAAGAGGTAGAGGACGACCACAAAAGTGTTGGAAAGAAACAATAAAGAATGATCTAGCTTATTGGGAGTTAACTGCTAACATGGCACACGATAGGGATCTGTGGAAGCAAAGAATCCATGTAGCCGACCTCGTCTAGTATGGGAAAAAGCTTAGTGGTTGTTGTTGTTGTTTGTAGAGCAGCCCCTTTATTGTCCTCGCACACATATAGACCTCTCCTCACATTATCATGACCAAAGATCTTCCCCGTCTTCAGTTCCTGAAAGGCACATCCAGTAGAATCAAAGATTATACGACATTTTAAATTCTGAGTCATAGCAAAAACAGATAATAGGTTTACTGATATGTTGGGAACATGTAAAACATCTTTTAATGTACCAAATGATGTAACAATACTTCCTTTTCCCACTATTGGAGTAAGAGACCCATCTGCCAGTCTAATTTTGATTTTCCCCTGTGTCGATTCATATTCATTAAAGAAATCTCTTCGGCTAACGATGTGATCTGTAGCACCAGAATCAATAACCCATATCCTTGAATAAGAAGAATTTATATTACCCTGTGTTAGGAATGAGAATGGATAGACAATAGATGCTTGTGAATCACTGTGAGAGGATGAAGAAGGATGTTGTGGATTAGTCAAACGTGCTTATAACAATTCAATTTCTTTCTTCATATCAGCTAGAGAAGTAGTACTGTCTTCAGCTTTTTGTTTTTCGTTCTAATCACTGCTGAAGTATGCCCTATTGTTCCGATTCTAAAAATAAGTAGGTTTTCTAACTAACTCCCAACATGTTTCTTTGAAATGTCGAGGTTTCCCACAGTGTGAACAGATGATATTTTCTTTTTCTTCATATGCCAATTCAGATCTACTTCTGCCTCTACCATAACCTCCTCTTCCTCGAGCAAAGGGAGGAACATAGGTATCTCCTCTTCGTCGAGCAAAGAGAACATAGGTATTTTTCTCAACAAATGCTGAAGTCTTTGAATTGAGTTTGGTTTCTTTTTCCAGAAGTTTTCTGTCTTCTTCTCTAAGGAGAAGTGAGTATACCGTGCTCAACGATGGAAGTTCTTCCCTACTGAGGATGTTATTCTTTATTGCTTTATACTCTGAGGAAATCCCCCATAGAAGGTCGAACACTTTGCACTCTTCAAACTCCTCCTTCCTTTCGAGAGTACAAGCCTGACACTTAGTCTTAGAATACAATTGCAGTTCTTCCCACAGACCTCTGAGCTCTGCATCATACTCACTGACTGACCGTTCTCCTTGTCTACATTTTCGAATCTTCTCTATGAAATCATATTTCTTAGTTATATTTTTTATTTAAGCATAAGCTTCTTGAACTGCTAGCCAAATATCCCTAACAGTCTTTAAAAACATAAAAATGTTGCCAATAGGAGTCATAGATTGAATTAACCAAGCACTTACCAATGCATTTTCTCAGCACCATCGAGAATAAGAAGGATATGAAATTGGGTATGTCACCTGTGAGATAATCCCATCGCCCCTAGCCATGATAGCCAGTTCTATTGATCTGGCCCATTGAAGGTAATTCTTACTATCTAATTTTAAATTTGTGATTTGAAAGACTTCACTTTTGTTTAACGGAGATTCATTACTCTCTGACATCTTCGCTTTTTCCATTCTTATACTAGACTTGAAGTAAACTTTCTGTCACACACGCATAACAACAAACACTTGGTGTGTTAATACAAAAAACTGTTAAACAAATTCCCAATCTGCTTCCAACTGCACACTGCCAATTCCTGCAAGCAATTCCCAGTCTGCCACCAACTGCAATCTGCCAATTCCTATTTGAACAAGGTCTTTAAATAACAAACATACACGGTTTCAAATATTTAATCTGGTGCTGAAAATATATGTAAGATAACGCTCCAAATAAGTGCTTCCTTTCTTCATAATGCAGTATGCAAACCACGCAATATTCAGTCTCAAAAAATACAAAACGAACACACCTTAAAACGTTTGAAGAGTGTCTTCACTATGCAAAAAACTGATTTCACGTTCCCTCTTCGATTTCAGTCGATTCTTCAGGATTTAGGCTCTGATACCATGTTGAATTTTGGGCTTGAATCAATTATTGAATTGAACAAGAAAATACATTACACAATGGAGCACTACAATGGTGTGGATCGGCCAACCCCTGCCGCCGCCACCCTTTTCACATTAAAATCTAATAACAAACCCTAATGACTACTTATATGCTGATTTAACTTGAAAGACTAAAATGACCCTAATAAGTAACTCATGGATTACGGTTCTCATTAGGACCCGTATTACAAACTACTATACTTTACATGAATCAAACTTACTTATGACTCTACGTATACACCTATAACTAAATAATAACTCTAATTAATCAAGATTTAACTTGATTTCCAATAATTATAATGAATCATCGCCTTCATTACAATGTCAACCTGCTACTTCATCTTGTTGTGAAAGGAATTGGAGTACATATTCTCAACAACAACAACAACTAAGCCTTTTCCCATACTAGACGGGGTCGGCTACATGGATTCTTTGTTTCCACAGATCTCTATCGTGTGCCATATTAGCAGTTAACTCACAATAAGCTAGATCATTCTTTATTGTTTCTTTCCAACACTTTTGTGGTCGTCCTCTACCTCTTTTAATACTTTCCAAATTTAGTTTTTCTAACCTTCTTACAGGTTCTTCTTTTGATCTTCTTTCTATATGTCCAAACCATCTTAAACGATGTTCTCTCATTTTATCCTCTATTGGTGCCACTCCTAATTTGTTTCTAATAACCTCATTATGTATACGGTCTTTTCTTGTATGACCACTCATCCATCTCAACATCTTCATTTCTGTCACTGACATCTTTTGTACATGTTGATGATTAACTGCCCAACACTCAGAACCATAAAACATGGCAGGCCTAACTGCTGCTCTATAATATTTACCTTTTAATTTTAATTGTATCTTCTTATCACAAAGAATACCTGATGCTCCTCTCCATTTTAACCAACCAGCATTAATTCTATGTGTAACATCTCCATCAATTCTTCCATCACTCTGAAAAATTGACCCTAGGTATTTAAAAGTTTCCTTTTGGAGAATGCAATGTGTGCCAATTTTAATTTCTCTGTCCTCTGAAGGAGCCAAATGATCAAACTTACATTCCATATATTCTGTCTTTGTTCTACTAAGTTGGAGGCCTTTGTTTTCTAATGTTTCTCTCCATAGTTCCAATTTTCTATTAACTTTTTCCTTAGACTCCTCCACTAATACAATGTCATCTGCAAATAACATACACCAAGGTACTTCATCTTGAATATGTTTTGTTAACTCATCCATCACCGTTATAAATAAGTATGGACTTAAAGTTGATCCTTAATGTAACCCAATATTAACTTCAAAGAAGTCTGTTGTTCCTTCATGAGTCCTCACACATGTTTTTGCACCATTGGAGTACATATTCTCAAATTCACAATATCAAAAGGAACAATCTCTCAAGTAGTTGTGCTAAGACTGGTTTATGTCCATTCAAATCTAAGATTGGTTTCATGATCTAATGCTGAGTACATGTAACTAATTACTAATCTTTTAAAATTGTTTTCTTTTCTATTAATCATGATATTTGATCGTTATTTATTTAAATATATTGCAGTGAAAGAGCATCAAAATATCTGGATGCAAATCCAAAGGAATATCATTTAGATGACAACCAAGATTTGCATACCCTTAATATGGAACTCACTGATCCGATAGTCCCTTCAGTTGATAATATTGTTGATAGTGAAGATCTATAATTTATCAGGTACATGTTCATTTGATTTATCAAACATTAAGATGTTGATTTTCTTTTGGCAGATTTGTGTATTATGATGAAATTAATAATTATTTACTTGTTATGCTTTAATATAAAGTTGTGTACTTACTATTGTCATTATATACTTATGTTAATTGATGTCTCACTTGTTCTAGATTGAATATTTTATATATACCTTAGCCGTGTCATCGCACCCAAAATTTTTGAAATTTACCGTATCCAGCACCTCTTCTTCATTTTAACCAACCATCATTAATTCTATGCGTACCATCTCCATCCATTCTTCTATCACTCTAAAAAATTGACCCTAGGTATTTAAAATTTTCTTTTAGGAGATGCAATGTGTGCCAATTTTAATTTGTCTATCCTTTGAAGTTACCAATTCATCAAACTTACATTTCGTATATTTTGTCTTTGTTCTATTAAGTCGGAAGCCTTTACTTTCTAATATTTCTCTCCATAGTTCTAATTTACTATTACCTTTTTCCTTTCACTCCTCTACTGACAAAATGTTATCTGCAAATAACATACACAAAGGTACTTCATCTTGAATATGTTTTGTTAACTCATCAATCACTATTATAAATAAATATGGACTTAAAGTTTATCATTGATGTAACCCAATATTAACTTCAAATAAATCTGTCGTTCCTTCATGAGTCAGTCCTCACACATGTTTTTGCACTATTGTACATGTCTCTTATAAGGTTTATTTATGTCAATGAGATACCTCTTTTTTTCAAGGTTTTACAAAGAACATCCTTGATACCAAGCTTTTTCTACAACAACAACAACAACAACTAAGCCTTTTCCCATACTAGACGGGGTCGGCTACATGGATTCTTTGTTTCCACAGATCTCTATCGTGTGCCATGTTAGCAGTTAACTCCCAATAAGCTAGATCATTCTTTATTGTTTCTTTCCAACACTTTTGTGGTCGTCCTCTACCTCTTTTAATACTTTCTAAATTTAGTTTTTCTAACCTTCTTACAGGTTCTTCTTTTGATCTTCTTTCTATATGTCCAAACCATCTTAAACGATGTTCTCTCATTTTATCCTCTATTGGTGCCACTCCTAATTTGTTTCTAATAACCTCATTATGTATACGGTCTTTTCTTGTATGACTACTCATCCATCTCAACATCTTCATTTCTGTCACAGACATCTTTTGTACATGTTGATGATTAACTGCCCAACACTCAGAACCATAAAACATGGCAGGCCTAACTGCTGCTCTATAATATTTACCTTTTAATTTTAATTGTATCTTCTTATCACAAAGAATACCTGATGCTCCTCTCCATTTTAACCAACCAGCATTAATTCTATGTGTAACATCTCCATCAATTCTTCATCACTTTGAAAAATTGACCCTAGGTATTTAAAAATTTCCTTTTGGGGAATGCAATGTGTGCCAATTTTAATTTCTATGTCCTCTGAAGTAGCCAAATGATCAAACTTACATTCCATATATTCTGTCTTTGTTCTACTAAGTCGGAGGCCTTTGTTTTCTAATGTTTCTCTCCATAGTTCCAATTTTCTATCAACTTTTTCCTTAGACTCCTCTACTAATACAATGTCATCTGCAAATAACATACACCAAGGTACTTCATCTTGAATATGTTTTGTTAACTCATCCATCACCATTATAAATAAGTATGGACTTAAATATCAACAAATATTTAGTAGATGAATCGCTTTTCTATTAACTTTCCTTTTAGTAAATGTTTTGTTAACTTCATCTTGTTGATACCAAGCTTTTTCTATATCAATAAATATCAACAATTTTCTTTTTTACTTTAAAATATTCTATAAGATGTCTCAAAAGGTGAATCGCTTCAATAATAGATATGCCTAGCATGAATCCAAATTGGTTCTCTGTTATACTCGATACTTATCTTAACCTACATTCAATAATTCTTTTCTATAATTTCATTGTATGCTTAATACCTGATAATTTACATAATTATGAATGTCTCCCATGTTCTTGTATATGGTATAAGTGTACTCGCTCTCCATTCTTCAAACATCTTTTGGTTTCTCCATATTTCATTAAATAGTCTTATGAGCCAAGTGATTCTTTTCTCTCCTAGGATTTTTAAAACTTCTATAGTAATATTGTCTGGTCCTATAGATTTACCACCCTTCATATGTTTAAGAGCCTCTTTGACTTCATTCTTTTGAATATGTCGGTAAAAATTGTGGATTGTATACTTTTGTGATTTGGCTAGCTCTTCTAAACTAATACTAACATCTTTATTTTCATTAAAAAGCATATAAAAATAGTTTTTTATCTATTTTATATCATCATTTGCCACTAGAATTTTTTAATCCTCGTCTTTGATACATGTAACAAAATTAAGATCTTAGTTTTCTTATATCTAGCCCTAGCTATCCTAAAAATATCTCTTTCACCCTCTGTTGAGTTGAGTTTTTTATATAAATCCTCCCAAATTTTAGCTTTTGCTTGACTCAACCTTTTTCGCTTCCTTCTTTGCTTTCTTATAAGCTTCTAAAGTTCACTAGTTTTCTCAGCATAATGTAATTTGTAAAATACCCTCTTTGCCTTGATTTTATTTTGCACTACTTCACTCCACCACCAAGCTTCTTTTTATGCCGATACACCTTCCTTAGATATACCTAACACATCTTTTGTATAGCCATATTGTTCTACGTATCACAGGGTGTACCAACATAATTCTAAACATCTCCTTGAAGGACTTTCTGTTTAAATATATCTTTTTCTCGCTTTTAAGGTTCTACCATTTAGTCTTAATAGCTCGATGCACTCTTTTCTTCTTTGTCCATTTTTTTATTTGTAAATCTATAACTAAAAGTCGATGTTGGGTGGTTAAGCTTTCTCCTGGAATTACCTTGCAATCTTTACATCACTCTCTATCTTTCTTTCTACAAATAAAGTAATCAATTTGTGTTTGTGATAAGCCACTCTTATAAGTAATTAAATGATGAGCACCATGTAAACATGAAATCTGACCAGTCATCTGATGAGCATTTATTTGTACATTTGGAATGCAGCTTTATTCATATCGTGGTGGCTAATGTAGGCTATTACGCCAATCAACTTTGCTTACTTGGTGAACTTCTAATTTTTGAATTCCTCCTGTCTGATGATGCCTGAGGAAGTTCATTTCCTGCTTTTTTGGACAACATAGGTCAATTTATTGGAGCGGAGTACTGATGGATTAAAAAATCGATGCCAAAAATTTTACAAAGGTTGCAAAAAATTCACGTAAGTTATTTCACTGACTCTTTAACTGCAAGCCTGTTTGTCTACTGGCAGCCACCAGGATGCATGTGGTCAACTAAATGCATAAGCTCCATACCATGCATTAACCTAATATATTGACTGGAATATGTAAGCAAGTCATGATTCATGAGAAGTGGGTTCCTTCTGCTTTGGCCTTTTCCAGGGTTGTAAGTCAACATTGGAGGAACAAGTTTATCATGTAGACGATTCATGCAGACTTTAACTCATTCCCGCATGGTGGTGGTTGGCATGCTCTCGTGAACATACTTATTATTGTTGAGGCTGTATTGTATCCTGTACTATCATAGTCGTTGTGCTGCATGCATGATAATTGATAAGCATAAATGCTTCTTAATCTCCTCCTTTGGAGTCAGGTTTTGGTTTCAATGGTGAACAGATTGAAACAATCGTATATTGATTTATTCAGCATTATATTGAATCTGCCCTGAAAGTTTCTCAAATCCATCTCTGTATTTAACATCATCATCAAACTCAAACACTTTTTCTTGTTAAACCAAAGCACATATATTTAAAGTTGTGTTTTGTTAAAGAATACATAGAGCTACTCAAGACTACATGGTGGAACCTCAAAAATGAGAAAGAAGACATATTTAAACAGAAAGTTCTTCGAGGAGGCTTAGAATTATATAGGTATACCTTTTGATATGTGGAACAATATGGCTAAGCATATTAGGAAAATAGCAAAAGATGTATTAGGTGAATCTAAGGGAGGCATACCAGCACAAAAGAAAGCTTGGTAGTGGAGTGAAGTGGTGCAAGATAAGATCAAGGTGAAGAGAGTATGCTACAAATTGTATTATGCCAATAAGACTAATAAAACTTGGGATGCTTATAAGAAAGCAAAGAAAGAAGTGAAAAATACTGTTAGTAAAGCAAAAACTAAAATTTGGGAGGATTTATAATTTTATATAAAAGTTTCAACTTAAAAGAACATGAAAGATATTTTTAGGATAGCTAAGGTTAAAGATAGAAAACTAAGGATCTTACTTTTGTTAGATGAATTGAGAAGATTCTAGTGGCAAGTGATGATATAAAGAATAGATGGAAAATTTATTTTCATAAGCTTTTTAACAGAAATATAGTTCTTAATATTAGCTTAGGAGAGCTAACCAAATTAGAAGAGTATATAAACGATAATTTTTACTCATGTATTTAAGGGAGTAAAGTCAACGAGACTCTTAAACTTATTAAGGTTGGCAAATCTATAGGACCATACAATATTCCTCTAGAAGTATAGAAAATCCTAGGAGAGACAAGTATTACTTGTCTTACAATATTATTTAATGAAATATAAAAGAACTTAAAGATGCTTAAGAAATGAAGGAAGAATACAATTATACCCATATACAAGAACAAGGGAGACATTCATAATTGTACAAATTATTGAGGTATCAAGTTGATGAGCCATACTATGAAATTATAGGAAAAAATTATTGAACGGAGGTTGAGATAAATATCAAGTACAACAAATTCATGCCAAGACGATCTACTATTGAGGCTATTCATCTATTGAGACATCTTAATATTTTAGAGTAAAAAGAAGAGCCTTCACATGATATTTATTGATCTAGAAAAAGCTTACGATAGGGTACCAGGAAAAATTCTTTGGAAATCTTTGAAAAAGAGAGGTATCTCATTGTCATACATCAACTTTATAAGAGACATATACTAGTGCAAAAACATGTGTTAGGATCCATGAAAGAATGACAGATTTCTTTGTGGTTAATATTAGATTACATCAAGAATCAACTTTCAGTTCATATTTATTTGTATCGGTCATTAACGAGCTAACAAAACATATTCAAGATGAAGTTCGCTAGTGTATGTTATTCGTGGATGATATTGTATTAGTTAGTGGATGAGTTTAAGAAAAAAGTGAATAGGAAAGTGGAATTATGGAGAGAACATTAGAAAGTAACGACTTTCACTTAGTAGAATAAGGACAAAATATATGGAATGAAAGTTTAGCCATTTGGTTACTTTAAGTGGTAGAGAAATTAAGATTGACATACATTATATCTCTTATAAGATAAGTTTTAAGTACTTAGGGTCAATTTTTCACAGTGGGAAAAATTGATAAGATGTTACACATAACTAATATAGGTTGATTAAAATGGAGAGGTGCATAAGGTATTTTATGTGACAAGAAGATTCTATTAAAGTTGAAAGATAAATATTATAGAGCAGTAATTCAACCCACTATACTTTATGGTTCTGAGTGTTGGGCAATTAACATGTACAAAAGATGTTCATGGCATAAATGAAGATGTTGAGATGGATGAGTGGTAACACAAGAAAAAACTGTATACGTAATGAGGTTATTATAAACCAATTAGGAGTGTCATTAATAGATGACAAAATGGGGAGAAATCATTTAAGATTGTTTCGGTAGGAAGGTATAAGAAATTAGGCTGTAAAAATATTAAAAGAAGAGGAAGAGGAAAACCACAAAAGTGTTGGAAGAAAACAATCTTGGTATAAAAATCCAACAAAGTTTTACGCTGGCTGTCGGAAGCCTAACACAACCCTCCTCCTTTATCCGGGCTTCGGACCGGCAATGCAAGGGTGATCCCTTACGTGGGTGGAGTTGTTGGAAGAAAATAATAAAGAATGATTTAACTTATGTTGAATTAAATGTTAGCATGACACATTCTCGAGCTCTATGGAAATAAAGAATCTATTTAGCCTACCCCATCTAGTATGGGAAAGGGCTTAGTTGTTGTTGTGTTGTCAAATATAATTTTATATTAACTGGCCTCCATAAGTTAAAGTCTCTTGTTTGGCCAGTAATATCATGGTAATTTTTAGAATATTTTTTTTTTCTGGATTTGAATGGAAGTGTTGGAAAACGTGGGTAGCGCAACGGAAGATCGAATATCACAAACATGAGAAAAACAAGTGAAGATAAAATATGAAGATCGAGGAGGGGGCAAACCTTCCAATGGAGCCCCCCCTCTCTATCTCTTTCTTAATCTTACTCTCTTAACCCTAATACAAGAAGTTCAATTCTTATATAATGAGTTGTTAAACATGAAATAACCAAAATACCCTTAGTACTATGGACAATTATAATAATACCTAAAATATCAAAAATATTAAAGCTAACACTAAAAACAACATTTATGCATATTCTTAACACCCCCCTCAAGTTGGGAGTGAGATACTTCGAACTCCAAACTTGCCAAAAAACTGATTCTTTCTTCGTTTTTTTATTTTTCAACCCTCTTGGCTGTCCACTTTTCAGCAACCTTTCTAACTGCAACTCTTCATCAGCCTTCATGGTTGTTCTTTAGCAGTTTCATGGTTGTACCAATCTTCATCAACTTCTTGGCAACAATAAATTTTAAGCAATTTCTTTGGCTCCAACATCTTCAACTCAACTTACATGGTTGATAATTTTCAGCAGCTTCTTAGCTGCAACATTTTTTAACAGCTTTTTTGGCTGCAACATCTTTAACTAGACTTAATCGCTAGTCATTTTCAGCAGGTTCTTGGCTGGAACATCTTTAGCAGGTTCTTGGCTGCAACAACTTCAACTCAGTCTTCATGGCTGATAATTTTTAGCAGCTTCTTAGCTATAACATTTTTAGCAACTTTTAGCTGCAAATTCTAGCAATCTCATTGCTGCAAAACACATTTTAGCAATCCTCGTGACTGCAATCTTCATAAGAATCGACAGATTGGAGACATTTCATCCAATCAACCCATAACATAACATTGGCGCCCACACATGAGTGCCTCTCTTTCTTACTTAACTCATCATTATGGCAGTCCATGAAATCTAATTCTTCTACATTTCATAAAACACTTGATGTGCATCCTTTGTCTCCCCATACACACCAAGCTTTACCATGCGTGAACATGGGTCCTCCTCCACATCAACGCACGAAAGCAAGCCAAACTTTTTTTCATCATGATCTACCACTGCCTTGCTCTTCCCAGTATATGGGCAATCTGATTCAATTAGAGATACAGTGCAACCGATGCACCGAATTTAGTCCTTCATAATGTGTCCTTGAAGATCGTGGTTGAAATCCGGTGGGTTCTCTGGCACAATGCTTTTCTTGATAAGCCTTTTTCTGGGTTTCTCCAACGGCACATCGCCCTCTCCACTAGAGTCAAGAATGGGGGTCGACGATCTCTCTCACCGCCAATCCTTGGGCTCCGGTGAATTTTCTCGATCCAACAACATATCATGATCCATCAGGGGCTCCCCGTCTTCATCACGGTAAGGATTGTTTTCGTAACCCATTGATGAGATCAACACCCGATACGATCTTCACTTGAAGGAAATTGAGGTTCCAGTAAGAATAGGCCTTTGTTTCCCCCTAAAACCAGAGAGGGAGGGAGGGAGTGTCCCTGGACTTCAGTATATCATCTTCTCCTAGAGTGTCAGGCTTCAGAACATCATCCTCTGCTTATCAGGTTCGTCCAAACGAGGCTGTTTTGCCTCGGGTTCGTCCGAGGGGGCATCGTCGGCCTCCTTTTCCTCACGAGTTACATTTTCTTCTTCCAAAACCGAGTTTTCATAAAGGTTTTCAGTCTTTTCATCATTTTCTTGGCTCAAAATCTTTGATTATGTCGGTTCTTGATCGACCTCATCGATCTTCCGCTTCTTGTTTGACGAGACGGGGCTGGGAGCAATCACCTCGTTGTTGTCCGCCATTAATTACTGGCATCGCCCTCAGAGAAAGGTGCGAATCGGGTAGAACGACGATGACTCTCAAATGGATGTCGCTTAGATTAGGATCAACGAGCTCCCTAAACGATAACTCTCAAAGGGGGGCCATCAATGAAGCAACCCTCTGCATTTGATGCTTAGTGCATCCACGATACCGAAACATCCATTGCTTATTCAATTTGTGTGGTGCCTTGGCCTAGACGTCCATTGCTGCCTCGACTGTTGTTAGAGATTGGTTAATTAATAATCATTATGGGTCTTAGTGTAGCTCGTTATGGGTCTTAGTGTAGCTTATGTCCATTTAGTAGTACTTAAGTATGATTAGGGGCAATTTAGTCATTCAAGTTAGATAGCTTGTAAATAGGTAGATTAGGGTTAAGTCCTTTAATGTGAAGAGGCTGAGCAACAGTCAAAAAAGGAGACGACTTTCTGTGTCTCCAATCTGCCAAAATCTGTAAGTTTTTCTTTCATTAAATAATATGATTTTGTAACATGGTATCAGAGCCTATAAGGCATGTAAATCCTCCTTTTAGAAAGAAGATCCGCTGTTTTATGTTTAAGATCAAGCGACAGATGGTAATCTAAATTTCTGCGTGTGAAGAAGATTGATTTGTGCATGTGAAGACTAATTTCTGCACTTAGAAGAAGACTGGACTGCGTGTGATTTTTTTTATTTCAACATTTATTGTGATCTGCGTGTGATATTAATGTATTGCACATTGTTGAAGGAAGAGAAGGCATGTTGATTCACGTCGATGTATTGCGTGTTATTGAAGGCAGAGAAGACAAGTAGATTCAACCACCTCTGAGTTAGATTCAACCACCATATACAAATTTTGGCATTACTCCTATACAAAGTTGGTGGTCCAGGAACTTAATATTAGTTCATCTTAATTCGAAAGTTTGCCATTACTTCTTATGCACTTGGAAAGTTGTCTATGAGAGCACACGACAGAGTTATTTGAGACATTATTACTGGCCTCTTCACTTTACTATTTAAATCTGATTGGATCTGAATACGTCCAGCTTCAAATCTTAATTTTCTTTGTGTTGAAGATTAGACTTTGGTTTAGTAAAACCGATTGCGAGAGGTACGTTTATTCGAAATTGCAGAAAATTTTCAAATTATAACAACGAAGTTAGATGGCATAAACTACTTTGAGTGGTCTAGGTCTGTGGAACTGGCTATTATAGCAAGGGAGAAATGGGCTCACCTAATGGGTCAAATACCGAGCCCAGATACACATGATGCATAATATCCTGTTTGGAGAAGAGAAGATGCATTAATATCATCTTTGTTATGCTAAACATCACATTTATCAAATATATTCTGGAATGAGAAAGTACAAAAGAAGTGGAACGGCTGCCATAGTCTCCAGCCGTTCTTTTCTTTCTATCTTGTCAGCCGATATTCTCTAAGTAACCCTAACTGCTACTTAAGTAACCCTAATCTAACTTAATGTACTAAACTACCCTTAATGAATAGTAGACTTCTCATAACTAGTCACGGGTCCTAATGGATCAGAATCTGATCCATTAGGACCCGTGTTACAAAGTAACTCAACTTGACATACTATACTTATTCTAGAATTACATAACAACATAAACTAATTAATCATCAACACTCTCCCTCAAGTTGGGTGAAAGATAGATGTTACACCCAACTTGTTACACAATTTTTTAAGTAGGTCTCTGGTAACTGCTTTTGTCAACATATCTACACATTGTTTTCCTGATGCCACATGTTCTAACTGAAATTCTTTTGTATGTACACTATCTCGTATAAAATGACAATCAATCTCGATATGTTTGGTTCTCTCATGAAATACGGGATTTGTAGCTATTTGTATAGCTACTTTGCTGTCACAATATATAGATATAGTGTCTCCAGTAAATAAGCTCATCTCCATCAGTAATGATCGCAGCCATTTTCCTTCACATATACCTGATGCTATTGCCCTGTATTCTGCTTCTGCTGTCGATCGTGCTACTACTGATTGTTTCTTACTCTTTCAAGATACTATATTGCCCCCAATCAGTGCTATATATCCAGTAGTGGACTTTCTATCCTCTGTTGATCCTGCCCAATCAGCATCTGTATAGATCTCAACATCTGTGTGACCATTGGAAGTGTAAAGAATCCCATATCCTGGAGTTGTCTTTAAATATCGCAATATGTGAAACACAACATCCATATGATTCTTCGATGGTGATTGCATGAATCTACTCACTATGCTTACAGCATAAGCTATATCTGGACGTGTAATAGTCAAATATATCAATTTTCCTACCAGTTGTTGATATTTAATTGTATTTACTTTTTCAGCACCATCATTCATATGTAACTTACTTCCATTGGAGTATATGTAGTTCTGCAACTCTCCATTTTAACCTCTTGCAATATGTCCAAGGTATATTTTCGTTGATTCAGAAAGATATTTTTTCCAGAATAAGCTACTTCAATGCCCAAAAAATAATGTAATCTTCCCAAATCTTTAATATCAAACAATTGATGAAGATTCTTCTTTAATTTCTGAATTTCTTCAATGTCATCACCTGTCACAATAATATCATCCACATATACCAATAATAGTGTCAGTTTCTCCCCCTTTTTAAAGAATAGGGTATGATCACTTACACTTTTCTGATATCCCAAATTGATAATACTCCTGCTGAATTTATCAAACCATGCTCTTGGGGATTGTTTTAAGCCATAGATAGCTTTTTTTAGTTTACATACTTTCCTTTCTGGATTAGGATATCCAGGTGGTGGCTCCATATAAATTTCTTCTTTGAGTTCTCCCTGTAGAAAAACATTCTTTACATCAAGTTGCCATATTGTCCAATTTCTTTAAGCTGCAATACTGATAATCACCCGTATAGATAAGTTTTGCAACTGGTGCAAATGTCTCCTCATAGTCTATTCCATACGTTTGACTGTATCTACGAGCTACTAATCTTGCTTTATACCTTTCTAATGAGCCATCTGATTTATACTTGATTGTATATACCCACTTGCATGAAACTGCTTTTCTGTTTTCAGGTAGATGACTAAGTTCCCAAGTATAATTCTTTTCTAATGCTTGGATTTCTGACTTCATAGCTTCAACCCATTGCTTGTCTTTAGATGCTTCAAGGTAATCTTTTGGAATTTTATGCACCTCTGTATTCATCACAAAATTGTAATAACCTTTTGATAACCTGTCATAGGAGATAAATTGAGAGATAGGATACTTGTGACATGCTCTTTTCCCTTTTCTAAGTGCGATAAGGACATCTGAATCATCAAGGTCTTCATTTCTTGCTTCTTCTTCTACATTTTCTCTAGAATTTGATGATACTGTTTCTCCCCCTTGATCTATTACCTCATTTTGTTTCTTCATAAAGATATTTCTCTCTCCCTTTCTATTGTGAATAAACTTCATATCATTAAATATAAAAAGAACTTACATTGGACGGCAGATTGGAGGCATTCCTCCAATCTGCCTTCAACCCAAGAAATCGGCTTCCTCTGTGGAGCCGTCCCCCACTTTTTCTTATTCTGCTCTCTAACCCTAATCACTTATTTATACTCTATCTAACTTAATTTCCTAATCTACCCCTACTAACAATTAACTATTTCTAGTATAACATAAGACTCAAAATGACATACGACAGGACTCATTTACATTTATTGACACTTTCTACATGCTAAGACTACTTTCCTTAACACTTTCTGTATACCTGTATTCTGGTTTCTTCTTTTTTTCGTTGATCCATCTGTGCCTCCTCTAGTTCTTCATCCACACCAATTCGTGGTAGAACAACTGTTTCTTCAAAGATGAAGTCAGATATTTCATTGGAATTCTGGTAGTAATGAGTCATCTCGAAGAATGTTACATCCATAGAAACATACCTTATATGTGAATTAGGGTCATAACAAACATATCCCTTCTTTTCACATGAATATCCAATAAAAATACATTTTATTGCTCTTGGATCGAACTTATCTCTGAATTGGGAATGAATATGCATATAACACACGCATCCAAATATTCTAGGAATCAAATGAAAGGAGTGATCCTCAGGTTTAATCATCTTAAATGGAGATTTTCCTGCAAGAGTCACTGTAGGAACTCTATTCATAATATATACTGCGGTGAGTATTGCATCTGGCCAGAAATATTTTGGAACATTGTGTTCAATAAGTAAGGTTCTAGCAATCTCCAGGATATGTCTATTCTTCCGTTCTGCTACTCCATTCTGCTGTGGTGTATAAACACATGAAGTTTGATGTATGATACCGTGAGCTTGGAGATACGAGTCCAATTGTGTATTACAGTATTCTCCACCATTGTCAGTCCTTATAAGATCATGAACTCAAGGAAATATCAAAGAGATCTCTGACTTAGATTTCATAAGATAAACAAAGGTAAGTCTTTAGAAATCATCAATAAAAGTAACAAAATATTTAAATTTTCCAATTGAAGGTATCATGCATGGTCCCCAAACATCAGAATGTATCAATTCAAAAGGAGCAACTGATCTTGATTCACTACTAGGAAATGTAGCTCGATGATGTTTTGCTCTCTGACATACATCACACTTAATAATCACATCACTAGGAATAAAAAAAGGAACAAGTTCTCTTAATTTTTAACTGGCAAATGTCCTAATCTGCTATGCCAAATCTTTATTTCTTCTGCTATAGTACTCGTTGTCAACGCCCTTCTCTGCCTCAGATCTCCAGGTAAGATATATAGTCCATCACGTAGCTCACCACGACCAAAGATTTTTCCCGTCTTGAGATCCTGAAAGACAGCCAGACGGAGAGAAAGTAATTGTACAATTCATATCTTTAACCAATGAACTTACTGAAAGTAGATTTACTGGAAAATCTGGAATATATATCACTGAGTTAAGCTGAAGATTGCCTCTCTGAATTGTGCCCTTTCCTTCCATTGGAATCAAAGAACCATTTGCTACTTTTACATATTGAGGACTAGAAATTAATTCATATTGCATTAAATCGGATTTATTCCCTACCATATGATCGGTAGCTCCTGAATCTATAATCCAGTTTGAGAAAGCAATAGAGTCTTTGAGAGTGTAATTACCACTAACACTGTAAGAAGTAGGAGGACTTAATTCTGTCTTTGCTGAATATGTCGAGGGTTGATCCTGTAGTCTGGTTTCAATCTCTGCAAGTTGTTTCTTCAAATCTGCGATCTCATCTAAACGATTTTTTTCAGATTTCTTCTCAGACACTGGTGCAGCTTGGCTACCATACTCTTTGTATTCTGCGGGTTTCTTGCCATAGATTTTATGTTCTGGTGGTTTTCCTACAATTTCCCAACAATACTCTTGTGCATGTCCTCTTTTTCCACAATGAGTGCACTGTACTCTGTTTCTATCATCGTAGTTCTGATTCCTTCCTCTTCCTCTGCCTCTAAATGATTCTCTTCCTCTCTGGTAATTATTTTGTCCTCTATCAATGAATACAGATTTTTCAGTTTGTATATGATCACCTTTCTCTAAATTCTTTCTTTCTGTCTTATTCTCTTAACAACAAGGAATACACTCTTCCAAGAGATGGAAGTTCTTCTTTACTCAAAATATTCAATTTAATTGATTCATACTCGGATGATATTCCCCATAGTAAATCAAAAACTTTTCTGACTTCTCCTTCAACTGTTCTTTCCTTTACACAATGATTGCATTTGTTTTTCACAATAAATCTTTGCTCATTCCAGAGTTCTCTTAGTTCTCCATAGTATTCGCTGACTGTTCTGGTTCCCTGGCGACATTTTCTTATTCTCTCAATGATTTCATATTCTTTTGCTATGTTTCTTTGTCTAAAATATGCTTCTTCCACTGCAGACCATATTTCAGCTGCTGAATCCATGTACATGAAGGTCTTACTAATAGAGGTATTCATTGATTGAATTAGCCAAGAACTGACTAGGGCATCATCTTTAGACCATCTCTCATAGTCTGCACTGTTTCCTTTTGAGCTGGGAGGACTCTGTCTGATAATAGCAATCTTTCCTCTGGATTTCAGCACTAACTCAATAGATCTGGCTCATTCTCTGTAGTTTCTCCCATCCAAATGAATGTTTGTGACTTGAAATGGCTCCACCTTTTGATCATGTCCATATATCGATGATATTGTCTCTTCTTTCATTCTTCCTTCCATGATTCTTCACACTTATCAATACAAAAGACTTATTTCAAGTCAATCGATACCACACAGTATGAGTAATATTGTGGCTGTTTATGTATATATATATATGTATATATATATACCTTGCTGCTGATTTCTGCATATTCTATCTCACCAAAAACTCCTTTTTTTTTCTTGTAGATAAAACACACCTTTTGAAGGTAGGTCGATACAGGCCACCACGGTATGTAGATGTTGACTGCAACTGAAATTTCAGTTGCACTATTTTTCAATATTCACAAAGTATATAGACTTAGCAGTGAGTCGTGATTCAGTCACTTGATGCGATCTGTGGCTGAACTGTTTCTGTTGTCGTTCTTTTTGATTCAAGAAATGCATTCACGTTTGATTCAATTCCACTATCAAATCGTGATCTTGTAGATGATATAAGTCTTCCTAATCGTGATTGAAATCCTTCTAAATCACGTAGATTGATTCACAATCATTCTTACTGCAGTATATCATCTTTCATTCTTGTTTTCATTACAATATCTCAGATTTTTCATCAAATCTTTAAATAAATTAATATACCACTTACTTGAACTCTTTTTGCAGGGATACCTTGACGTATGAGGCGAGCGTGCGTGCGTTTAAGGCTCTGATACCATGCTAAACATCACATTTATCAAATATATTCTGGAATGAGAAAGTACAAAAGAAGTGGAACGGCTGCCATAGTCTGCAGCCGTTCTTTTCTTTCTATCCTGTCAGCCGATATTCTCTAAGTAACCCTAACTGCTACTTAAGTAACCCTAATATAACTTAATGTACTAAACTACCCTTAATGTATAGTAGAGTAACTCAACTTGACATACTATACTTATTCTAGAATTACATAACGACATAAACTAATTAATCATCAACAGGTTACTTCAGTCTATGATCCATCAATTGCAAAAACTTTTATGTTTCTTAAATCTGCCCATGAAATTTGGTGTGAAGTCTCTAAAGCTTATTCAAGAAAAAATAATGTTGCAAAAGATTACGAGATTTTGGAAAAGATCAAAAAATGTAAACAAGGAACTCGTTCCATCAGTGAGTACTATACAGATCTTCGAGGACTTTGGGATGAACTTCTTTATTATACTAATCTAAAGTATTCTTATTACAGCGAAAGAAATGCTGAAATTGAAAAGAAGAAAGTATTTGACTTATTGTGGAGTGTAAATTCATAATTTGAGTCAATAAAACTCAATATATTAGGCAGAGAAGAACTTCCTTCACTGGGCACAATATACTCATTATTAATTAGGGAAGAAGATCGCAAAAATCTTGAGAAGGACAATATCTTTGTCATAGACCAACATGCACTTCAAACAAGGGAGAAAACTCACATTATCGTGGAAGAGGTGAGATTCGCGCTTTGCTTTCTCCTTTCCATTTTCCAACAAAGTCATGGACGTGGACGTGGTAGGTTTCCTTCTGATGAGAAGGAAAAACTTGTATGTTCTCATTGTGGCAAATCAAGGCATTTTAGAGAAAATTGTTGGGAATTACATGGTAGACCTAATTTTTTTAGAAATCGAAACTACTCTCTGCGTATGCTGCAGAAAATCTAACTCCCAATACAGATGGAATTAAGAGATCATTAAAAGGATAGAGGGCCTAGAAACACGTGTTGAAGAAATGAAATGATGTATTGTGTGTCTTTGTTATTAGTTATGGTTATTAGTTGCAGTCTACATAAGTGAGTCATAGTAATCTGTACTGGTAAGTCAAGTTGTGTCGTGTGAATCCAAATGGATTAACGTCTGATCCATTTGGGTACAGTATGTAATAGGTAGTAAGTGAGTCTAGTCAGGGGCAGAATTATCTTTTAAGTTATAAACCTGTATAAAAGTTGTCCTAACGTGTAATTAGGTTTAAGATTGAAAGAGATTAAGAAGCAAGGGGGCGGCAGCCCTGAGAGGGCCGAATCCCACTGTGCACTGTTCTATTCATTTGATTTGATATTACGCCAAGGTATGTGTTTAAATTCAACATGGTATCAGAGCCTTTTAAGGCCAAAAAATCTATTTTTTTTTCAGAAGGAAGTGATCGAGAGGTATTGTTAGTTTGATACTAGAGAAGTGGTGTCTTTGGTGAAGCCAAATCAATCGTTTCTTTTTCTTCATTTTCTTGAAACTGTTTCTCGTTGTGCTTAGCAAATAAAGCATCACAACATATTGGTGAAATGTGAAAGCAATTCTGACCTGGTACCATTGTAATGCATTATGTATTGCTATAGCATCCCCTTCATAGAGGTGACAAATATCAGCATTCAAAAGAAGTCCTTTAAAGCTGTACTTGAGAAGGTTATTATTCATTCACTGTCGGGCAACGGATTAAAAAATCTCAGTAGCCTTGGGGTACCGCTAACAATCTACACTCAAGTGGCCCTTCTTGAATCAGTCTTGTAAAGAAGGAATCAATAGAAGAGTTTGGGGGGGTCTCTCGGCAAAGTGGAAAATCGGCAGCAACATCACCATATTGTAAATAAGAAAATCGGCAATACAGTTTTTTGACATTCCTCCTCCTTTTTTTATGTCCAACGTTGAGGTTGAAGACAACTAAAAAAAAAGGGGGGGGGGAATAATAAATCAGCAAATGGACAGAAACAAGATGACTGAGGGATGTGACAACAACCCTTTAGATAAAGATGAAGTTTTTCAGATTACAAATACAAAATTAGACGGAAAAAATTACCTCCAATGGGCTCAATCAATTGAACTAACAGTTATGGCAAGGGGGCGTTGGGACTATCTTACTGAAGATATTCCCCAACCACCACATACTGATCCACTTTATACCAAATGGTGTAGGAAAAATGCACTTATAAGTGCGTGGCTCCTACAATCTATGGTACCATCTATTGGGAGTACGTTCATGTTTTTAGAGACTGCGAAAGACATTTGGTGTGCAGTTCAAGATGCATATGCTCAGTGGAAGAACATTGCTAAAAAGTATGATCTTATTGAGAAGATTAGAAAATGCAGACAGGATGGAAGATCAGTCAGCGAATATTATGCCGAACTCAGGAGTCTATGGGAAGAACTCCACCTGTATTCCAAGACAAAGTGTCCACAGTGTACACATGAACGAAACGAGGAATTCGAAGAGCAGAAGGTATTTGACCTTTTATGGGGTATTTCTCTTGAATATGAAGCTGTTAAAAATAATATACTCAGCAGAGAAGAGCTTCCATCTCTTAGCACTGTGTACTCTCTCCTACTTCGAAAAGAAGACGGGAAACATCTTGAAAAATAAACTAAGCCCAATTTAGAGACAACTGCATTTGTTGGGAGGAATCCATCTACTTCCTCATTTTCTCGTGGTAGAGGAGGATATGGCCGTGGCAGGAGCAGATCATTAGCTACTTCAGAAGAAAGGGATAAATTTACTTGTTCTCACTGTGGAAAGTCAAGACACACAAAGGATACATGTTGGGAACTCATCGGTAAACCCTCGTATTATCAGAACAGGCCTAATAAGGTTTACTTTAGCAATGATCAAAGCGAAAAAACTGCTACAGAAAGCAGTGTTGATTTACTGACAGACATGAAAAAAGAAATTGAAATGCTCAAGGCTCGGTTAGATGATTCTACCTCCGCTTCTACTTCCACTCCTCAAGCAACTATGACGTACCCCTTCTCATTCATGGCTCAGGGTAATGTAACTACTTCTCATATCAGGATATGGATAATTAATTATGGTGCTACAGATCATATGGTGGGTAAAAGAGAGTTCTTTGATGATTATGAGTTAACTCGAGGTAAAATTAGTATCAAGCTGGCCGATGGATCCTATACTCCTATTGTGGGAAAAGGAAGTATCACTACACCTCTTGGAGTATTGAAGAATGTTCTACATGTTCCTAACATTTCAGTTAACTTATTATCAGTATTTGCTATGATTCAAAACTTCAAATATAGAGTGATCTTTGACTCATATGGTTGTGTCTTTTAGGAACTGAGGACGGGAAGGATCTTTGGTCAGGGTAGCATGTTACGAGGCTTTTATGTCTATGAAGAAGCAAGGAAAGTAGCCTTTTAATCAATAACGGTTACAGAGAAGTAGAAAGAAGACCTACCTTTATGGCACCAGAGATTAAGCCATTTACCTTTATCAAAGATTAGGGTTCTTTTGCCTGAATTTTCTACTTGTAATAATTTGCAGTTGAATTGTGAAACTTGCCAGAAGGCTAAACACCATCGTACCACTTTTCTTCCTAGTAATAAAAAAGTTCTAAATCTTTTGATCTTGTCATTCGGATGTGTGGGGACTGCATCTGTTTGCAATATTTCGGGTACAAAGTGGTTTGTTTCTTTATTGATAGGCGTACTCGGGTTACTGAATATTTCTCATGAAAGATAAGTCTGAAGTTTTCCAATTGTTTGTCAACTTTTACCATATGGTTCAAACACAATTTGGGAACAGATTAAAAGATTGCATTCGAGATAATAGGAGAGTATGTGAATCAAAACCTTTCCAAATTCCTCCAAGATAATGGTGTTGTTCATGGTTAACATCTGTGGACAACCCTCAGCGAGAATGAGGTTGCGAAAAGGAAAAATCGATCATCTCCTTGAGGTTACCGGAGCGTTACTCTTCCAAATGACGGTTCCTTGCAGTCTTGCCCAGGGGGAAGCTATTCTAAGCGCAAGAACTTACTTGATAAATGAGGTTACCTTCTCGAGTTCTAGATGGTGTTAGTCTTATGCGCTCATGACCCACATTCTATCTTTCTAATTCCCATCTTGACTAGCCTTGAGTCGTGTGTTTGGTTGTTGTCTTTGTCCATGTTCATAGTCCTCATCGGGAGAAAGTTAGATCCTCGAGCTCTCGGAAATGTATCTTCATCGGTTATGCCTCGAACCGGAAAAGGGGGTACAAATATTTTCACCACGAGAACGTCGTCGTGTCCGCATATCTCTAAGGATGTCACTTTTCATGAAACAGAGTCTTTCTTCATTCGGCTTCGGGGGAGAGTAATAATGAGTGAATTCCTTGAGTTGTCATCTTTTCCTTTATTACGGGATTCTACTCTATGGAAGATGACCCCTCAACGACCACTTCGAACCGGCATCATTACCGGTGCGAGAATAATGAGAACAAAAACGCTTTAGGGCTCAATATCGGCGAAGAAAAAAACCAGGCACAGTTTGAACGGCAACTTCAATTGTTCGAGCTGGAGGTAAGAACTTTCAATACTCTTGAGGACACCTTAGATGATTTACCAATTGCCTTAAGAAAAGGAAAGAAATCTTGTACCCAAATATCGCTATATCCCGATTTGTGTGTCTACTAAAAACCTTTCTATGCAGCACCAAAGCTTTATTTCGGCTATTGATTCTATCGGAATCCTTACATCGAAGTACAAGAAACCTTGAAGGAAGAGAACTAGGTTCGAGCCATGAATGAAGAAATGGGTGCTTTGAAAAAACAAGACTTGGGAGATTGTAGAGAAGGCCCAGAAAGACAAGAATGAGCGTGGGATGTAGGTGGATATACTCGATTAAATATCGGTCGATGGTACATTGAGATAGGTATAAAGCGAGAAGCTAGTTGCAAGGGATACACCCCGAACCTATGGGATCGATTATGAGGAGACATTTGCACCAGTAGCAAAAATGAATACTATCAGAATTATTCTAAGTGTGACTATTAATCATCAATAGGATTTATGGCAGCTAGATGTGAAGAACACCTTTCTTCAAAGAGATCTCATGGAAGATATTTACATGGATCTACCGCCTGGGTATCATTAAGTACAGAAAGAGAACACAGTATGCAAATTACGAAAGTCTATCTATGGGTTGAAACAGTCTCCAAGAGCATGGTTTCAGAAGTTTAGCAATGGTATCATTGGTTTGGGTTTCAAGCAATGTATCACTGATCATACACTATTCATCTACCCAGGTATGAAAACTATTATATTATTAGTGTATGTTGATGATATCATCATCACTGGAGATGATAAAGAAGGTATTGTTGACTTAAAGAAGAAACTACATGCTTTATTTGACTTAAAAGATTTAGGCAGGCTTCACTACTTCTTGGGGATAGAGTTTGTCCAGAAGAAGGATTGCTTATTTCTCAGTCAAAGAAAATATATTCTAGATTTACTGAAAGAAACAAAAATGGAAGACTGCCGATTATGTTCTACTCCTATTGAAGTTTCAAGAGAAGACAAATAATCCACATCTGAACCTTATGAGGATCTTGGCAGAGATCAACGTTTGGTGGGCAAGCTTATTTACCTCACTATTACTAGACCAGACATCAGTTTTGCAGTCAGTTATGTTAGCAGATGGATGCATTCCCCTTCTAAGCACCATATGAGTATGGTTTTTCATATCATTCGATATCTGAAATCATCTATTTCTTATGGCTTATGGTATACTCCTCATTCATCTATCGATCTTGAGATTTACTCAGATGCTGATGGGGCTGGTTGTAAAAGTGACAGGAAGTCTACCTCAGGCTATATAGTACGTCTAGGAGGCAATGTGGTATCTTGGCAGAGTAAAAAACAATCTGTAGTGGCTAGGTCAAGTGTAGAAGCAGAGTACCGGGCAATTGCACTAGGCATGTGTGAAGGACTATAGATTTTGCCACTGTTGAAAGAGATTAGTCTGCGGAAGATGATTCCAGTCAATTTTCTTACAGATAGTAAAGCTGCTCTGCAAATAGCATCTAATCCATTTTTCCATGAGAGAACCAAACACATTGAGGTTGACTGTCATTTTATTAGAGAAAAGGTTTTACAGGGAATATTCAACATTATTCATGTTCGGTCAAAAGATCAACTGACAGATATTCTTACCAAACCAGTTTCTACATATGACATCAAAAATACTCTCAGCAAGTTGGGTATTTCAAGCCTTCAAGACCCAACTTGAGGGGGCATGTTGAAGAAATGAAATGATGTATTGTGTGTCTTTGTTATTAGTTATGGTTATTAGTTGCAGTCTACATAAGTGAGTCATAGTAATCTGTACTGGTAAGTCAAGTTGTGTCGTGTGAATCCAAATGGATCAACGTCTGATCCATTTGGGTACAGTATGTAATAGGTAGTAAGTGAGTTTAGTCAGGGACAGAATTGTCTTTTAAGTTATAAACCTGTATAAAAGCTGTCCTAACGTGTAATTAGGTTTAAGATTGAAAGAGATTAAGAAGCAAGGGGGCGGCAGCCCTAAGAGGGCCGAATCCCACTGTGCACTGTTCTATTTATTTGATTTGATATTATGCCAAGGTATGTGTTTAAATTCAACAACACAACTATCCGAACACCTTCAACCATCTTCTTCTCAAGCTAAAGTAGCACAGACGACTTATACTGTGAAGGGTAACAACTTCTCTCTCTCTAATTCAAAAACTTGGATAATTGATTCAGGTACTAAATATCACATGGTAGGAGAGTCATCATATTTTTCAAAATACAAACTTCTTAAAAAATGGGAGCCGATTAAGTTAGCAGATGGTTCATATTCTTATATAATTGGACAGGGAAGTATACCCACATGTTTTTTAGACTTAAAATCAGTCTATCATGTTCCTAGTTTTCTTATAAATTTACTTTAAATAAGTTCATTGACTCGTACTATGAACTGTAGTGTAACCTTTAATCCTACTGGATGTGTGTTTCATAATCTGAAGACAGGAAAAATCTTTGGTCATGGTAGCCTATAAAGGAGCTTATACATCTTGGAGGACCGCTTTCAGCATACAACTTCTTATAGTGCTTCAGCTGCAGCTGTTTAGGATACAAAAATTCATCTTTGGCATTGTCGTCTTGGTCATTTGCCTGTGTCAAAGCTCCAATATGTGCTACCTCATCTTAGAGTCAAAGTCAAATAAACCTCATTTTGAATGTGAAGTATGTCAACTTGAGAAACACCATAGAGCTCCTTATCCTTTAAGTGACTCTAGGCGATCTCAACCTTTTGAGCTCCTTCATTTTGATATATGGGGGTTCCAATCTAGTTACTTCATTGTTTGGTCTTAAGTATTTTGTCTCCTTTATTAATGATTATATGCGTCTTACAATTATTTATTTAATGGAATCAAAATCAGAAGTTTCTACTATCTTTCCAATTGTACATAAATTCATTCTCACCAAATTCAATACTTCAGTGAAAATTCTTTATTCCGATAATGGGGGAGAATACTTTAGCAGACATTTACAAGAATATCTACACACATGATATTATTCATCAGACTTCTTATTCTTATACACCTCAGCAAAATGGCATTGCTGAAAGGAATAATCATCATATTCTAGAAGTAGCTAGAACTCTCTTACTCCAAAATAATAAACCTAAATTCTATTGGGGAGAAGATGTTATTACCGCTGTCCACCTAATTAATAGGATGCCTAGTAGTGCACTCAAGGGTGAAAGTCCAATGAAATGTCTTGATAAGGAATCAAAACCTTTTCATATAGTTCATCGTATCTTTGGTTGTACCTGTTTTGTTCATGCTCATCTACCTAGTCGTGATAAACTTGATCCTAGGTCTGTAAAGTGTATTTTTCTTTATGATAAGAAGATACCATTAAAGTTAAAAGGTAAATATTATAGAGCAATAATTAGGCCTGCTATGTTTATGGTTCTGAGTGTTGGGCAGTTAATCATCAACATGTACAAAAGATGTCTGACGTAAATGAAGATGTTGAGATGCATGAGTGGTCATACAAGAAAAAACCGTATACATAATGAGGTTATTAGAAACAAATTAGGAGTGGCACCAATAGAGGATAAAATGAGAGAATATCGTTTAAGATGGTTTGGACATATAGAAAGAAGATCAAAAGAAGAACCTGTAAGAAGGTATGAAAAACTAAATTTGGAAAGTATTAAAAGAGCTAGAGGACAACCACAAAAGTATTGGAAAGAAACAATAAAGAATGATCTAGCTTATTGTGAGTTAACTACTAACATGACACACGATAGGGATATGTGGAAACAAAGAATCCATGTAGCGGACCCCGTCTAGTATGGGAAAAGGCTTAGTTGTTGTTGTTGTTGTATTCGAACCTTCAGAAATGTTATAAATGCTATAATCCTACTCTTAAGAAACTATATGTATCCATGGATGTCACCTTCTCATAATCTACTCCCTATTATTCTTCTCAGGAGGAGTCAACTACCTCTCAACATATATTTCCTTGTCTTTCCACTAATTCCTAGTGAGGCACTAATTCCTAGTGAGGTAGAAGATAATGTAGGTGACTATAAAGAGAAGGCAAATGAACTAAAGGAGACCTTGATGTACAAGAGAGGATCAAGGAAGATTATTTACTCTTAAGAAGAGCCAGTTCAATCTCGAATTACCAAAGATATTTCTCCTGACTCAGATCTTCAATGTCAAGTGGAAGAGGACCTGGAAATTCCTATTGCCATTCGCAAAGGTAAACGTACTTGTGCACAGTATCTTATCTCTGATTGTGTCTCATGTGCTAATACTTCTGAGAATTATCAAAATTTTGTTATCAATGTTGAGAAACACAAGATTCCTACAAAATTTGAAGAAACAAATAAGTATCATTTATGGAAAGCTGCAATAGAAGAGGAACTAAATGTCCTTGTGAAAAATAATACTTGGACCATCACAAAACTACCTCCTGACAGGGATATTGTAGGATGCAAGTGGGTATTCACTATTAAATATAAGGCAGATGAAACCATTGAAAGATATAAAGCAAGATTAGTTGCTAAAGGGTATGGTATTAACTACACAAACCTTCGCACCTTTGCTAAACTTTATTTCCATAAGAATACTTCTGAGTATGGCATCGAACTTGGGATGTGATCTATGGCAGCTAGATGTGAAAAATGCCTTCTTACAAGGAGACATAAATGAAGAAGTATATATAGAACTACCTCCAGGAATGAGCATCAAAGCATCTGATTATAAAGTGTGCAAACTAAATAAAGCTATTTACAGGCTGAAATAGTCACCAAGAGCTTGGTTTGAGAAATTCAGTAAAGGAGTGCAATCTGGGGTACCAAAAGAGTCTCAATGATCATACTATTTTTTCAAGAAAGGTACAAATTTATCTATTCTTGTTGTTTATATTGATGACATCATTGTTACAAGAGATGACATTGAAGAAATATCAAGGTGTTAAAAAGAAATCTTCATAAATTATTTGACCTCAAAGACTTAGACCGACTCCACTATTTCTTGGGCATAAAGGTGTTATATTCCACCCAAGGTATATTCCTAACTCAAAGAAAATATACCATGGATCTCCTTGAAGAAACAAACATGCTAGATTGTAAACTAAGTGACACTCCTATCAAAGTAAATCAGAAATTGTTCATTGGTGATAGTGAAGAGTTCAGAGACATTCACAAATATCAGACTTTGGTCGGCAAGCTTACATACTTGATAATTACTCGACTAGATATTACTTATGCAGTAGGCATTATGAGCATATTTATGCATTCTCCTACCAAGAATCATATGGATGCAGTGTATAGAATTCCTCGATATCTCAAATCAACATCTAGCATGGGTCTACTTTATTCTAAATCCTACAAATTCAAAATTGAACTTTATTTCGATGCAGACTGGGCTAGATCTAAAGATAACCGTAAATTAACTACAGGTTATGTTACATTACTTGGTGGGAATATTTTATCATGGAAAAGTAAAAAATAGACAATTGAATTTGTAGATGATTTTTTGAAGGAATATAGAGCGATAGCTCAAGTCATGTGTGAAGAAAAATGGGTATCTTCATTAATCTGTGAACTTGGATTTACTTCTATTCAACCTATACCACTACATTATGACAACAATGTAACAATTCTGATGGCTTCCAACCTGTATATCATGAAAGAACCAAACATATAGAAATTGACTGTCACTTCATCAGAGAGAAGATATGTAATCAAGAATTCAAATTGGAGTATGTTAAATCACCAAAATAGAGGGCTGATTTTTTACTAAAGATACTACTAGTAGACAACTCAAAGACACATTATCCAAGTTGAGTGTTCTCAATATCTTTCACCCAACTTAAGGGGGAGTGTTAGAGATTGGTTAATTAATAATCATTATGGGTCTTAGTATAGCTTATGTCCATTTAGTAGTACTTAAGTATGATTAGGGGCAATTTAGTCATTCAAGTTAGATAGCTTATAAATAGGTAGATTAGGGTTAAGTCATTTAATGTGAAGAGGCTGAGCAACAGTAAAAAAAAAGGGGACGCCTTTATGTCTTTTGGGGCAGATTTGAGGCATTCCTCTAATCTGCCAAAATCTGTAAGTTTTTCTTTCATTCAATAATATGATTTTGTAACAATTGCCACCTGAATAATATTGTCGCCTACAATCTCCTGTTGCCGAATCTTTTTTTTTCTTTTCTCCTATGCTCGCAGTCACTGCTTCCATCGATCGAAAGCTCTGATATCATGTTGGAAAACGTGGTTAGTGCAATAAAAGATCAAATATCACAAACACGAGAAAAACAAGTGAAGAGAAAATATGGAGATCGAAGGAGGCGGCAGACCCTCCAAAGGAGGCCCCCTCTCTCTCTTTCTTAACCTTACTCTCTTAATCCTAATACAAAAAGTTCAGCCCTTATATAATGGGTTGTTAAACACGAAATAACCAAAATGCGCTTAGTACTACGGGTAATTATAATAATACCTGAAACATAAAAAATTACTAAAACTGACACTAAAAACAACAGATATTCATATTCTTCAACAACAAGAAGGACCAACGTTTATTTGGTTTCAAACACGACCGTCCAAGCAGGATTATTTTCTACAAGATAAGGCCCATTTTTGTGCCATTTATCTAATGAACCATATCTCACTATTTTAGTGAACATGTTCATTAGGGCCTTCAGTAATTTGTGCTTGAGTTTTTAAATATTACTCAACTTCTACATGCAAGCTGATCATTATGAGACAAATTCCACCCACAACGTTATGTGAAAAACCCATGCAAGTAAGCACATAATTGCATGAACTCATGATGAATGTACTTGGATTGAATGAATGGGTGATATGTTATTATCATTAGTATTATACTCTTGCAGAGTTGTTCTTGGTGAAGCATGTATTGGGGATAATGCTTTTGCTGACTGTTTGGAGACATTTAGTGGTGGACGCGATGATCCAATAAGTGTGGCTATTGGAGGTACTTTAGCTTTTAATAGCTCATGCAATTTCACCCTTTACTTGATTTGTTCTTTTCATATAATGGTGACTTGTACGCATTTTCTTGCATCCAAACGTTCAAAGTGAAGATTTAGAAATTGGTACCTGAAATATTCTCTTTTTGTCCGTTGACTGAGTAATAGTGTCCTGACATCTGAGCGCTTATTTATTGTCCTTTCATGCCTTCCTTCTTTCCAAACACAAAGGAAAATGCTAAAAAGAATTAGACAGGACATATAATTTGCTGGCTGCCATCAACATGTTTCCAAAGCTAACATTACGGTTTAGTTGTTATACTTAATTTGTGCAAGACTAATCAAGGATATGTACTCCTTCCATACACACTATACAATGAGATTATTTTGTGGATGAATATAACAGCTGTTAGGTTATTCACCTTTTAGATTTATTGCAGTTGAAAGTTGTCAGCATGCAGATCTTAGGATTGATTACATTCTTTGTTAGGCTATACAAATGAGCATAAGCTGGCAATTTGGTTAGCCTGTTTCAGTAATTCAAATTTCAGGCTTTTAATTACTCGCAAGCAGAACAGTCTTCAAAAGCAATACTTGGATGGTTACAGACAGAAACCTTGTATAATAATCAATAAATGGTAGGAAGTGGAAAGCTTTTGTTTTTTCCTGAAAGTTCACTGCTATAGTTGGTGCTTTTATGCGATGACAGAAGAAATTCCACAATCATGAGTAACACCATACGATATGGCTTTTCTTATTCCGTTATTTGTCCTATTCAAAGTGCTGATCTTCACTTATGACTAATAACAGGTGGATTTTCCGTTTTAGGCATTCAATTAGGAACATAGAATTGGAACAGGAAAAATAAGCTGCAGAGTTTAGCTGTCTTTCTTGTACCAACCAAAGCTTTCAAAATGAAACAAGTTAATTGAGGAATGGGTGCAACTTGGTAAAAGGAGTCCACCTTTGAAAAAGAAAACGTGAAAAGTCTTGGAATAAACTTCTTCTCATTCAACATAAACGAAACTTACATTATATTGCAGATTGGAGGCATTCCTCCAATCTGCATCATTCCCAAAATCTGCTTCCTTTCTGCAGCCATCCCCCTCTCCTTCCTTAATCCTTCTATCTAACCCTGATCACCTATTAATACCCTATCTAACTTAATTTCCTAATCTACCCCTACTAAGAATTAACTATTTCTAAGATGACATAAGACTCAAAATGACAACCTGACATGAGACAGGACTCTTTTATATGACTTGACTCTCATTACATGACAAGACATGACTTTCCTTAACACTCCCCTTCAAGTTGGGTGGAAAATGTTGATGACACCCAACTTGGATAAGGTCTCCTTTAATAATTTGTTGGTAGTAGCTTTAGTTAAAAAATCAGCCCACTGTTTGAAAGAATGAACATACTCCAGCTGGAATTCTTTATTAGATATCTTCTCCCTGATGAAGTGACAGTCAATTTCTATATGCTTGGTCCTTTCATGATATACTGGATTAGATGGCATCTGAATTGCTGCACTGCTATCACAATATAAGGCTATAGGATGGTTAAGTGAATAACCCAATTCAGTGATCAATGAAAATATCCATTTTCCTTCACACATTGCTTGTGCTATAGTTCTATATTCAGCTTCTGTCGTAGATCTTGCAACAACTATCTGTTTTTTGCTTTTCCAAGATATAATATTACCCCCAAGTAAAGTAACATAGCCAGTAGTTGACTTTCTGTCATCATAAGAACCTGCCCAATCAGCATCATGATTTCGAGTAAAGTAAACCCATTCCTGAAGTTGATTTGAGATATCGCAGAATTCTATTCACAGCATCCATCTGATTTTTGGTTGGTGAATGCATATATCTGCTCACAATCCCAACTGCATACGCAATGTCTGGTTGAGTAATGGTTAAATATATGAGCTTACCCACTAGCTTCTGATATTTATGGATGTCTTTGAACTCTTCACTGTCTCCATGAAAAAAATTCTGATTTACCTCCATTGGAATGTCACTAAGTTTACATTCAAGCATTTGAATTTCTTCAAGGAGATCCATTAGGTATTTTCACTGAGTCAAACAGATACCTTTGTGAGAGTAAAGAACTTCTATGCCCAAGAAATAATGAAGTCTGCCCAGATCCTTAATGTCAAATAATTTATGAAGGCTCATTTTCAACTTTGATATTTCTTCAAAATCATCTCCTGTAACAATAATGTCATCAACATAAACTGTGAGGATTGATATTTTTGTCCCTTTCTTAAGAATATTGTATGATCATTGAGGCTTCTGCAATATCCCAAACTACACACTGCTTTGCTGAATTTATCAAACCAAGCTCTTGGAGACTGTTTCAACCCATATATCGCTTTATTGAGTTTACATACTCTATTGGAGGATGACAAATTTCTGGGCAGTCCTGAAGGTAGTTCCATGTATACTTCTTCATTTAAGTCTCTTTATAAGAAAGCATTCTTAACATCCAATTGCCATAGGTCCCATCCCAAATTTGCTGTCATATTAAGAAGTATTTTGATTGATGTAAGTTTAGCCATAGGTGCAAAGGTTTCTGTATAATCAATTCCATATGACTCATTGTATTCTTTAGCAACCAATCTAGCTTTATATCTCTCCACTATTCCATCTGCCTTATATTTAATAGTAAACACCCACTTGCATCCTACTGTATGCCTATCAGAAGTCAATTGTGTGATGGTCCATGTATTGTTTTTAACCGGTGCATTCAATTCTTCTTCAATTACAGCTTTCCATAAGGGGCACTTGATTGCTTCTTCAAACTTTGAAGTAATCTTTTGTTTTTCAGCATTCATAATGAAAGTTTGATAACTCTGAGAAGTATTGACATAGGAAACATAATTAGAAATTGGATATCTTGTACATGCACGCTTACCTTTGCGAATAGCAATAGGAATCTCAATGTCACTGTCTACTCGCCCTTGAGGATCTGATTCAGGGGAAATCTCTTTAGTACATGGTTCTTCTGGAGCGTACACAATCTTCCACTGTCCTTTCTTGCACATCAGAATCTCTTTGGATTGTTGTTTATTCTTAGTCTAGCTCTCAACGATCTCATGATACTCCCCCTCACTAGGAACTAGTGGTAGTACACAGCTAGGAGTGGGAGTAGATTCGAGTGTTGGAGAATAATAAGGGGTAAATTCAAAGAAAGTAACATCCATGGAAACATATAGTTTTTGAAGCAATTGATCATAACATTTATATTCTTTTTGAGAGGTCGAGTAGCCCAGAAAAATACACTTATCGGACTTGGCATCAAGTTTATCACGATTGGGAAGAGGAATATGTACAAAACAGGTACACCCAAAGATATGAGGTACTAGATGAAATGGTTTGGAGGCTTTATTAAGAGTATGAATAAGACTCTTCCCATGAAGAGTATGACTGGGCATGCGATTTATAAGATAAACAGCAGTAAGGACAACTTCGCCCCAATAGAATTTGAGAACATTACTCTGAAGTAGAAGGGTTCTGGCAACTTCTAGAATATGACGATTCTTCCATTCAGCAAGACCATTCTGCTGAGGTGTGTAAGGACAGCTAGTTTGATGAACAATGCCGTGGGTTTGGAGATAATTTGCTAACTGAGTCCCAACGTATTCGGCCCCATTATCAGACCGAAGAATTTTAACAGTGGCATGGAATTGAGTATAAATAAATTTATGCACAACGGGAAAAATAGATGCAACTTTAGACTTCGATTTCATTAAGTAAACGATGGTAAGGCGAGTACAATCATCAATGAAGGATACAAAATACTTATGACCAAACAAAGAGTTGACTGGACTGGGACGGTGGGACCCCATACATCCGAGTGAATAAGTTCAAAAGGTTGAGATGTTCTAGAATCACTCAAAGGATAAGATGCCCTTTGGTGTTTTCCAAGTTGACAGACTTCACATTCAAACGGAAATTTATTGGACGGGACTCTAAAACGAGGAACAATATAGGGAATTTTGGATGCTGGAAGATGACTGAGACGATAATGCCAAAGACGAAGAGCTGTATCCAGAGAAGGTGTGGCAGAAACACTGTAGAAGGTGGAAGGCTGAGATGAGTCTGCAAGAATGTATAAGCCATTCTGTAATTTACCATATCCAAAGATTTGCCCCGTCTTCAGATCCTGAAATACACAACTAGTAGGATGAAAAGTCACACAACAATTCAATGTACGAGTTAAAGAGCCGACGGAAAGAAGATTGAGCGAAAAGTAGCATGGTTTGGGGGAGCAGAGGATTTTTCAGTGAATCTCTGTTCAAGACCTATTCATTTGAGAATCTCCTAAATGTCATCGGTGCTGGGAGTGGAACAGAGTGTTCTGAGGGATGGCGATGTCGATAGGAATCTGGTTTATCATGTAATTCCCAACAATGATCTCTGGTATGATGCGATTTTCCATAATGGGAGCAGACAAGTTTATTTCTATCTTCAGAATTAAATCGACCATGGCCACGACTCTGGAGTCCCTCTCTGCCACGAAAAGATGAACTGTTATCTCTAACTTGAAGTGCATGTTGTTCGGGAGTAACAATCTGATCTTTCTCAAGATTCCTGTGATCTTCTCTGATTAATAAGGAGTAAACAGTGCCCAAAGACGGAAGTTCATCTCTGCCCAATATATTCAGTTTGACTGATTCAAATTCTGGATTCATACCCCACAATAAATCGAATACTTTCTTCTTTTCAATTGCAGCCTGTCGTTCATTATAACAATTGGAACACTGGATATTCGTATAGTAGAAGAGTTCATCTCAAAGACCGCGGAGATCTGCATAGTATGTGCTGATAGAGCGATTGGCCTGTTTGCACTTTCTGATGCGTTCCAGCATCTCATATTCTTTGGCAACATCTTTTTTCGAGAATAAGCCTTGGCGACGGCACACCAAATGGCATGGGCAGATTCTAAAAACATAAAAGTTTTAGCAATGGATGGAATCATTGACTGGAGCAACCACGATGAGATTATTGGAATAAAGACTGTCATGTGGAGCTGGAATTGGAGAGTGACCCATCAAATGTTCCCATCTCCCCCTTGCTATAATGGCAAGTTCCACATAGCGTGCCCATTCCATGTAATTACGTCCATCCAGCTTAGTGGTGGTAATCTGAATATGGTCTGTTTTTTCAAAGAAACCAGAGAGTTCGCTTGAAGGAGAGAAAAGATCAAGGCCTTTACCCTTGGCAGCCATGTAGGACTAAATGATAATGAAAAAATAGCAAGTATGAGTGGGCCAAGGCTGGACGTTAGAATGGCAGTGGAAGGTGAATAAGTGGCAGAAATTGAACACTCACGATGGCAGCCGATGCAGAAATACATTCAAGGCAAGATTCTGATCATGCACCCAACAGAGTTTGAGCGCTGCTATATCAAACACAACTGACGTCTTGGCTGAAGCAAGAGCAGTCTGAATATGACTACTGTCAAGGGCGAAAATAAGTGGATTTCTTGTGGACAGCGTCTGACAACGTGGAGAAAAAAAATTGACAACAAGATAAAGAAGCAAGAGCAATAACAAGATGTTGGGTGGCACTGGCTAAAGAAGCATTATGCACTGCCAAGAGAAAACGCCTGAATGCAGTCCACGATGGGGGCAGGCAACAAGATAGAATCCATAGGAAGAAAGGGAGGATGTGATTTCAGCAGCAATATATGAGTGCTAGGGTTCACGTGCGCAGAAATCCCAAAGAAAACGTGACATCTGATACCATCTTGGAATAAACTTCTTCTCATTCAACATAAAAGAAACTTACATTATATTGGAGATTGGAGGCATTCCTCCAATCTGCATCATTCCCAAAATCCGCTTCCTTTCTGCAGCCGTCTCCCTCTCCTTTCTTAATCCTTCTATCTAACCCTGATCACCTATTAATACCCTATCTAACTTAATTTCCTAATCTACCCCTACTAAGAATTAACTATTTCTAAGATGACATAAAACTCAAAATGACAACCTGACTCTTTTACATGACTTGACTCTCATTACATGACAAGACATGACTTTCCTTAACAAAAAGAACCAACACCATGGGAGAGGGAGAGAATGAAAAACCATTTTAGTATTAATGTTGCAGATCTTTTTGCCCTTTTCAAACAGAAGACGTTGACTTTAGGTCCACATCCTAACGGAAGTTGAAGTTGCTTTATGATTTCTTTTGCCATTTAACAGAAACTTTCAAGTTAATATAAGATGGTTGAAGGGCCTATATAAGTAATTCTAAGTAGCTAGGGAAACTGTACGTTTTGCCCATTCTGAACTAGTGCTTCTAGGTAGTTTGGTTATCTGGGCTACTCAAGTGTCAAACTTAAGCTGGTCCCAATGTTGGCCTCAGTTTGATATTGACCTTGAGGCCAACATACTTTGGGTAGGTCTCATTTAGCTAGCCTAAATGCCATAGAGGAAACTGTGAAACACTTATGGTCAATCTTGGTCTCTTCGCTTGTGTATATTTGACTTATGGAACTCATCCTTATTATGATAATGTTGGTCTTATAAATAAAATCAATCTTATTGAATGAAAGTAGAAACAACTTATAGAATATGGCCGATTGGAGGCATTCCTCCAATCCGCCCAATAGAAGGAGACGCACGGCACACACTTCTACTGAATTTCTATATGCTTTGTTCTCTCATGAAAACTTTGGATTTGATGCTATGTATAAGGCAGCTTGATTATCACAATGGTATAACTTCATTTGTTCAATACTTCTAAACTTCAATTCTTGAAGCAATTGTTTCACCCAAATTAGCTCACAAGTGGCTGTGACATAGATCAATATTCGGCCTACTGCACTAGGCGAGCAACAACATTCTGCTTCTTACTCTTCCAGGACACTAAATTGCCACCAACAAATACACAATACCCTAAAGTAGACCGCCAATCAATAGGTGAACCAAATTTCGGTTGCATCGAGTAGTATTATACAATTTGAGTGTTCCCTTTATCTTCATACAACAACCCTTGTCTTGGCGCCTTCTTAATATACCTCAAAATTCGCTGCACAACAAACATCCCAATGATCATTATGTGGAGGCGCATAAATTGACTTACCACACTTACACGGGAAAAGAAATATCAAGTCGGTAATAGTGAGATAGTTCGGTTTTCCTACAAGTCTTCGGTATCTATCGAGGATATAGATAAGGTTCTCCTTGATCAGGTAATAGTTTCTTTGTTAGGGTCCATAGGACTATCAATAGGCTTACAATTCAACATACCAATTTCTTCCAATATATCTAAAGCATACTTCCTTTGTGAGACAGCAATACCACTCCTAGAGTGAGCCACCTCAATACCAAGGAAGTATTTGAGTTTACCCAAGTCCTTAGTACGAAAGTGACTACCTGACGGATGTTCCTTCAACTGAGATATCTTCTCATTATCATTGCCGTAATAACTATATCATCCACATAAACTACCAAATAAATACATCGGCCAAGTGAAGAATATTGATAAAAGCCGAATGATCAAATTCACTTCGTGTCATACCAAACTTCTAAACAACGATCTTGAACTTCCCAAACCATGCTCGTGGGGACTATTTTAGCCCATAGAGAGATCGTCGTAACTTGCACACAGGTTTGACTCCCCACGAACAACAAAATCGGTGGTTGCTCCATATAGATTTCTTCTTCAAGGTTACCATGAAGGAAAGCATTTTTAATGTCCAAGCGATATAATGGCCAACGACCAATGGCTGCCACGGCTAGAAATAGGCAAACAAAGGCAATTTTAGCAACTAGAGAGGGTATCACTATAATCAAGACCATATATTCGAGTATAGCCCTTGGCAACAAGTTGGACTTTAAGACGATCAATGTTACCATCCGCCCCAACTTTGACAAAGCATACACCCATCGACACCAACAAAAATTTTCCAAGGAAGGAGAGGGACTAAGTTCCATGTACCACTTGTCGCTCAAGGGCAAGCATCTCATCAATCATGGTTTGCCTCCAACCTAGATGACTAAATGCCTCACCGGTATTTTTAGGAATTGAAACGAGAGGACAAAGAAGACACAAATGCATAATATGATTGAGATAAACGATGAAAACTCAAGAAATTATAGATTGGGTGAGGATTTCGAGTAGTATCGAGTACCTTTTTGAAGAGCAATAGGAATCAACTATCTCATTATACTCCCCCTCACTAGGAACTAGTGGAAAGACAGAAGATGGAGTTTGAGTAGAATCGAAGGAAGTAGAATAATAAGAATGAAATTCAAAAAATGTTATATCCATGGAAACATACAGTTTTTTAAGCAATGGGTCATAGCATTTGTATCCCTTTTTAGAGGTCCAATAGCCCAGAAAAATACACTTAGTGGACTTGGAATCGAGTTTATCACGATGGGGAAGATGGATATGTACGAAACAGGTACACCCAAAGATACGAGGAACAGTTTAGATGTTTTATTAAGGCAATGAATAGGACTCTCCCCCTGTATGGAATTACTGGGCATCCAATTTATAAGATAAACAACAGTAAGGACATCTCCCCAATAGAATTTGAGAACATTACTTTGAAGGAGAAGGGTTCTAGCTACTTCCAGAATATGACGGTTCTTTCGTTCAGCAAATACCATTCTGCTGAGGTGTATAGGAACATGTAGTCTGATGAACAATCTCCTGTGCGTGTAAATAATTTGCTAATTGAGTTCCAATATATTCTCTCCCATTATCGGACTGAAGGATTTTAACAGAAGCATTGAATTGAGTACAGATAAATTTATGCACAATAGGAAAAATAGAGGCAACTTCAGACTTTGTTTTCATTAAGTAAACGATGGTAAGACGAGTACAATCATCAATAAAGGAGACAAAATACTTATGACCAGACCAAGAGGTGACTGGACTTGGACCCCATACATCAGAATGAATAAGTTCAAAAGGTTTAGATCGTCGAGAATCACTTAGAGGATAAGATGCCCTTTGGTGTTTCCCGAGTTTACAGACTTCACATTCAAACTAAGATTTATTGGACTGGACTCTGAAGTGAGGAATAACATATGAAATTTTCGACACTGGAAAATGACCAAGACGATAGTGTCAAAGACGAAGATCTGCATATGGAACTGGTGTGGTTGAAACGCTGTAAGAGGTGGAAGGTGGACAATCATCTTCAAGAATGTATAATCCTTTCTGTAGTTTACCATGTCCAAAGATTTTTTCCGTCTTCAGATCCTGAAATACACAACCAGTAGGATGAAAAGTTACACAGCAATCCAAGGCACGAGTTAAAGAACTGACTGAAAGAAGATTTATCGGGAAACTTGGAACATGATATACTGATGGTAAATCTGAATTACATGTAGATACACTTCCCTGTCCAATCATATAAGTGAAAGAACCATCTGCTAATTTAATCGGTTCCTGATCTTTAAGAGTCTTGTAAGCTGAAAAGTATGAGGAATCTCCTACCATATGATCGGTAGCCCCTGAATCAATTATCCAAATTCTAGAATGAGAGTTAGGAGAGTGGGTACCCTTTACTGTATGTGTAGCTTGAGCCACTGTCGTTTGGGTAGAGGAAGCAAATGATTTGTCAGAGAATTTATGTTCAAGGCCTTCTAGTCTTTTTATAATCGCCTGAATGTCATCAGTGCTAGGAGTTGAACTTTCTGCAGAATTGGTTGAGGTATTGCGATTTCGATAGTAATCTGGTTTGCCATGTAATTCCCAATAATGATCTCTGGTATGACGAGATTTGCCATAATGAGAGCAAACAAGTTTTTCTTTGTCATCTGAACTAAATCTACCACGGCCACGGCCACGGCCATGACTTTGGTGTCCACCTCTGTCACGAAAATGAGAATTGTCTCCTCTCACTTGAAGTGTATGTTGATCTGTACTAATAACATAATTCTTCTCAAGATTCCGGCGATCTTCCTCTCTAATTAATAAGGAGTAAACAATTCCCAAAGTAGGAAGCTCTTCTCTGCCTAAGATATTCAATTTTACTGATTCAAATTCCGGATTTACATCCCACAATAAGTCAAAGACTTTCTTTTTTTCAATCTCAGCATTTCTTTCATTATAACAGGCAGAACACTTGATATTCGTATAGTAGAGTAATTCGTCCCAAAGACCTCGGAGATCTGCATAATATTCACTGATAGACCGATTGGCTTGTTTACACTTTCGTATTCTCTCCAGAATCTCATACTCTTTGGCAACATTCTTTTTTTTGGAATAAGCATATGCTACTGCACACCAAATCTCATAGGCAGATTCAAGAAACATAAACGTTTTTGCAATTGATGGAATCATTGACTGGACGATGATATTAATGCATCTTCTCTTTTCCAGGTGGAATAAAGACTGTCATTAGGCTCTGGAATTAAAGATTGACCCATCAAATGTGTCCATCTCTCCCTTACTATAATTGCAAGTTACACAGATCTTGCCCATTCCATGTAGTTTCGATCATCTAATTTAGTCGTGGTGATCTGAAGAGTATCTGTTTTTTCAAATAAGCCAGATTGTTCGCCTGGATGAAATGAACTGGCAATGCCTTTACCTTTGTCAGCCATTAATAATGAAATCAGAACTAAACTCTGAAGGAAGTCTGAATCGTGTAGTGTAGTAAGGCAAGATGATCACGATTTTACAAAAAAATTGATGAATAGTATTTGATGTTGCTCTACAAATCTTATTTCTGGAAATCTTTTGCAAGAGTCATATATAATGAAAGTCATGCAATAGGAAGTCCACGTCTGCCCCCTTGTGTGTGATTCTTCACCAATGGTCTTCAATTCCTCAGTCTTGAATAAAAGGAAATCACAGCAAAAAAAAACTGAATAGCGCAGATTGAATATCACGATTCCACTGAATCTCGCAAACTAAATATTGCAGACTGAATCAAATGAAGGGCCAATAGATATCAATCCCACTTTGAGAATATCACACACTGAATATAACAAACTTGTGAATCAAATGAATATCGCTGAATCAAATAAATATCGCAGACTTAATATTGCGATATTCTGCTGGAGAATATCGTGAATACGATGGAAGGGCAGCAGCTCTTGGTTCTTGTTCCTCTTCACCACCAATATCCCCAAAAAAAAATCTGCGTAGTATCAAAGCAGCACGATTTTGCCTGTCCGTTTTCACCACTAATCCAAGACTTTTAAACACGATTTTAATGATTAACAGGCCGTTTAAGCTCTGATACCATCTTATAAATAAAATCAATCTTATTGAATGAAAGTAGAAAAAACTTACATAATATGGCCGATTGGAGGCATTCCTCCAATTCCTCCAATCGGCCCAATAGAAGGAGACGCACGGCACACACTTCTACTGTCTGTTTCTCTCTTTTCTTATTTTCTGACTAAACCCTAATTAGCTATTAATACTCTATTCTAACTTAATTTCCTAATCTACCCCTAATAAGTATTAACTATTTCTAAGATAACATAGGACTCCAAATAACAAAATGACACGACTTGACTCTCATCACATGACACGACTACTTTCCTTAACAGTTGGTGCATGGGTAGAATTAAGAACTTATGTTGGTGCTTGTCCAAAAAAGAAATTTTAGTGAGTTCCCACCAAGTCCGCTGCTTATAGTTAAGAATCCTTGCTGTTCAATATTTAGCACAGAGTTGATCTTTATTCAGGAGACTTGTTTCAGCCAGTTGCTCAGAAACTTAAGACAGCCTCAGCTGAGTTGGTTGATGAAGGGCAGAATTATGTCTACTTTCACGTTAGTTCTCTCATTCAGAGTAAAACTGTAAGGTTTTTGTTTCTGTAAGCATGTCAATGTGTGTCACTATCACATAAAGAATTTGATTCTGTACTAGATAAGAATCCCACAATAGTTGGTTCAAGAGGCATGCTGATAGGTTATTATTGTTTATGGGTTCACATGAACCTTTTTTGGAGCACTAGTTTCACTTGGAACTTGTCCTTTCATTACATATCATTAAGTATTATGTTTCATCCCTTCTTTCTGCTCTTTCTTCCCTTATGATGATGCAATCTATAGCATCAGTGCATTAAAAACATATCATGGAATGACAGTGATCACAGCAAGGCAAAAAACACTGCTTGGAGACTTATTGCCTTAGTTTACCTTCAAACTTTAGGCTTCAAATATCCTGTTTTGCAGCTCTCTTGTTCTGCAGCAGTCACACTTTGCTTATTCAATTCACATTGATGTCTTATTAACCCTTCTCATTTAAGTAGATAACATGTTAATTCTACTTTAATAATTCCCCACACATGGTAGGAACAGTTTAAAAGGGACGTTTCGGTGAAGTGAAGTACTGCTTTGTGCTTTTACTTCTGTATCCCTGAAGACATGAGCACCTGTCCAAAACATCAAACCATCTTCATTTGTGCTCCACTTTTGACCCGTACCAAACAAATCAGTGGAAACAGATTTTGAACTCTGTCTTGCATAAGACTAAGTGATTTTCCATAGGAACTCATCAGATTTTCTAGAGAGGTACTGTTTCCAATTTAGCAACTATAACAACAGAGAGGCTCTGTATTGAACTTGGTCCCCTTATAGTGGTAATATGTAAAGACTTGGCTAATGGGTGTACCATTGACAGGGAGCAAGTCTGAGCTGAAAAATGACTAGAAGCGATGAATAGTGAATACAGGAGCTCAGGTGTCTGTTGCCTAATTCAATGGAGTATAACATCTTTCTAGTTGTCTCACTAATTTTTCAAATTTTGTTTTCTGATACACGATCTGTGACTGTCAACAGAGAAATGGCTTTCTAAGCTTCAATAAAACTTCACCTTTGTATGAATTGCTTGAGTAATATAGTCACGTGGATTTGTTTTCATGTCACCAGTATTACAGCACAACTTCAAGCTGATCGTTTTGTATTATCACTTTTCATTTAAACTCTTGAGATTTTTTTGTGTTATTTTTATGCTTTGAACTCGTACACTTGGTGGATAGTTTCAATTTATGTAATCATAAGATCAATAATGTACATATTTATTGGAATATTTGAACTTTTATAGCAATGTATAACAAGACTAATTTTTTTGCGAGTTAGTTCCTGTATTTTTCCCTTCCTTTCTGAACCTTTTAGTTCTCTATTTCTCTTAGGTCCTGTTATGTCAAAATACATTGCCACATTTCGTGAACTTGGTAGCTACAAGGAGCTGCTACGCTCTCAAGTAATCATTTAGCACTATTCTTATATTTATTTCACACTTTTTATGTTTCAGTTCACCTAACATATTTGTCAAGTTAAAGATTGTCAGTGCTATGTTAGATTAAGCTGAATTCTTAGTTATCGTGCCAGAACTATGAAATAAAGGGTATTGATAGATTAAGCTACATGACAGATGGACCTAACGTAAGCTTAAGTTGATCAATACACTGACAGTGGTTATGGAATAACCTATGAGGCTATACCATTGCCACAAAAATGAGGGACCATGCAGTTCTAGATTCTCATGAGCTGTAGAAATTTCCCTGTTCTGAGCTGAACTGCTTATTGGTAAATATTGTTGTGGTCATTTCACACTCATCCACTTGCTTGTGTTACAAGAGAGCAGCTTGATTTTGTATTTTGTGTCACTTGGGCTTGTTATAGTTGTTGTCCTCGTATGTTTATTCTTAAAGCAAATGAGTTGACTCTAACAGTAGTCATTTATATCGTTTTGGAAATTTATCTCCCTGGTTCCCTCTTTGTTTGTTTCTCATGAAATGTTTTGTTGGAAAAACTTTTCCGGAAAATGTCAAAGCATTCAAAAACTATGTCACATGGGTGCGGGTGCGGGATACGGCAAATTTCAAAAATTTTGAGTGCGGCAACACGGCTAGGGTATATAATATTATATATTATATATAATATTCAAGCTACATAAATCAATCATAATACAACTAGTATTTGCTAATTTTGGGTGCCCGTAGGTATCAATTAGAGTTCCCTCATAATGATCTTAAACTTACAGTGATTTTACGAGCTGCAAAATATCCAAGTTATGGATTCAAAGAGTTTCAAGATCTTTTGTAGGATATAACATATACTAGTATTTGTGCTAGAATCCACTAGTGATGTCATACTCTTCTGTTCTATTGATCTGGCAATGTTCCTGGTCTTTAAATGTGTTTGGTGACAGAGATTATTATGTGCAAAGGCATACAGTATGGAGTCCAATTGTACGCACCCAAAATCATTGAAGCAGCTTTATATTGTATAAAGCTATAATAGTAAGTACACAAATTTATATTAAAGCAAAACATATAAATGGTAAAAAACTACTAATTTCATCATAATACACAAATCAATCTTCATTATTCAGACCCATTTATCCATGAGTTACAAAAAAAAAAAAAATTGCAAATTTTTTTTTTTGGACATGCCGCACCGACACGGTGTCGGTGTCGCACCAGTGTCGGGGTCGACACTCCACCCCTTAGAAGTGTATGTGTGACTTAGTTCAAAAATATTCAAAATTCAAAGAAGACTAGGGAAACATGAGCAAAGCTTTTCCTTAGTACAGTCTCCATTATGCAAATACATAAAGTTATTTAGAAAAGGATTATAAAAAAAACTTAGATAACTAAGAAACTTATATGCTTAGAAATCTATTGAATGGTAAAAGTAATTTTTAGTATCATAACAGAGTATGAGATGATATCAAACATTTATTGTCATTGACTGAAAAAATTCAAGTGCTGTAATGTTTCAGAATGTTATTGATATCTTTGACCATCATTCTAATTAGCCATTCTTGATGTCAAGTGATACAGAATTGTGTAGGTAGGAGGGGCAAGTGATCCTTGTGAGCCTAGCTTGCTTTCTTCATACATTCACCTATGGTAGAGAAGCATGTATTGCTGAAAGTTGCATTTATCTGATTTATGACATAAATATTATAGGAAAAGCTTTAGTGTCTTCCAGGAGGGTAATCAAGAGGTAGGATATGTAGGAAAACGTGGTTAGTGCAACGAAAAATCGAATATCACAAACAAGAAAAAGAAGTGAAAAGAAAATATGGAGATCTCTCTTTCTTAATCTTAGTCTCTTAACCCTAATACAAGAAGTTCAATCCTTATATAATGGATTGTTAAACATGAAATGACCAAAATACCCTTAGTACTACAAGCAATTACAATAATACCTAAAATATAAAAAATACTAAAAACTGACACTAAAAAAACAGATATTTATATTCTTCACCCTCCTCAAGTTGGGAGTGAGATACTTCAAACTCCAAACTTGCCAAAAAAAAATATTTTTTCTTCATTTTTTTCTTCTGATTATCCAATCCTCTTGGTTGTCCCCTTTTCATCAACCTTCTTGGATGCAACATTCTTCATCAACCTTCATGGTTGTCCTTAAGTAGCTTCTTGGCTGCAAAAACTTTAACTCAGCCTTCTGGGCAACTTCTTGGCTGCAACATCTTTCAGTAGCTTCTTTGGTTGCAACATCTTCAACTCAACCTTCATGGCCGGTCATTTTCAGTAGCTTCTTGGCTGCAATAACTTCAACTCAATTTTCCTGACTGGTAATTTTCATCATCTTCTTTGGCTGCAAATGGCTGCAAAACACATTTCAGGAGTCCTCATGACTGCAATATTCACCTCATAAAAAAAATAGCAACAAGTTTCTTCACAACAATCAAACTAATTGGACTGCATTCTTACATACCGATTTGCATATCAATCATCATCCACTTCACAACCACCTCCAATCTTCATTTCATCAAACACTTGGTGTGTAGCTCACTTCATCCGCATCTCCACTTTGCTCCCCAGTCACATTTTTCATGAGAGCATGAACCTTCCCCACCAGCATCATGCTTCTTTTGATAATCAACAATTGAGTCATCGTACAAATCCTTCTTCTCTGCAGCCTTTGCCACATATGGAGCTTTGTCCTCTTCGCTCATTGATCTCCATTTTGCACCACAAGCTTTTATAACAACAGTCACCCCTTTAAAGCTTGATGTAGTCTCCATGCGGAATTGTGTAGAGATTAATGAGCTTTGTGGATAAGAAAACATTATTGGGTTTTGGCAATGACATTGCCTGATGTCGACACCACCATATCCTCGTGCGGCGATCGATCGAACAATCATCGTGCAACCCTTATATCGCCAACCTTTGCATATGCAACAATCAGCGATGTCCAAGAAATAACATCTCGGTGAGGCATTTCATCAAACAGTTGGTTCATAGTTCATTTTATCCTTATCTCACACTGCTTCCTTTTACCAGTCTCCACCTAACATATGTATCCATTTGCACATGCTTGTCACCATGTTCAATTAGACTTGAAGGTTACGTGCACGCAACCTGAAATCGGCACCTTCGACGGACCTCTAGACTATTATTTCATCTTTTTCACACTCTGCCATTTCCTTGGTGCCACAAGGATACGACGAGTCATCGATAATTCTCTTGAACGTACCATCTCTCAAAGTCGTCCTGCTCAGGACCCTCTGATATGATCGCCAATGCGCAGGCAGCAGATCGGATGCCAAGATCAAGTTGAGGCCCTGCTAGTGCTTGCTGCAATCCTCGTGGTCTCCCAATCTAAGGCAGTCTACTTAGACACCTCCATCGCGGCCGACAACATGCACGGCCGTGTCGTTCGTGGTGGCATTGAATCAGAGGTTAGCAATGACATGGGGAAGGTCGGTGAGCACGAGTCGAGCGCCCATTATCTTCGTTGCAGTGATGCCCACCACGCCCATTCCTATCAATATTTGTTGATAATCGAAGGTTGAATCGCCCAAGTTGCAATTTGTCAAAGCGCCAAGATATCAAAGCATCCAAATATGGATGTTACACACCAAGAACACAACAAGAGTGAAGAACAAGAGAGTCAAATGACAAACAAAAGTTATGCTAGATAACATACTTTATTAATAAGAGAGTGCAGTATTTATAGAGGGATTTACACATCAATGAGAGAGGAAGACGGACAACTAAAGGGGGCAGCTACAAGTGCTGGCCAGACTTGGCCAACACTTAGCCGTTGAATTCCAATTGCTACTTGCTGGCCAGGCAACTAGTCGTTGGCCAACAAGTAGCCATTGACCAGCGTATCTATTACATTTAACACCCCCCTCAAACTTACGATGTATATACCGAAAGTTTGTCCAACAAGAAATGAAAGCGAGTGGCCGAGAGAGATTTGGTGAAGAAATTAGCTAGTTGCATCTCTGATGTGACATAACACAAAGTTATCTTCTTTTGTAAGTATTCTTCACGAATAAAATGACAATCCATCTCAATATGCTTTGTCCGTTTATGGAAAGTGTTGTTGGAAGCAATGTACATGGAGCTTTTATTGTCACAATACATAGTGACAAGTTTTTTAGAAGTAATGCCCATATCGATCAGAATAGCTCTAATCCAAGAAATCTTTATAGCAGCAGTAGCCATTGCTCGATATTCTTCTTCGGTCGAAGAGTGGCACCTTTAGTTGCTTCTTGAACTTCCAGTTGTAGAGTGTCTGTTGTTGACATCTCCACCTGAGTCAGCATCCGTATACACAGATAAATCAAAAGACAAAGAAAAAGTTAAAAGAAACCCCTTGTTTCTAGAGTTTTTTATATATCGAATAATGCGCATAACAACACTCATATGAACATAGGTAGGTGCTTGCTGAAATTGACTACCTGTATGAACTCCATGAGAAATGTCAGGACGAGTAATAGTGAGATAGGCAAGAGTACCTATGAGTTGTTTGTAGGGTGTGGGGTCATCTAATCTTTCTCCATCAGTGGATCTTAACTTAGTACCAAAAGCTTCTGGAGTATCCACTGTTTTGTTGTCTGTGATACCGAATCTTTCAATTATATCATTTACAAATTTAGTCTGAGATATAAAGTAACCACAATTATTTCTAGTAATTTTAATACTCGAAAAATAGTTAAGAAGGCCTAAGTCTTTCGTGTCAAACTTCTGGTGAAGGTTATGTTTAACCTCTTCAATCCGTGTTTCATCACTCCCAATGATGATCATATCATCCATATATAAGAGCAAAATAATAATACCTGCATCTATCTTTCGTAAAAAAAAATAGTGTCAGTATAATAAGATATAAAGTTATGCAGATGCACTAATTTTTCAAATCGATCAAACCAAGCCTTGAGGGATTGTTTCAAGCCATACAATGCTTTTTGCAGTTTAAGAACATGATCCCGAGAAACATTAAAATCAGGAGGGAAATTCTTGTAAACATCTTCAGTTAAATATCCATTCAGAAAAGCATTTTTAACATCAAGTTGATATATATCCTAATTTTTAATGGCACTAAGAGTTATGAGAATTCTAATAGTAGTCATTCTAGCAATGGGAGCAAACATTTCATCATAATTAATTTCATATTCTTGCGTATAACTCTTGGCAACCAATCTGGCCTTATATCTCTCAATATTACCATTTCTATGAGTTTTAATTTTATAGACCCATCAACATCCAATAACCTTCTTATCCTTAGGCATAGGTACAACAATCCATGTTTGAGCTTTGTCTAAGCCTCTAAGTTCATCCCTCATAGTATCTTCCCATTTCAAAATACCTTTAGCTTGATGATAAAATTTGGGTTCTTTTACTTAGTAAAGGATTGCAATCAAATTTTTTCGTTGAGATTCAAAAAGATTTATAGGAAACAAAACGTTGAGGAGGTTTTGAAACTCAGGGTTTTAAACATGTGTTATCAGATTCTCTATATCGTCTAATATAATGTAGTAGAAAGGGTTCAATGATGGGTTGTGGATCAACAGTTTCATTTTGGACATCACCAGACTTACGAGGAATATCTTGATGAGCTTAAGAGTCATAATCATCATCTTCTTTTAGATTAAAAAAATCTTGAGATAAAGATGGTTCAAAACTTTCGAAAGATTTAGTGTTATAATAAGCATCATTTTCAAAGAATTTTATATCCTTAGACACATATAATTTATCATTAATAGGATAAAAAAATATGTCACCTTTTTTGTTTATTCCATAACAAAGAATTTTTTGCCTATGTTTTCTCTCAGCTAAGCCATTTTGTTGAAGGGTTTTAGTGTAAGATTTTTTATGCAAAATTTTATTAGTTTCAATAAACTTTTGAAACTCATTTGACACGTATTCTCCTCCTGAATCAGATCTAAAAATCTTAATAGTGGAGCCAAATTGATTTCTAACCATGTTACAAAATGTTACAAACTTTTCAAATACTTTCGATTTGTGCTTTAAAAGATATATCAAAGTAAAGCGAGTAAAGTCATCTATAAATATCACATAATATTGAACTCCTACCTTAGAAACAATAAGGGTAGGACCCCAAACATCAGAATGTATTAATTCAAAAGCTTTGCTTGGTACATAATTTCTTTCTCAAAAAAGAAGATGATGCATTTTTCCAAGAACAAATTCTTTACATTTAAACTTTTGTTTCCGATTTTTTTTTAACAAAGAAAAATTACATAATTTATACATATCGAAATGTGCACGTCATTTATGCCAAAGAGTAGCATCTTAAGCTACATTACAAGAATCAAAATTTGGCATAACTAAACAATCCATTTTGTATAGTCCACTTTTTCTATGGCCTTGACCAATCACCTTCTTCGATAGGTAATTCTGCACCACACAATGCTTGATGAGAAAGTGACTATACAATCATTATCACAAATTTGAGCAACCGAAAGTAAGTTTAAATTGAGTTTACATTTTGAATTTTAAAATTGTCTTTTTCAAAATTTCCTACTTTTTCAATTTAAAGTTTTGTGTCATCGGCTGTAAACATATGCTTTCCAAAGATATCATGAGATTCATTTAAGGATTTATCACAATGAGTCATATAAAAAAAACACCTAAATCTAAAAACTAAGACACCTTAAGAAGTGGAGAGAGCGTTTCCGAAAATACTTGCCTTTTCTTTAAACATTTCCTCTATATATGCTTTGATGTTGGTAGACAAGACTCATCTTTCTTTATCTTCCATAACTCCCACATTTCCAAATTTCTTTCAAAGAATAGGACAAATAGTTTTAATATGCACATTTTCCTTGCAATAGTGACATATGGTACTCTTGTTTCGCCATAGTCCCGTGGGTTTCTTATTTGTTCCTTCTTTTGGTCTTTCGAAGCTTTTCACATGCGGGGCTTGTATACATTTATATTAGCTCCCGGTTTGGAGGCGGCAAGAATGGTTTCTTTTGCAACATTGATGTTTTTTAATATTATTTCTTCCATACAAGATCGGCCCAAAACGAGTCTCCTTTTGGTTAAGGTTTTCTATGTATTAAGTTTGATTTAATGTTTTCAAAATCATCTCTTAAGCCGCGGGTAAACAAAAAGAAATATTGATTATTCAAAAACTCTTGAAATTCATCTATTTTTTGAAGTTTTTCGAATTTATCAAAACTTCTAAGTTGAGTCTATAATTCCAAAAACTCATTGTGATAGTCTCTAATGCTTAAATTTCCTTGCTTAAGCATTATCGTCCTTTTCATTAAATTAATTTGAAAGACAAAATCATCTTGAGAGTAAATTTTTTCAAATATTTACAAGTTTCAAAAGCACTTTCGAAAATACTAATTCTATTTCTAAGTTTTTCATCTATATTTTGACAAATAATCCAAGTTATTTTAGCATTAATCTTTTTCCAAGTTTTTAGATCTTTCTTATATTTTTCATGTGCCTTAAAAACGTCATCATCATCCAAACCTTCAATATCTAAAATCGGTTCTTGCAGCGTGCCATCAATATAATCCCAAAAGTCTTTAGACAAAAAATACTTTTTCATGGTCCTTGCCTAACTTTGATAGCATTTCGGGTTAAGAATGCATCTAAAAGATTTATTTTTGCTTTCTATTTTATGCAAAAACAAAAGTTTTAGAATTACCTCAAGTTTGAAATGATTTCACAAAATTTGCAATCTTAGCACACTTACCGATGTACTCGGATTCTTCAAAATGAGGCTATGATACCATGTAAATATTTGTTGATAATCGAAGGTTGAATCGCCCAAGTTGCAATTTGTCAAAGCGCCAAGATATCAAAGCATCCAAATATGGATGTTACACACCAAGAACACAACAAGAGTGAAGAACAAGAGAGTCAAATGACAAACAAAAGTTATGCACTTTATTAATAAGAGAGTGCAGTATTTATAGAGGGATTTACACATCAATGAGAGAGGAAGAGGGACAACTAAAGGGGGCAGCTACAAGTGCTGGCCAGGCTTGGCCAACACTTAGCTGTTGGATTCCAACGGCTACTTGTATTACATTTAACAGTTCCAACGCCCAATTCTAGCTCGTGAATTGGGGATTCGTTCCGATCGATCGTTTTGAGTTTTGGGATGGAAGGAAGAACCCCGTCATGGTCATCAAGGAGGGAAATGAGGGTGGCAGCCGCCAACCATAGCTGGAAGGAGAGGCCTTAACTCGGGAGCTATCGGATGTTGCTGCTGCATTTAACTGATTGCAGGAAGTAGGGTTGCTCTTGCTCTTGCGGTTGGTGCGCTTGTTCCGCATTATGGGTGCGATCACCGTTCCGTGAGAAGTCCTCGCGTCCATCTTCTTCTAAGTCTTCGGCGAGTGCTAAAAGAGAAAGATCGAGATTGTTGTCCGTCATTGCTGCACTATCGTATATGTCGGCCATGGTTTCACGCTTCTCTTCGAATGTCTACATCGGTGCTCGAAGAAAAGAGGAGCATTTCGCCATCGTGCATCGAGTTAGAAGCGGATGACCTCAACGCCCCAACTCAGGCAGCGTCATCTATGGCGGAGGCTTTCAGTTCATTCATCCACCGAATCCTTTCATCGTCAACGATGCTCGCTCCTTCGCTTCACCCTCTTCCCTCACGAGCGTCCGATCCCGGCCTCCAACTTTATGGTTGAGCCTTAGCGTCTCTCTCTCTCTTCCCGTGAAATGATTATCGGGCAAGAAATAACATCCTCTTATACGACATTTCCTCGAACACCTTATGAGCATCATCAATCTGGCCTATTTTTTTAATATTTTTTTTCTCATAAAACTTATTCGCATCCACTGCTCCATCGATCGATGACTCTAATACCATATTGGAAAACGTGGGTAGTGCAACGGAAAATCGAATATAACACATAAGAAAAAGAAGTGAAAAGAAAATGTGAAGATCGAAAGAGGAAGCAGGCCCTCCAATTTAGGCCGCCCCTCCTCTCTCTTTCGTAATCTTAGTCTCTTAACCCTAATACAAGAAGTTCAACCCTTATATAATGGGTTGTTAAACACGAAATGACCAAAATGTCTATAGTACTATGGGCAATTACAATAATACCTAAAACATAAAAAATACTAAAAACTGACATTAAAAAAGTAGATATTCATATTCTTCAACAGGATCTTCGAGTCATTAACAAGATAATGGATGCCATGTTTGTATATTGTGTTTTCATTGCTTTCTCTCTCTCTCTCTCTCTTTCTTTTCTTTTCTCTTTACTTCGAAACGTATAAAGAATTAATCTTCTTGTGGTCAGTTTATAAATTCAACATTTATAGAAAAGCACGGGGAAAACTTTTATTGTCTTTCAAGAGTATGATTCAAGATTAGTGTTTTTATTTTTTGTTATAGGTGGAGCATATGTCAACTGATCGCTTATTGCAGTTCATGAATGTTGATCTTCAAGATGTAAAGGTATCGTCCATATTTAATCTTCTTTTTGATCCACTTCTATGATACTTATAGAATAAGGTTTGCACTGTTGTGCATAATAGTTGGTTTCATTTGTTGATAAAGGGGAGTTTCCTTGTTCTTGTCCAGTTCAAAAATTTTGTGGTGATAACTGATCATACTCTGCAGTATTGTTATTATTGTATCATAATGTATAGTTCAACAGGACACATTATAACATTGGAGCCTGATATGATAAAACTGAGGATCCCAAATCATTAAACATAGATAATCCCACTTTGTTGTGCGAGATTGTGAGATATGGTAATATCATGTGTATGTGGTGGCTCTTTTTGTATGACTCTGATGCCTTTCCTTTGGCACTCGAGAGATGATGACTCATGGCCTTTTAAGACTGTTTAATTCCAAAATGGTCATTCAATCCGGTGATGTTTTTATCCATACTTTGAATCTCCATGGATATCTCCAGTTTTTCTGTTGAGTGATGCTGATTGCCAACTTGTCTGTTTGTCTGTGTGTGTCGGTATGCACGTATGTGTTTACATTAACACTCATGAGGTTAATATCTTCTACTAGTTCATGTTGATTAACATTCATTCTTGCTGTTATTACGGTGAAGAGAATAGCACACACTTGAAAGGAGCTTTCATGACTTTTTCCCTTTTCTATTATTTTCCTCTACTAATATGTGCTTTTCTATCATTGGATACTGTAGGATTCACGTCGGCGCCTTGACAAAGCCACCCATGCTTATGATCAGGTACAACTTCGCTTCTGTTATCTGCTGAAGGTTTTACATGATAGAGACCATAGTGGAAAATCTTAAGCTGTGTTAAGAGGTTTGAAACTCTCATGTGATATTCAAAGTTTTTATGATGGTTTTTTTCATCGGCAATGAATTAGCATAACATAAAATGATGGAGCGAAAACTATAACTATTATAATCTTGTTTTACAGAGTGTTGCTGCTAAGAATGTATATCATGATAAATCTCAGTATTTCCACAAAAGGTTAACATTTACTGGATCTAGAGAATATCGCAAGATTTTTGGTACTTCAAGGTTCAAGATGATTGTGAGATTTATCACTATGGTAGATGGATGGTACTCAAGTTTTGAAGAGTGCTCAGACCTTGCCTTCTGTTTGATGAATTGGATCCTTGTGTAATCCTAACTGCAATTTATTATGTAGAAATACTTGTTATATTTTCTTTCTTTCTTTACATTTGTCTGCGATTCTTGGTGTATGTTCAAAGCATAAGCATCAAAGTTTAGTCTACGTCTTATTCTTGTTATCCTTTTGTTCTTGTATATAGTAAATTTGTGAACTTTAGTGAAACATAGTGTAGATTGCCTTTCTGGCAGAAGTAAACAATGATGCAGTCTCGTAATCAAGAAGTGCATTTGACCATGTTGTCTTTCTATGGGATTTCTTCATGTTGCCTACCGATTTGTTGTTGTTGCATGACATAATAGGTTGCCCACAGATGAAGGTATCAAGAGAAACAGGTTCAGGATTCAGGGTTCTTAAGCTTTATCGATAGTATCATGGTTTATCCTTGTTTCATTTTACATTGGAAGCCAGATCCTATGATTCTTCTAGTTTGCAAGTTTCATGATTGTTTTTTTAGTTCTAGATATTAAGTTCAAAATCTCATCAGTTTTTAGTGTCTCCCATCCATTTCAAATACTGCTCGTGTGTGCCTTTACTTTGTTGTACTGCTAAGAGTTTCTATTGATGGATATCAGTTGATAATTTGAGTCAATTTTCTAGTAAAATTAAATGAATCTTCTTCTGTTTCAGAAGTTTGTACTTTGTAGCTATAGCCTGTAGCTATTTAAGCATCACTTTTTTTAATACAAAGCATTCTCGAGATCTTAGACTGTAGCTTCATTACATATAATGAGCGTCATTTGTTCTTCAAATAGTTCACATTGAAATTTTTTTTGACCTACAATTGTCAATGATTTTTTTGGCAACTCATTCTGAAAAGAAGGCTTGAAAAGCTTATTAGCTTTTGGTGTCTTGCTTCAAGTGCAATGAAGAGGACTGCTGGAATTCACTGTTAGTTTTGTTGAATTATTATAAATTTCTATTAAAGGATGTCTTATGGTGTTGCATGCCAATTTTCTAGTATGGGAAACAATTGAATCTTGTTATCGTTTCAGTAGCTTCCCTTATAGCTATTTCAACATTGCCTATTTTTGTTTTCCATTGGGATGCTTCAAATTAACCATGTTGAACTATCTTTTGACCTAAATTTGCCAACCGTGTATATACTATGGGTATTGTTGAAGAATATGATTTTAGAGTCGGTTTTAGTAAATTTGATGTTTTATGTATTATTGTAATTGCTCGTAGTACTAAGGGCATTTTGGTCATTTTCTATTTACAACTCATTATATAAGGGTTGAAAGGTTTATTAGGGTTAAGAGATTGTGAGTAAGAAAGAGAGAGAGAAGGGGGAGGCCTCCATTAGAGGTCCTCCCCCCTCTTTCGACCTCCACATTTTTTCTTTTCCTTTTGTTATCGTTTTGTGATATTCGATCTCTGCGGTGTTCTCACATTTTCCAACATGGTATCAGAGCATTTGATCGTTAGGAGCAGAGAAAAAAAGTAAAAAAAAGGACGAGTTGAGGTTTGCGAAGAACGTGGAGCCGAGAGAGGTTGGGCATGAGGAGGATAGTGTTATTCGTCCTCTCCATCACATGTTTTATGCTAGAAACGCACGAACCTCTTGGCTCTAGCGAGAGATAGAGATAGAGATGGATGCGGAAAAGGTGAAGCAACTTAAGTTGTTCGTCAATCAGTGCAAGGAGAACCCTGCGGTTCTTGCAGACCCTTCGATCTCTTTCTTCTCGGTGATCCCAAACCCTAGTTCATCTCGGTTGGGTTGCGGTTTTGGGGAAATGGATCCGGCAGAACTCAGGGAATTATTGGACGACGAGTCGGCGACGATGAAGAAGATCAAGGCCGTGACATCCGATCTCCGGGTCCTGTCATCGAGATTCGTCTGAGAGAAGGTGAAGAAGAAAACGGAGGTTGAGGACAAAGAGATCTCTTCATTGTCTTAAGCTTTCCGGTACTTATAGCGAAAGGAATCTGTCTTCTCGAGATGCTCACGATCGCCTTCCTCTCTGTCTCGTCCCCGTGCTGCACCTGCATCAGGAGAGACAACGTGACCTTCAACGGTGTCGCCGGAGTCACTGTTGACGACAAGCGCAGGCGCTTGCTGTCCACCTCGACGACCTCATCGATGCTGACGATGCTGACGACCGTTCTGATTTGTTTTTGGATACCCAAAGTCAGTATGATGGATAACATGAGATCGAAGGAGGGGGTGAATGGCGAAGGAGAGACGTTTCTAGGGCCTCTTCCTCTGTCAATCGGGTGAGGTAACGATGGCAAAGGGGGAGTCAATTCGAAGCAGATATGTCGGGTTACCAGTGCAAAGCTTTCCATTAGAGATCACAAGTCAGACCCCAACCTAAAGAATATTGCGATGGAGGGAACTTTTGATCAGATCAAGCACTCTAGCACCTTGGTTCGGGAACTCATTGTCAACGTTAGTGATGCGGGAGTAGTGAAGAGTATGGTTGCATCTCTTTCGAGTGGCCCTGGCCCTGCGAGCAACTACAAGACCAAACTCTACGAGAACTACTAGACAAAATCCTTGCCAAGAAAGATAGCCGTTATACTGAGAAAATGCAGTGTCAAAAGGCTTATATACAACAGTTATGCGGATGTGGTTTTCGATGGTATACATGATATACACAATACAGATGAATGATGCACAACAACTGTTTGATGAAATGTCTAAGAAGAGCTGATTCACCTGCACATCAAGTGTTTGATTCAATGCCTAAGAAAGATATTTACCTGCACATCAAGTGTTTGAGGAAATGTTCAAGAGGAATGCAAATTCAAAAAAAAAAAGAAAATTTCAGAAAATATAAAGTAGTACATGATGATTGTCTTCATTGGAAAAACAACTGAATGCAAATAGAAGGAAATATAAAATGCAGAAAATCAGTCTTTCTCACTATAAATGCATGACAAATTAAATCATAGAAGAGGCCAGAGAAATTTGTTGGTATAAAATGTGGCAGTATCACTAAGAAGTATGAAAATTAAAACCTTGAGTTGCTGAAGTAAACGTCCAGAAGGGCTTGAAAAGCGGCTGCAGTCACGATGTGAAGGGGCGTAGACCGACTAGTATGAGCAAAAGTGTGTATTCTGCAATTTGAGTGGTAGAGAGAGGGAACTCAACCAACACATCGATAGCAGCCACCATGTAAAAGGGTGCAAGAAAATCCGTGTGAAGTGTGGATGGTGGAGTAGTACCTCCTATCACAAAAGATCAGCTTTCTCAAGAGTAGAAAATCATGACTTTGAAAGTGTAGCTGCCTAATCACTTCATGGGGAAGAAGAAAGAGAGAGGGAACAACCGACACCTATAGAAGGGTCGTGTGTTACCCATGTATTTTTTGATTGGTCAAGTTGATTTAAAGAAGCCTCAAAGAGATCATTAGTGCACGTATGGTGAAAAAAGAACCAGTTTTTTGGCAAGTTTGGAGTTCAAAGTATCTCACTCCCAACTTGAGGGGGGGTGGGGATGTTGAAGAATATGATTTTAGAGTCGGTTTTAGTAAATTTAATGTTTTATATATTATTGTAATTGCCCATAGTATTAAGGGTATTTTGGTCATTTTCTATTTACAACTCATTATATAAGAGTTGAAAGGTTGTATTAGGGTTAAGAGATTGTGAGTAAGAAAGAGAGAGAGAAGGGGGGCGGCCTGCATTGGAGGTCCGCCCCCTTCCTTCGACCTCCACATTTTTTCTTCTTCTTTTGTTATCGTTTTGTGATATTCGATCTTTGCGGTGCTCTCACGTTTTCCAATAGGTACAAGATGGTCTCAATTTTTATGTCCTTGTTTAATGCTGTTATGAATTTTTTGTCATAGGTACGTGAAAGATTTATGTCTTTAAAAAAGTCTACACGACCTGATATTGTTGAAGAGCTTGAAGAGGTAAAACTACTGTTTTAACACACTGCTATTTACTTGGTTGGACCTCCTTTTGGCCCAGCACTATGAGTCATTTTTGTTGCAGGATTTCCATAATACAAGGTCAGCATTCGAGAGATGTCGCTTCAATCTAGTATGCTAACGCTTTTAGCTTCTTATTTACTTGTTTGCCATACCTTCCTTTCTTGAGGTTATAACATTTTACTTCCCTTGTCATGTATCAGATAAGTTCCCTTGCCAATATTGAATCAAAAAAGAAGTTTGAATTTCTAGAATCACTTAGTGCAATGATGGATGCTCATCTACGATATTTCAAGCAGGTATGTTCTGTCATATATTTCTTTGTCTTTTGCATTCATTTTTTTTCCAACCTATTCGTTTGTTTTGCTATTTCATGTTCAGGGTTATGAATTGCTACACCAAATGGAGCCGTTCATTCACCAGGTTACAACACATAGTTGACTGTAACTGTAATTGCACACCGCTGGTTCTATTCTGTATATTCTTACATGTTTGTCTCTTTTGCACATAAGCTCTTGGTTTTTTGTGGTGCAAGGTTTTGACTTATGCCCAACAGTCAAAAGATATGGCTCTTGCTGAGCAAGATGAACTTGCAAAGAGGATTCAGGAGTTCAGAACGCAAAAAGAGTTAGAAAACTTGCAAATTGATGTGGAGCCCTCAAGAACTGGTGATGGTATTCAGGTTATTGGTTCAAACTCTTACAAGACAATAGAGGCACTGATGCAAGCAACTGCAAATGGTAAGGTAATGTGTATCTATGGCATCCTTGCTGTCTGATTTGCTGTAGGATACATTCCCTTGTATATGATCTTCTTGGCTTTCCAGGCTTTGATTGCAAAAGCTGAATGATTGAATTTTTGAAGTTGGGACTTCATGTCAGCCTTATGCTTCTTTTCCATTGTCTTAAGGGGGTTGGTTGGTCCAGCCTCTATGCTTATCGTAACCAATTGTTCCTTTCAGGTCCAGACAATCAAACAAGGTTATCTTCTGAAGCAATCTTCAAGTTTGAGAGGCGATTGGAAAAGAAGATATTTTGTGCTTGACAGCCATGGGACACTTTATTATTACAGAACACAATCGAGTAAAACTATGGTAAAAGTGCATTGCGTACAAACTATATTACTTTTTATATAATGAAACCAAGGTGTGGACTTCCTTGGAGTCATGATGTGATTGGTTTGCTACATAAATTGTATTAGATTATGCAATTTATAAAATAATTATGCAGTTGCAAGATTGCTTTACAAAATTGGACAAAAATGAAGTTTGATACATTGACCATATTCACTTCATGATCAAAGATGAACTTGGATATGTTGACCGTGTCTGACATGCTTACATTTGCCATGTTACATGATTGTGTTGACACCTATCTGTGTCCTAAGGATGCTTCACCCAGAAATCTGTCACACGCACAAGTCTGCATGTGTGTTTCTCTCTCTCTCTCTCTCTCTCTCTCTCTCTCTCTCTCTCTATATATATATATATATATATATATATATATATATAGAGAGAGAGAGAGAGAGAGAGAGAGAGAGAGAGCTTGCTTCTTTATGTATTCAGGGACGTATATCTCAACAAGGGGGAGGGAGGCAGTGATTTTATTCTTCGGGTCATGTGCTTATGTGGATGCTTTAGTATTCTATATGCTTCTATATGAAATATGTTCTGAATAATTTTGAGTTGGTGCTTGCTTCTTTATGTGTTCAGGGACATATGACTCAGCAATCGATCGGTACATCTGAGAGCAGCATGTTTGGTAGATTCAGATCTCGTCACAAGACACCTGCGACTGATGAGAACCTTGTCTGCAGGACAGTGAATCTTGTCACTTCAACCATAAAGATCGATGCAGAACAAACAGATTTACGATTTTGCTTCAGAATAATTTCTCCTCTGAAAACATATACTTTGCAGGTGTGAGAGCATCATATTTTCATACCTAGTTGTAATTTTAGAGATTAGGTGTTGTTCACTCTTCTTATGTATTTACACATGCACTCCCTGCTTTTAACGTGAAAATTAAGTCTAGAAGGATGTTATGAGTTGATCTGAAAAAGACTTGAGTTTTGCAGGCAGAAAATGGAGCAGACAGAATGGATTGGGTTGATAAGATAACTGGAGTTATAGCATCTCTTTTGAATGCTTCCTTAACCGGAGAGGTGCGCCTAGTAGCTTTCTCCATCTTTACATATTGTTGGAAAGACATGAGGAATGCCACGAGGATGATGTTTCAAAGCTATTGCCATATGCATGAATTGCCTTTGGCACGAGGAGACAGTTCTGTTATTGTTGTGTTAACAAAAAGCAATTCACAACATTGTGTAATGGAATGTAATCCGAATATGTTAAGTTGAAAAATCTTATTAAAATGTTAAAAATTATTGAAAGCGATAGAGAAACATGTATATGTTGAAAATGTCGTTGTCCAGCCACTTGACAAGGGAACATGACTAAAATAGTGCTTGCTGTGACATATAAATAGGTTTTTATTACGTGATCACTACTTTAGTAAGAGTGCATGTTGGTCTTATGGCATGAATCTTGTTGCTTTATGTGATGTTTTATTGACCAGATGTATATGCCTTACTTGCAGCATGGTCGTGGAGAGCTAGGTACAAAGACTAACAGCTCTATTGATGCATATAGTTATGATTCATCAGTGCTACATGGTCAGATTAACGGTACATGCATAAAGGGTGATGTCAACTTTCAAGATCACAATGGGGTTGCCAGGATTCTCAGAGAAGTTCCTGGAAATAATACATGTGCAGAATGTGGTGCTCCAGAACCGGATTGGGCATCTCTCAATCTTGGCATTCTTCTGTGCATTGAGTGCTCTGGTGTGCACCGGAATCTTGGGGTTCATGTTTCAAAGGTATCAACATATCTCTAAATATTTGCCTAAACCTACGTCATATGAGTGTGGGTGCAGACGCTTGTAATGATTATTATGTAAAGTCGATAATAGCTCGTAAAACTATTGTGATTATCAAATAAATAAAAAACCATTAATTTATGAATCAACGCCGATTACTGTTTTCATAACTCAGTAATAAACAGATAATTGATCAAGATTCATCAAGTGGATTAGTCAACATTAAAAATACAAACAACAACAACTAAGCCTTTTCCCATACTAGACGGGGTCGGCTACATGGATTCTTTGTTTCCACAGATCCCTATCATGTGTCATGTTATTATTTAACTCACAATAAGCTAGATCATTCTTTATTGTTTCTTTCCAACACTTTTGTGTTGTCCTCTACCTCTTTTAGTACTTTCAAAATCTAGTTTTTCATACCTTCTTATAGGTTCTTCTTTTGATCTTCTTTCTATATGTCCAAATGACCTTAAATGATATTCTCTCATTTTATCCTCTATTAGTGCTACACATAATTTATTTCTAATAATCTCATTATGTATATGGTCTTTTCTTGTATGACCACTCATCCATCTCAACATCTTCATTTCTATCACAGACATCTTTTGTACATGTTGATGATTAACGGCCCAACACTCAAAACCATAAAATATGGCATGTCTAATTGTTGCTCTATAATATTTACCTTTTAACTTTAATGGTATCTTTTTATCACAAAGAATACTTGATGCTCCTCTCCATTTTAACCAACTAGTATTAATTCTATACGTAACATCTCCATCAATTCTTTCATCACTCAGAAAAATTGACCTTAGGTATTTAAAACTTTTCTTTTGGGGGATGCAATGTGTGCCAATTTTAATTTTTGTGTCCTGTGAAGTAACCAAATGATCAAACTTACATTCCATATATTGTGTCTTTCTTCTACAAAGTCGAAAGCCTTTACTTTCTAATGTTTCTCTCTATAGTTCTAATTTTCTATTAACTTTTTCCTTAGACTCCTCCACTAACACAATGTCATCTGAAAATAACATACACCAAGGTACTTCATCTTGAATATGTCTTGTTAACTCATCAATCACCATTATGAATAAGTATGGACTTAAAGTCGCCAAATGTGAGAGTACCGCAGAGATCGAATATCACAAATTGATAACAAACAGTGAACAGAAAATGTGAAGATCGAAGGAGGGGGCGGGCCTCCAATGGAAACCCCCCCTCTCTCTCTTTCTTAATCACAATCTCTTAACCCTAATACACACTTTAGTCCTTATATAATGGGTTGTAAAACAAAAAATGACCAAAATGCCCTTAGTACTATGGGCAATTACAATAATACCTAAAACATCAAATTTACTAAAACTGACCCTACCCCCTCGAAGTTGGGAGTGAGATACTTCGAACTCCAAACTTGCCAAAAAAATGATTTTGTTTTTGATTTTCCTAGCCCTCTTGGTTGTCCGTTTTTCAGCAACCTTCCTGGCTGCAACATTCTTCATCATCCTTCATGGCTGGTCATCTTCAATAGCTTCTTTGGCTGCAACATTTTCAATTCAACCTTCATGGCTGGTCATCTTCAATAGCTTCTTTGACTGCAATATTTTCAATTCAGCCTTCATGGCTGGTCATCTTCAGCAGCTTCTTTGGCTGCAAATTCCAGCAACCTCATGGCTGCAAAACACATTTTAGCAGTCCTCATGACTCCAATCTTTACAAGAATCGACAGATTGGAGACATTCCATCAAATCTGCCTACAACTCTACTTTGGCACCCACACACAACTACCTCTCTAACATTTAATCAAACACTTCATGTGCAAGTAAATATCTCTCTTAGGCATTGAATCAAACACTTGATGTGCATGTTAATAATCTCTTCTTGAGTATTTTAACGAACACTCTACGTGGAGGTAAACTTCTCTCTTGAACATTTTATCACAGTTAGCTCATAGTTGTAGTGACAGACGTAACTGATTAAAAAATAGCTCCCATACTCTCCTTTTTGATGCATAAGATTTATCAATGTTGTCCTTTGACTTCGGCCGAATAATTTAGTTCAGGAACAACAGGCTGAATTGGACGTTCCCGAACCACGCCTCAACTCCATCGAAATCAGCAGACACCATCACCAGACACCGCCTTCCACTATGTCTATAGTCAACATCCAAAAAAAAATGCGAAGAGGGTACCTATCCACCATGACCACGTTAAGCATCACGACCCTTGTCGGTTACCCTAGCCACCATCAAATCTCGCCCCTCTGTCATTATCATCGCCCAAAGAGTCCCTTTTTTTTTTCTCTGCCCATCGATGCCTCCACAGCAGCTCGCGACCACTGAAGACCTTCGGTGCCTCCACAGCTGCTCGCGATCATTGCCCTATTGTCGTCCTCATCTTCCCACTTCCTTACATCATTTCACCGAAAGATGGATAAGACCAGAGCAGAATCAGCTTCCTTTCCACTTCCCTCTCGAAGAGAGAGAGAGAGAGTCCATTTTATGCGCACCCCGCACACGCGCACAACAGGACTTGGATGCGTTAGAGAGGCGTATTCAATCTTCACGCAAGGCCACCACCGCACCCGTCAGCCATTGACGAACGACTTCACGATCTGCCAAACTCTCGATTTGGGCTTCGAAACTTACTCCCCGTCCATGCCCTCATTCCGGCAACGGGGATCAAAGAGTACTCCATCCTTGTTCCTGCATCGTCCCCTAGGTCTCCATGTTCCCACAAACCACGAGAGGTGCTTTTGATAAAAAAATTGCAACCTTAATCTACACAGAATCACCTTAAAAACAATCCATGGAGTGTCGCCTACCCCCAAACTGAGATTACATGACTCACTATAACAAGGTACACTCCGAACAACACAAACATGATGTGGAAGTCGTCACGCGAGGGCATCGTTCGCAAGCTTCAGACAACAAGCCCAAAAACTCACAATTGTATACGCACGAAAGCTACCTCAAGAGAACACACTACACGCTCATCCCTTTCAGCTCTGATACTATGTTGGAAAATGTGAGAGCACCGCGGATATTGAATATCACAAAACGATAACAAACAATGAAGAGAAAATATGGAGATCGAAGGAGGGGGCGGACCTCCAATGGAGCCCCCCTCTCTCTCTCTTTCTTAATCACAATCTCTTAACCCTAATACACACTTCCAGCCCTTATATAATGGGTTATAAAACATAAAATAACCAAAATACCCTTAGTACTACAGGCAATTATAATAATACCTAAAACATCAAATTTACTAAAACTGACCCTAAAAGCATATTCTTCAAGACATAATGTACAAATTTAGTGAGGAGTATATTTACTTGATAGTTTTGCTGCTCTGTTGTGCACTCACATGGATTGTGATTTTGTTTATCATCTTCTTCATTACTCTGTTCCCACATTTGGGATTGACATAACGTGGTTTGAGAAATATCAGACATTTGAGCTTGAAACTCATGTTGTTGATGGCCTCTGGCTTTTGTTCAATGAATATATAGTTCCTAATTGAGAACATTCTTGTTGAGATTCACTTTTTATTGTTTAACTTTTCAATAGGCTCATCTGGCTTACTAACAACACGATGACATAATCATGGCCAACCTGATGACAACAATTATTTAGTGTGTTTGCAACATTATCTAGCTTTCCTTGTCAACTGCAGGTTAGATCTCTAAGATTAGATGTCAAAGTTTGGAATCCGGTGGTCATTGATTTGTTCCAGCATTTGGGTAACACATTTTGCAACTCAGTGTGGGAAGCGATTCTTCAGATTCATGAAGAGAGGTCTGTTTCTACCAAATTGTGACAAGTAGCGGATCTTAGGAGTTGCATGCTTTAAATGGATTATGCATGCTTGGATAAGCTTTGCCAGTGCATACTTAGTAGACATGCATCCGTGTGGAAAATCATATCATGTTACATGACACCTATCTGTTCTAATTGAATCATTGTTACAGGAAGAATGAAGAAGACATAAATCTACCACTTGCACACAAACCTTCTCCCAAGGATCCTCTCTTCAGGAAGGAGAAGTATATCCAAGCCAAGGTACATATTTTGCATTACTTTTTGTTAATTCAGAGAGGGTTTGTTTTTGTTATAAAGATGCATGACACACATACACACAGCACACTGACAAAAGCACATACACACAGTGTATAGATACACAAATATGCTAATGCAGTTGGTGTTTGTTGGAAAATTTATATTGAGTTCCTTTCCTTGGTAAACTCTTCTGAACAGTGCAGAGAATTGAGAGCTAGAAATGAACATACAGTAGAAAAGAGCAATCTCAAAAGGAGATTGTTTTAGAATTCCTTTTCAAAGCCAGGCAAAAAAAATGTGACTTATGACTATGTATGCAATGGATTGGATTCAATGTGCTAAAAAGATGGAGAGAGCCTAAAGAAAGATGAAGCCCTATTTGGCTTATTATCTCCTAGGATCAATGTGCTAAAAAGATGAGAGAATTGATGAATATTATAAGAGGGGATCAATGCAAGTTAGTTAAAATAGAGAGGTGCATCAAATATGATCTTGCTTATTTTTTCGGGAGTTAAATGCTAGTAGGATGCAAGATTGAGCTTGATGATGACTAGGAAGTAGGAACCCATGTAGTTCACCCCACTTGTGCAAGAAGGCTTGGATTTAGTTAAAGTTCCCTTAATAACTTGGGCATATCTGGAAATAGTGTGATAACTTTTGTAGGATATAAGGATCTTTTCTTCTACATATTTAAAGGTCACCATCTTAAGTCACTGATTGTAAGTTTTAGCTAGAGGATTCAAGAAAAGGGGGGGGATTATGCATAACTAGAAACAAATCTTGATGACAATGAGTCCTTTGAGTACCCACTAAGCTGTTCCAGAATACAAGTGTATTCTTTTTCATATTGAGATTTTTAACCATAGGACTCATGAATTCATGATGCAGGGTTCTTCTTAGTGGCTTTAGTGTTTCTAGCTTAGCTTTAGATGTGTGCTCTTGTGAAAGATAGGGTAGTGGAAGATTGAGTAGAACGCAATACTAAATAAAAGTCTTTGAGGAACATTTTTGACATGTGCTATTTTCAAAGTTGTCTTTCATCAGCAATCAGGCAAGTTTCTTGAAAGGCATGACCAAGACAGTTCAAGCTTCATATCCTTTAGAAGGCGTTCATGTAACTAAAAAGGTTCTTGACAGTGGAGCTTGATACTCTCTTGTGGACTTATTTTCTTCTTTCTTAGCAAGATAGAGATAAGGAATTCTGGGGCATAAATATTGGTTGGAGCACCTCAAGTCCATAACTGAAATTGAAAGTGTTCCGAGTTTTTCGGCAACCATTTCTGTGGTGCACATATTTTCTGTTTTAAGTTATGGACAATTATGGGCAAGTTCCTAATGATCGTCACATATTTGTTTTCATGATAGCTGTTTGTCTCTGTTGTATTTGAACATATTGTGGATTTAAGGTTTCAAACTAAAAGATCAAGTGAGAATCTATCTTCTACAGTATGTGGAGAAACTTTTGTTAAAAAGGGAGGATGACTTTGGAATGAGTTCACCTGCTCTTCTCATTTGGAATGCTGTCAAGAGTAATAACATCCAAAAATTATACCGCCTGCTGGTTGCTTCAGATACAAGTGCCAATACTATCTATGATCTGGCTTGTGGTAGCGATCCTTGTCCCCTTGTGGATACCTCTGAGTTGGATGGCCACTGTGATGAGAAGAAAAGGTATGATCCAGCATTGTGCCCAAGACTGGGCGATTTGAATGGGGCACAACATTGCTGGCAAGGTTGCTCCTTGCTGCATTTGGCTTCTCACGGCGATGACCTTGTCACAGTGGAACTGCTGCTACAGTTTGGTGCAGACATAAATGCTCAAGATTTTCATGGTAGAACTCCACTTCATCATTGCATTTCAATGAGAAACAGTCAGTTCGCCAAGTACCTAATGAGAAGGTAAGAAAAATCAAATTTGACTATCCTGTTGATGATTCGATCTTATACGATTTATCTCTTTTTCTGCAATCAAAATACATTAATCTTTAGCGCATGAAAAAATTTCTAAGAAGTTGCATTTGGAATCATGAACAAATTTCTTTTAAAATGTTATAAAGTTGTCTCTTGTGGAAACATGAAAAACTCCTATGGACTTCAATACCTAGTCATTCTTGGTGCCATTCAAACTCAAGGATTCCTTGAGGATTTTCCTAAGAACACCCTTTAGCTTAATAGGTAGTAGCTTTTTTTCCTTTTTGCTCCACAAGTTCCAAGAATGTATGCTTACAGAAATTTGAATGTGCATAACATTTTCATAGTTCGTAAACCATGGCAATTCTGATGCATCTTTTTGTATTCTGGTGTGCAGAGGGGCACACCCATCAATCAAAGATGCCGGGGGGCACTCTACATTAGAAAGAATGATGGAGCTTGGTGCAATCACTGATGAGGAGCTTTTCATTCTTCTCACAAATGACTGAAGGAGAATGCTCACGTCCATACTGGAAATGTGCATCTGTAAGCGTTGGTCTAGATCTCCATGCATTCTGTTTTTTGGTGAAAATGACTAGAAGGTGTCTTCCGGTGAACAGTTTGTAATCTCAAGGACTTCTCTAGCCCTACGCACAGCAGGATACAGGCTGGCATGTGTAACATGTTACTCTCGATGATGTGGTGCTCCTGTGCTACTAGATCTATACCGTAACAAAATACATTTTGTGGATTTATCATGCATTTGACTGGTAGTGTATATGTTGCCTTAAAAAAATGGAATGGAATACATATTGCACAAAACTTGTGCCTTATGTTTAAAATGTCACACCATTTTATGATCATTTCATGGAGAACGTGATGCCCATGATATAGGAAAGTAACTGAAATTCCTTTGGAAATCCTCACTCTTAATGTGATAGAGAATATGATTGCAGATATAGAATATTAGAATTGAAATAGTTGGATTTATTACTAACATAAGTGTGGACAAAGTGCTGTGTGTATGCATGGTTGTGTGCTTGCATGTCTACAAACAAATCCAGAAAGTATCACTGGTAAAGTGAATGGCAAAAACGGGCCATTGTTACAAAGAAAGTAATATTTGCCACTACCATTAAATATTTATAATATTGAATATTGTAACAAAAAGATTGCCTTCTTAGTTGGCCATTTTCTTGTATGCGTTCTACAAACTACACGAGTATCACTTGTAAACAGAATGAGAAAATTGCCCTGATGCTACAAAGATTTGTAAAATGTACCGTTGTGTGGATAATGCAGAAAGACTAGGATTTGTCTTGGAGATGAAACAATGCGTTCCAGTGTTATCCGTATCGCACCGTATCGTACGTATCGTATCGTGGGAAGCCACGATACGATACGATACGGTACCCTGATGCTACAAAGATCTGTAAAATGTACCGTTGTGTGGATAATGCAGAAAGACTAGGATTTGTCTTGGAGATGAAACAATGCATTCCAGTGTTATCCGTATCGCACCGTATCGTACGTATCGTATCACGATACGATACGATACGGTATGATACGGGCGATACGCCCAAAAAAAAAATTTAATTTTTTTTACAAGTTTCTGGCCTCTCTTCGCCTCTCTTCACTTCTTTATGCTTGTAATTTGGGTTTATAATTTTATTTATTGAATAAAAATAATTTACAAACAAATAAAAATTGTGACAAAATCATTTTCCTTTCTGTTGCCAACTTTTAGGTATATTTCTGCTAGCAGTTTCTAATTTCATGAGATCGCAAACAATTAAAAACATTTGGTTGTCTCGGTTCATTGAGTGGGCATTTCACAACTTCACTATTTTAGGGTTCACCTTACGTGACTTCCATTGAGTTGAACATGATCAGCGTGTGTGAGGCTTAACTGAGTCTGTGAAGTGAGAAATGAAACTCAAGCATTAGTTAAAAATCTAATTGTAAGAGAAAAAGGGATATCATCAAGTAATAATATCACATCACTGAGGTGTCATAGAGTCAATAATCAAAGAAATTGAGCTCATTGTTTTGCTCACATATGAAAATTAGCAAATATGACAACTACATGTACAAAGATAGCAGTTTGTTAATTTTGATATATTAGATGAGTGGATTATGGAAGATAACGAAGAAAATGCACTCCTAACCGAAGAAGACATTGCATGAATTAATTTGAAGTACAACAACATCACGAAGGAGATGAAGATTTTCATTTTAAAGCAGAAGGTGATGAGAAACTTTGAATCTTTATCAAGTAGAAGATGAAGATTATTTAGTTAATAATCCTGATACAAATTAAAATATGTAAAATGTAAATGTATTTCATTTTTTGCTTCAAAATATATAATTTTGGATCCAATTATTCAATGTTGAATGTTCAATATGTGCTAAACTTTGCATTATATGAATTTAAAGCAATTATCAGATTTTTCCAGATTTATTTTGGACTTTTACTAATTTTCTTAATTTTTTAAATAATTTTTGTATTATTTTAATATTAAAGTATGATACGATACGATACGCCCGTATCGTGGAGCCCAGCGATACACGATACGATACGCGTCAGACAACACTGATGCGTTCAGCTTCTTCCGAATCCTTCATTGTACAAGTTGTAAAAGATATTCTTTATCAACATAATTTTCCTTGATGAAAAATCATTATTCCACATCAAAAGGTTCTGCCTCAAGAAGTGTGAAAGATAGGTGGCTGTTTGATCGATAATCTATTGTTTTCTTCTCATTTCCTTTGACACATTTGAGTTATCCTTGTGGTAGATGGATGGTATCTCAACAATAGTGGGCACGATGGTCTTCGATGTAGCTGCTGCTTGATGGGAAATTGCAAGATCGTTGATTATGACTAATAAATTCAGCAGGCAACCCCGTTTCTCTGAATCTGCAGAAACTGTAGCAGCAACAATAGATGATGGCTGATTAGATCACGTGCTGGTTGGTGTGTATTTCATGACTGAAGAACATTTTGGTCACTGGCTGAGGTCATGCTTTGCTGTTAAATGCGGTCTGAGTGGCACATTTATCTAGGATCCTTCCATCTTTAGATTGTTCACAGAGATATTGTAATTTATTCTCCATTGTATGGTACAATCAACCATTCATTTGTTGTATACCACTAGGCAGAGCATGTCTAGTAAGCATTTCCCGAATGGTGTCAGTTTTTGATACTCTGTCTTGTCAAAGTTTGGCTTCTTCCTGCTAATTGTGTTGGAAATTGGAGAAATAAAGATGAAGCATTAGCAAACAAGATTGGACAAATGATGAGATAAAGATGAAACAGTGGGAGGCGAGTGCGATTAAAATGCTTCTGTTGAATACGGGAGGCCATTTTTCGTACAAAGGCTAGTCGCATGAGAGATGCTCTCTCCCAGCATAACTATCATCTGGCATGGTATCTTCTCTACCACGCTGTGATGGTGGACATAACAATCATCTAATCATGGTATGTCTCCAGAATGCCACGAAATTCTTCTTGAGAAATGTCATAATGAAATGCCATGATAAAAAACCTGATCCCTAAGAATCCAGCTTCTGGTTAGGGTTTAGGCACCTTGATTCGGGTATTTGTCGGCCTGAAGCAACCTGACAAAGTCAGGTTGGGCTGTGTGGACCCAAACCCAATCAGTTTGCGTCTTTGTTTTGTAAAATGATGGATCGGATTACGGTGGATGCACTTCTTGACCGGTATGAGAAGTGACTCGAGAACGAACTGGAGACAACCTGATGTGCAACGCCTAGCCATGAGAGTTGGAGATGCTTCTGCTGGTGGGTGTAAAGCTTATCTTGAGAAACGTTATGATGGACGGCCATATGCACAAAGTTCGTCTAACAGCTGCTTCATAAGAGATGGTTTTCTTTATGAATAATGGGATCGGTACTGCTCAAATCTTACTGTTTTAAATTCTCGACCTTGGTCAAAATGCACCTCATTTCTACATGAAGCCATGAGCAACCACGCTGTTAGGCAACTTCCAAAGCTGATTATAAATCAAATATATTCTTTTTGGTACAAGACGGGGCTGAAGCCCCAAAGGCAATTCAAGGCTGTGGGTTGCAAGCTGATGAACGAAGCGGTTCCTCTCAAGAAGGATATGATAGATTTGAATTAGCGAGTCCTTTATCAAGTTCATGATGTATTTAAACATGGGACAGTGGTTGCTTGTTTCCAGCAGAATCCTCTTCATCCATTTAAATATTTTTAATCCAGTTAGAGCTCTTGAAGCTTCAGCTGGGGCTGACCTGCACCGATTGATGTTTCTTCAGAAACCATCTATCCAGCAACCCTGATGATCTCGTAAAAGTCCTTTGCTTTCTGGTCACCCTTGATTACCTTATCCCTTGCAAATTATTTTTTCACCCATCCTTCCAATGGCATCCATTTCACATTTTTTATATGAGAGCCATAGAAACCCGCATGACCACTTATATGGGTAGCTCGTGCCACATTATGGCCTTTGCTGGAAATCTTGGGAACCCAAGTACCATATTTAAATTGCATATATTTCTCTACTTACAAGTCGACCCAGAACAAGTTAAGCGATAGGGGTGATGACGCCACAAATTTTGTGGCAGGATTGGTCAAAAAAAAATGCCGGTTGACAGTTGAGACAATGACAAATGCCGTTTACTGATTATGCTGCATCGGCGATATATGCCAACACGGAAAACGTGAATGAGTGTACCAGATAAAGATGAACATGAGGTTGAGATCACCTCGTACGAACATAGCCGCCTTCATCCAAGTTGGCCATGTAGGAGGTTGCAACCCCCTCGCATCTACACACAGCCTCACATGTGCACCGTAACAAGAGTCAAAATTGGCCATGCCAACGCTGACAACTCGTACAGATTCCACTACCCTTTTGTATGGACGAAGTGATTGTTCTACAAAGGTGTGGTGGAGAAACATAAATGGCTAGGAATCATCTGGCATGAGAAAGAAGAGAGTATAAAAAGAGTGGAGAAAGAAAGAATGATCTTCACACGAACACCAGAACATGGTTGGAATTGGGCCATCACCCAAAATGCCGATGAACGTGGTTGGAATTGGGCCATCACCCAAAAGTCGCGATCGACGATAGCCCAGGTAAGTTTGGTGGCCCAAGACCAACAGCAAAATCCCAACTCATTAAAGGACTTGGGAGGGTAAGTCCTGAGGTGAGAATGTAGATAAAGTATACCCACCACCAGATGCCAATCACAAGTCACCTCATCCTCGGATGTTGGTGTTCAATTGTCTGGTCTTGTTGTTGATCATGCCGAAGAGTCAAAGGAATCGACTAATCAAAAGGGTACAAAAAGAAGGCGAAAGATACATCTTGCAAATATCCATGAAATTTCCTAAGCCACAACAACGAGAACCGCTGGCGAGGATGATCAAACCATGAGTCGATACTCTCATTGGCTAATGGGTTGAGAATCTAGCCCATGCAAGGAAGACCAAAGTGTGTGGACCACGGGGAGTGATGGTGTGTGGCAAAAATGACATCTCGAAAGACAATGTATTTTGATTCTCAACCAAAAATGGCAGTGCTCGTCGGCTAATGGGTTGAGAATCAAACCAAAAATGACATCTCGAAAGACAGTGTTTGGCAAAGAGTGAAGAAGAGGCACCAAAAGTCAACATGCAGCTTGTCAATCACCAAGAGCAAAGACAATCGTCACTCCATATGATCCCAATACCCTCACCAAACTGTGAGTCGAGAGGCCTCGAGCTCAAAATCGATAGATACGAAAGAGTACTTCCAAGATGAAAACGAGAATGTTTTTCCCCTGCAGTTGTGATGCATGCTATGAGTTTGACCCACCATTGGATCTGAATATTAGTAAATGGTGATGCCATTATCAATGTAATGTAAGTCTCCCTTAAGAAAATTGGGAGATTTGTTGACGATCACATGAAAGTGGAGATGACAATGACAGACACCAGAGGGTGCCTTGTAACGGAGGTCACCATGGGGTAAGAAGTCCACTACAATAGTCTTCATGGTTGATGCAAGACCATTGTATGCGGCCTTATTAGGGCATGATTGGATTCATTTGAACTAGTGTGTGCCTTCCATTCTCCATCAAGAGTTAGTGATGTGGAATGATGACATGGGACCGTAAAAGGAGATCCTAACCCTTTTCCAGCCAATGTCAACATCACCGATGCCATTCTCTACTCACCTCACGTGCATCCCATAATGAACCTTGAGGACTATGAGACCGAAGAAGACTACATGTGCCGGTACACTTAGAAATGTTTCTAAATCAAGAAGGTCGTTTGTAGGACACAAGCCAACCAAGAACCACGAACATCCACAAGCAACTCTGCGAGATCCTTAGGCTCGGCTGGAGCCTATGGATAAGAATAAATGACAGCCATAGTGGATGTTCAAGCAAAATCTAACCCATTGGTCAAAGACTAACTCAGCCTAATCAACAACTAATCGAACCAAGCCATGCTTGGGGGGCAACAATATGAGACGGCCGCCCCAAGAAAGCAGAGAGGCGACATGAGCTTGATTTCATAGCACATGACCCTCTTCTTGAGATCAACTTGGGTGCAAAAGATGCACCTAAGACTACTAAAATTAGCACTTTTTTGCCTTATGAAGCTCAAAGGTAATTGGTCGGCCTAGCAAAGAAGTATAAAGACCGTATCACATGGGAATACCATGAGATGTCAGGGTTGTTGTATGATCTTATTGAATTCATACTACCCCCACAAACAAGTATTCGATCCACACATACTGTTGATAATCAAAGTTGAAATGGACTAACTATTATTGACAAAATCTATTTGATAGGCGAAATACATCCAATAATTATCCAATATCGTGCCGGTACAAAAGAAGAATGGGAAGCTGTAAATTTATATAGATTACTGGAATACAAATCTCGCCAATCTTAAGGATGAGTACGTCATGCCCCGGATGTGACAGTGACCCGAGGGATGTTGTCTTTCATGGATGGAGCCTCTGGGTACAACCAGATTTTCGTTTGCAGGAGTGATGTTTCTAAAACAACTTTCAAATGTTTTGAGACAAAATATCCCTACATGGCCTAAAAATGAAACCAGCAAAGTATACTTCACAGTGATAGGAGGACACCTCCTTAGATTGATGGTACACCAAAAGGGAATCATAGTTGATTAGAACAAAAAGCCAAGGTAATAATGGAAGTGCCTCCCTTCCCACAAAGATCAAATGGGAGTTGAGGGGCTTGCTGGGCCAAATAAAGTTTCTTAAAAGGTTCATCGCTAACTCGGTTGGGAGGCTCAGACACTTCTCACCGCTGCTCAATTCAAAAGAAATGGAGGAATTCATTTGGTGAGAGGAGTAACAAAAAACTTTTGATGAGATAAAGCAATGCCTAGCAAGCCCCCAATATTGATCTTGTTGAAAATGGGCACACCCTTGAAACTGTATATCTCAACTCTTGACGAACCGATAGGTTGCTTTCTTGCACAAGATGGTGATGATGACATCGAAGGGAGGAATAGTGTTTTACGTAGTTGGTTGTAAAATAAAACTGAGTTAAGTTACACTCCAATTAAGAAACTTTGTTTGTTGTTGTATCACACATACACCCAACTGGAGTATTATGTGTTGCTAAGGCAAACGCAAGTGATCTGGAAGGTGGACATTTTTTTTCTACCTACTTCGCAGGCCAGTCTTTCAAGGGAGATTAGTTAAGAAGGGTATTTAGCTTAATTTATTCTATTTAACTCATGTACCCCTTCGAGCTGTAAAAGGGCAAGGCGTGGTAGATTTCCTAACAAATCATCTAGTAGAAGACGTGTCTGATAGAAGAAATTCAAGGAAATCGGGCCTCATTGCCGTGGGTGATGGCTTTCAACGGATCAAGCAATCAACAAGGTGTGAGAATGGCATTACTATTAGTAGTTTGAATGGCTTGTCTGGGAAATTCATGATGACCATGGGCTCGGGCTTACCAACAACAAAGCCAAGTATGGGGCCATTATCGTCGTACTAAGATGGTTGCTCACTCCCAAGTGTACTACATGCAAGTGTATGGCGATACAAAATTAGTCGTTAAGCAACTAAATGGAGAATACCGATGCAATGGAGAGAGTTACGAGAATATCACCAAACAACCACTGAATTGATACAATAGTTTTTAGAAGCGTTGATTGCACACATCCCCATGTTTGAGAATGAAGAATCCAACATGCTTAGTACAACAGGCATCCAGACATTGCATGAAAACCGACACATTCCAAATCGATATAGCACATGGTGAAGCCGCACTCATAATGGACGAAGGGTGGAAAGAAAGTCTCGTCTAGGACATGAACAACCCTTCCGAAAGAGTTGATATAAAAAACAAGTACTAATCGATGTAATATGCACTCATAGCCGAAGAATTGTTCAAGAGAAGCTACGAGGGAATGCTCCTAAAATGATTGGGACTAGAAGTAGTACGAGTGATGGTGGAAGTTCATGAAGGCATGTGATGGGCTCACTGCACTAGGCAAAATATGAGGTGGTTGATTCATTGACACGGCTATTTCAGGCCAACCATTCTCACAGATTGTATCAAGTACGACTGCAAGGCTTGCCAACAATACGGGCCCATGTATTACATGCCGATAGAGGATCCGCACCCCATAGTCAAACCGTGGCCGTTGAAGGGGTCAGCAATGGATTTAACCGGTAAAATATACCCTCTATCGGTGAAATGGATGCCTATATTATCGTCGTTACTGATTACTTCACCAAATTGGTAGAACATCTCCATAACATCAATTACACAAAATAAGTTGATTAGGTTCATAATGAACCACATCATCTTTAGGTTCTCTATACTCGGGATGATAATGACCGATCATGGAACAATTTTTATGGGAGATAAAGTGGTAGCCTTTACAAAAGAGTTTGACATCCGAATTGATTACTTTGCCCATACTATGCTAAGGTAAATAGATAAGTCGATGCCACCAACAAGATTTTCATTGACCTAACAAGAATTCAATTGAGGATCGGTCAAAGTATTGTCATGAAATAGGACAACGGCGAAGGGATTCTCCCCTTACCAACTCACTTATAGACAGGATGTCATGTTGCCTTCAGAGATTGAGGTAAAGTCTCGGAGTTGAGAGAGAATGATTTCGAGTCATATAAGTACATACAAGCTATGTATATTGGTTTGGATGCACTAAGCAAGGATATGCTAATTGCAATAGAAAATCTAAGACAAAATAAGGAGAAAGCCACTCGACATACAATAAAAATGTGTCCTAAATATTTTGATGTGGGCAACCTCATTTAAAGCAATATTACTACTCGGAATGAAGGATCGTGAACAAGAGAAGTGGTCGGCCAACTAAGAAGGTCCATTTATCATTATCGAGCAAAGCCAAAACGGGCATACCAACTTGTTGGCTTGAGTGAAAAGAAATTGGAAGAAGAATAAGCATAAGGTATTCAAAGAGATATGTGCGTACCATTTGAGGAGGATATGCATAAGGTCCCAATTGAATTGTAAAGACAGTTCATAAAAAAGTATGACAATAACAAGGTTTACGCAACCCATAAAATAAGTTTTCAAGTGCCGAGACACATAACATAGTCAATGTTGGGGAGCACGTTCGAGCAAGCAGTGTAGTCCACTCCATAAAAGATGAATATCAACAAGGGTGGCATTTATAATCTCCTCTTCTTCCAATAGCCGCGCTTGATTGCCAGAGATGGCCGAAAAGGATTCTCATACAATAGATTTCATCCTCCACAAAGATACACGCTCCTCGATGATTGAAGTAAGCTTGTAATTTGCCTCGACCCTGTGAGCTTGGAACAAAGTTGGGAAAGTTCACTCATGATGGCTTTCTCTCGAGAAACAACTAAGTGGAATGTGGAAGCTAATTATTGAAGCACGAAAAGCATCACGGATAAAGGATTGAATGCCAATCTTTAGGGCCTCGCTAAGCAAGGTTACAAAAATGTGTAGAGCTTTGAAAGCAAACTCATCATTCGACATTTCTTCATCTAATAGAGCTTCCACAAACTGCAAATGCCTCTCCATTTCATCATCATGCATTAGGAATGCAAGATCATGCTTGGAATGTGGGGAAGGAGGAGCTCCTCAAAAACGGCATCAAGAATCTTGTTAGGACTTGAGTGCATAATGTCATCAACCGGTTTTTCCACGGCGGCTTCAATGCCATATCTTGGGGCATCTTTAGAATCCAAGATGAGAGGGATCACGTCCATGACTTGGGAACCAAGGACTCCAAGTGGAGCAGGTTTCACGACATTGAGAAGGTCGTCAGGACCTCGTCTATAAAGTCCGAAGATGACTAGTCCGTCGTAAGATCATGACGAGGTGAGGCATCTCAACACGTGGTGCTTCTTTCCAAGTCCGTAGTTAATTCATCTTTAGAGGCAAGATAGGGTGGGGACGGACAATAGATCACATTTTATGTTTCCATGGCTTTTGATATACATAACATAGCAAAAACTTTGAGAACATATTGAAGAACAACAACTACATGGAAGGAGGAATGTCACCGGAACGATTCACCCCATGTTATGTAACGTAAAGGCGACCATTATAGGCAACCTTATCACAAGAATGGTTGGATTGACCATCCAACCGTTACCTATAGTGGAAGTTACAGTGTTAATCTGTAACGGTCAGTTGGTTACGGATTAACACCATAACCTACTAAATGAGGCTCCAAACAAAAAGCCCAACTAGAAAACCCGAGAGGAAAGGAGCCGACACTGCTTTATAAATACATATGAGTGCACTGGGAATAACCACAATGAAAACAAAGAGAAAACCCTCTCTAGAAAATCGGTTGTGTGGAAACCGCCTCAAAACTTCGTGTTATTCTGCTACTCAAAAGAAGGAAGTAGGTTGTTGCTGCTATTATTGTTGTGGCGTACCAGAAATAAGGAAGAAAGTTATCTCAGATCGTTGTAGAGGTCGCCCAAAGGCTATCAGTGGTATCAGAGCCTGGTTCATTCTGAAATCTACAAAACAAAAAGGTACGCTTAATAAAAAAATATAAGAGAGAAGAAAGAGAACTCCCTGTTACGACAAAACAAAAAGTCGGCCCAAGTAAAGACAGAGAGTCAGTCCAAGCCAAGACAAAAGCAAAAGCCAGCCTAGGTCGAGATAGGGTTGTAGACATGAATTTTTATTCCGAAACCTATGTGAAGATTTGAAATAAAATTTCTAAACTACATCGTGTGTGCGAGCGTGTCAGTTAGTTTACTCAAACTACAAAGTTGATTTTCTCACTTCGTGTAGACGATTGTGCGTAAGTGAGCTCTTTTCAATATAGGCTTTCTTAAACCATTGCTCAAAGGTCATCCTAGAAGCTTTGAAAATCGTTTGAGATTCAATAAGTTTTCAAAAACAAAATTCCAATTTCAAAGGTTTAACAAAATCGTGATTTTAACTTCTAAACTAAAAAACATCCCAAGTTCTTGAAAAACAGAAACTCATTCTGTTTTCAGCGACTCGTCTCTGATTTTTTTTAGAACAGTTATGGATCTCCAAAAAATCTAAAATTTTTGTAGAAAACATATTTTGATGTAACAATTCAGAAAATATTTTTATTTTTATTTTATATGTTGTAGATTTATATAATTAATTCTAAAAATACACCCCACTCAGACATTCAGGACAAACCTATACCAAAAAGTCAAAGGTTTAGAAAAACTATTGTATTTTCATGTTTAGAAAAACTATTGTATTTTCATACTCAAACCTCCGATTTTTATAAAATTGGTTTTTTTAGAAAGCTGTAGATTTCAAATTTCCAATGAGACCATTTTCAATCAAATTGGTTCACTGTGTATAAAGATATTGGGTAATAACCCAACCTCTATTGGAGAAACCTCTCATTTTTTAGAATTTGTTTTGATTTTAATAAAACTTCTTTGATTTTATTAGTGATGTTTCACAAGCGTAAAATTCTCAAGAATTTTATCAAAAATGTGTGTATGTGTATAGTAGACGTGCAAAATTTTGAAATATTCGAAACAGAGGATAACGAGGGATAAATTATGTATCGAACGTGTGCATAGTGCAAAAAAACAAGTTTTTCAGATTTTCAAATGCATGCTTGTGTTTTCGTCCAAATTAAAATTGAATCTACAGCTATAAAATAATAAACAAAATCCTAATTATCAGGTGAGCATAGGGAGATTAAGAGGTCTATAATCTTACGTTATGTCATGGAGTAGAAAGAATCAAAATTAAAATATATAACGAATAACATATGAATGAAAGAAAGATGGGGCAACATATGAACCTTGATTAATACATCGACCTAAGCTCCTTAATTACAACCCCATAAAGTTTAATGAAAAAGGAGATAATTATGAAAGCATGAAGAAAGAATGGACATGTAGCGAAAGGATTGGAGGACAGCTAGCAATTGGTGGCGCCTTCTTCTTCCTCTCTTTCTACTTCTCTCTCTCTCTTTCTCTCCCTCTTGCTGGATGATTGGTAGAACTCTGATTGATCTGGTTGATCGAGAAATGATCCATTGCAACCCCCTTGAGGCCCCTTTTATAGGCATGCCTATTGGGTGCAGCCATTTGTAAGGCAACTTGCCTTGTTGCAAGTTGTTGAAATGGGGTAAGAGTGTGTCATACATGACCTTCCAAATCGGGCCAAGGCATGTTGCACTCACTTACCAAAATCATTCAACGTGATATGGCAAGTTACCAAGCTTGGTTGAAACTAGCCAGGTCTTGGAAAACTTGCTACATTCGGCCAGGGCTGGGGTGACACTGTCCCTTTGCTTAACTTAGTTACTGAATTCAGTTGGAACTAGAAAAGCTGTTGTGTTCAGCCAAGACTTGAGAAAGTAAGTGGATGTTGGTTTATTGAGCTTGATGAACCGGTCGATGACATTTGAACTGAGCTTTCGAAAGGACTGCTCACATTGTTCAACGGACTCTCACCATTTTGGGATCTCTTCCGTTCTTCTTGCTGGTTAATTCAGCTGACTAAGATTTGGAAAGTTGTTGTCCACCTTAGTAAAGCTCGACTGGCTGGATTTGGAAGGATGTTGTTGTCCTCTTTGGATAAGTAAGTGAAGTGTTGTACATGGCCTTCTAAATCGGGCCAAAACTGTTGCATACACTTGCCAAAGTCGGCTGGCTGGATTTGGAAGATACCTTGTGAAGTTGACTTAAGTTTGGGAAGAAAGGTGAGCTGAAGTCATTGCTAAACTTGGCCAGACTTGGAAGGTTGAAATTCGGCTGAGCTTGGAGTTGTTCACTTGTTGAGGTTGCATGGCTAGGAAAGGTAAGTTGGATCTACTTGCAGAATTCAGTTGGAGCTGGAAAAGACAAGTGGCTTTACAACACTCTACCACTTTGTTGAGGTCTTAACGTGGTAGGCTACTGGCCATGTTGCTGAATTCGGCCAGTTGCTTGGGAAGGCAAGTGTGTTTGCTTCCTTGTTGGGATGACACCGTGTTAAGGCATACATGACCATTTGTCCAATAGAGATAAATTTCTCGTTGAAAACTTCCAAGCGACCAAACTGTGGACTAAGGCTACCTATGGCAAGTCACATAATTCACCCACGTTGAAGTTGATAAGTTTCTTCTTGGTGGCTTGCCAAATCGAGCATCACTTTACTTTTTCATGGATGATGCCAACTTTCCTTCCTTGACGCCGACCTTTCTTTCTAAGCGTCGACTTTCCTTCTTCAATGTCGACTTTCCTTTTTTGATGTCGACCTTCTTTTTTAATACTTGAAACTAAAAATTACAGTTTATCTTACCCAACAGTATCGAAATTGGCAGGTGCTCAGTTGTTGCCTTTTTGGTTCATACCTCTTCTTTTCGGAAAATTTGCCTCCTTTCGATCTGAATTATATATATGGCAGGTATGGTTTCAAACACTTTCTTTAAAATTATTTCTATATTTTAAAACATCAAATTTAATGAAATCTTCAAATATTATTTTTAGAAAATATTGGGTTTCATTCCTAGTTTCTGTTTGCAAGGGTGACTTACTTTTGCTCCATGAGTCAGTCTATAACCACCTTGACCATTTAACCACTTTCAACGGTTGTAGGGTATCAAATCACGTTAACCACTTCCACGGGTGTAGGGTATCAAACCACTTTAACCTTTAGGTATCAGGTTTCAGAATGAGACTATTTTCGATCGAGCGGTTTTCTAAGGTCTGATTTGAATTTAATTTGTTTTTGAATATCAGGGTTTTGGAATTTAATAAATTTATAAATTTGCAAACATTTTTTAAACTCCGCCCATGTAAGGATCACCCTTGCATTGCCGGTCCCAAGCCTGGATAAAGGAGGAGGGTTGTGTCAGGCTTCTAACAGTCAGCGTAAAACTTCGTTAGATTTTTATAACATGGATTACAAAAATTATGAGCATTGCTTTGGGGCATTCCCGCCTAGCGACGTGCTGCAGAGCCTGAATTCAGTAAGAAGTAAGTAAGGGCCACTACATTTTTGCCCGAATGTAGTGAATCAATTGTAGAGAGGGTTCCCACATCATGAACGGGTGTGGGTAAAGAAGTTAGTCCCGCTACATTGCCGCCCAAATGTAGTGAAAAATTTTCAGAGAGGGTCTCCGCGTTTTGATTATGAACGGATGTGGGGGGTAAGGAAGCTAGTCCTAGAAAATAAGATTCGTATTGGTTCTTAGAATATCGAAACATTATCGGGTAAGCTAATGGAGGTGGTAGATACTATGATTCGAAGAAAGATTCATATTCTATATTTACAAGAGACAAAATGGGTTGGAGAAAAAGCAAAGGAGATAGAGGATACCGGTTTTAAATTATGGTACTCAGGTAAAGAAAAGGCTTGAAACAGAGTTGGTATTATCATAAATAAAGATTTAAAGGAGAGTATAGTAGACATACAACAATATAGTGACAGAATCATGACGTTGAAATTAGTGTTAGGAGCAGAGGTTTTGAATATAGTTTGTGCTTACGCACCCCAAGTAGGACTAGAAGATAGTATAAAGACAATTTTTTGGGAAGAGTTAGATAAGGTGTTTCAAAAGATTCCACAAAGGGAGTTGATTTGTTTAGGAGGAGATTTAAATGGACATGTCGGTAAAGAGGCATTAGGATATCAAGGTATTCATCAAAACTTTGGTATTGGGGATATAAACGAGGAAGGTAGGGAGATTTTAAATTTTGCTATGGCATTTTATCTCTTTATAGTCAATACAATCTTCAAAAAACGAGATGAACATTTAATTACTTATAAGAGTGGCTTATCACAAACACAAATTGATTACTTTATTTGTAGAAAAAAAGATAGAGCGTGTTGTAAAGATTGTAAGGTAATTCCAGGAGAAAGCTTAACCACCCAGCATTGACTTTTAGTTATGGATTTACAAATAAAAAAATGGACAAAGAAGAAAAGAGTGCATCGAGCTATTCGGACTAAATGGTGGAACCTCAAAAGTGAGAAAGAATATATATTTAAACAGAAAGTCCATCAAGGAGATGTTTGGAATTATGTTGGTACACCCTGTGATATGTGAAACAATATGACTATACATATTAGGAAAGTGGTGAAAGATGTGTTAGGGGTATCTAAGGGAGGTGTACCGGCACAAAAAGAAGCTTGGTGGTGGATTAAAGTAGTACAAAATAAAATCAAGGCAAAGAGGGCATGTTACAAATTACATTATACTAAGAAAACTAGTGAAACTTTAGAAGCTTATAAGAAAGCAAAGAAGGAAGCGAAAAAGGCCGTTAGTGAAGCAAAAGCTAAGATTTGGGAGGACTTATATAAAAAACTCAACTCAAAAGAGGGTGAAAGAGATATTTTTAGGATAGCTAGGGCTAGAGATAAGAAAACTAAAGATCTTAATTATGTTAGATGCATAAAAGACGAGGATGAAAAAATTCTAGTGGCAAATGATGATATAAGAAATAGATGAAAAAACTATTTTTATAATCTTTTTAATGAAAATAAAGATGTTAGTATTAGTTTAGGAGATTTAGCCAAGTTAGAAAAGTATATAAACCACAATTTCTACCGACGTATTCAAAAGAATGAAGTCAAGGAGGCTCTTAAACATATGAAGAGTGGTAAATCGGTAGGACCAGATAATATTCCTATAGAAGTTTGGAAAATACTAGGAGAAATAGGAATCACTTGGCTCACAAGACTATTTAATAAAATATGGAAAAACCAAAAGATGCCTGAGGAATGGAGATCAAGTACACTTATACCCATATATAAGAACAAGGAAGACATTCAAAATTGTACAAATTATCGAGGTATCAAGTTAATGAGTCATACTATGAAATTATGGGAAAGAATTATCGAACATAGGTTAAGACAAGTATCAAGTACAATAGAGAACCAATTTGGATTCATGCCAGGCATATCTACTATTGAAGCGATTCACCTTTTGAGACGTCTTATGAAACATTTTAGAGCAAAAAAGAAAGACCTTCACATGATATTTATTGATCTAGAAAAAGCTTATGATAGGGAACCGAGGGAGGTTCTTTGGAGAACTTTAGAAAAAAGAGGTATCCCATTGACATATATTAACCTTATAAGAGACATGTATGATGGTGCAAAAATATGTGTGAGGACTCAATGAAGGAACGACAAACTTCTTTGAAGTTAATAATGGGTTACATCAAGGATCAACTTTAAGTCCATACTTATGTATAATGGTGATGGATGAGTTAACAAAATATATTCAAGATGAAGTACCTTGGTGTATGTTATTTGCACATGACATTGTATTAGTGGAGGAGTCTAAGGAAAAAGTTAATAGAAAATTGGAACTATGGAGAGAAACATTAGAAAACAAAGGCCTCCAACTTAGTAGAACAAAGACAAAATATATGGAATGTAAGTTTGATCATTTGATTACTTCAGAGGACATAGAAATTAAAATTGGCACACATTGCATTACCCAAAAGTAAAGTTTTAAATACTTAGGGTCAATTTTTCAGAGTGATGGAAGAATTGATGGAGATGTTACGCATAGAATTAATGTTGGTTGGTTAAAATAGAGAGGAGCATCAGGTATTCTTTGTGATAAGAAGATACCATTAAAGTTAAAAGGTAAATATTATAGAGCAGCAATTAGGCCTGCCATGTTTTATGGTTATGAGTGTTGTAGTTAATCATCAATATGTACAAAAGATGTCTGTGATAGAAATGAAGATGTTGAGATGGATGAGTAGTCATACAAGAAAAGACCGTATACATAATGAGGTTATTAGAAACAAATTAGGAGTGACAGCAATAGAGGATAAAATTAGAGAACGTCGTTTAAGATGGTTTGGACATATAGAAAGAAGATTAAAAGAAGAACCTGTAGGAGGGTTAGAAAAACTAAATTTGGAAAGTATTAAAAGAGGTAGAGGACGACCATAAAAGTGTTGGAAAGAAACAATAAAGAATGATCTAGCGTATTGGGAGTTAACTGCTAACATGGCACATGATAGGGATCTGTGGAAACAAAGAATCCAGGTAGCTGACCCCGTCTAGTATGGGAAAAGGCTTTGTTGTTGTTGTTGTTGTTGCAAACATTTTTTAGTTTGATTCTCAATGTTCTCATTTTCATTTGCTTATAAAAAGGAATTGTTTGAAATCATCCTTTCTTTGAAGACAATCATTTAAAAAGGCAGAATCTTGCTAAAATGAGTTCATTTGATGTATTTTTATTTAAAAACCCAAAGTTACCAAAAAAAGTAAAATTTCTAAAAGATGAAAAAAATTTATTAAAAAAAAATTGGGTGTTTACAAGGGCAAAGGCGAATAGCCAACCCAAGTCAAAACAGAAAGTCGGCTTAGGCCAAGATAGGGCAAAGGCAAAAGTCGACCAAGGTTAAGACAGGACAAGGCAAAGACAAAAACTGACCCAGATGAAGAAAAACACAGAAGAGAGCCTTGGCCAGAATGCCGTCGAGAAAACACTAAAGAGGGCCCCAGCTAGAAGTCCGCCGGGAAAACACATAAGAGATCCCTTGTTAGAAGGCCACCGGGAAAACACATAAGAGGACCCCCTGCCAGAAGAACTTCAGGAAAAAGCATAGGTGAAGCCCTGGGCAGAAGGTCGACGGACGACTTCTCTCTCCTGCTCTTCTCTCTCTCTCTTCGTTACAAAAGTTCTCTCTCTCCTCCCGTTTTATACCAGTTGGGAAATCGCCTACCGGTTTCAAAAAACCTAGACAGAAAGCAACGGTTTTAAGAAAACCACCCTGGGTATCAGACTAAAAAGTCAATTATGCCTCAGTCGGTTTTTGAAAATTAGAAACTCATAAAGGATAAAATTACCAAAATATCTAGATAATTTCAAATAAAAGATAATTTTACCCTCAATCAGGTGAAAAGTGTATTTTGCCCTACTTTTTGTCCTTCGTATTTTTAAAAAATTACAGAACCAAACAAACAAATAAAATTACGATTTTACTCCTGGTGTTTTGGGAATTATTGGAGGCAAAAAAAATTGGAAAAATTACAGAATTATATCAACTTGATTTTACAATATAACCATAAGTTATTTATAGTTCAGTATTTGGATATTATGTATTATGTTAATCAAAATTCTGCTATATATGGTTGTTGCTTTTTAAATGTTTTCCTTCTAGACTGTATATTTGTTAAATTTGCTAAATACATAAAAATGAATTCCATAATATGTTTATCGAAACTGAAAAAAGTAGAAAAATTAAATTTTCTAAACTTTCAAACATAGAAAAGAATAATACAAATAAAAAGAACAGTCTTCTCCTATCATAGAATATAATCACTACTGCCTTAGACTAGGGCCTGAAATCAACCTTTTAAAATTGCCTCTAAAACTAGTAATTGAGCAAGAACATATGAATAAGAACAAAAAAGAGAAATTGTTATTAGTGTAAGATGAGATAGGGTCTAGCTCCAAACCTAACCAAAAGAAAAATAAATCAAACAAAAAGTTTGACAAAAATAACAAAAAAGAGGTCAATCTTTTAAAAAAATATAGGAAACCTCTTCTCAGTTTAAGTGTTTCAGCTCTAGAAAGATGGGACACTATAAAAGTGATTGCTGCAACAAGAAAAGTAGAGGAAACAACGCACAACGTGAAAAATCAGAGAAGTAGGACATAATCTGCGTGATATAAGAATGTTTATACATGGACCACCCAATAACTGGTTGGTGGATTCACTCAGGAGCAAAGAGACACATCTCAAGGAGAAAGGAAGGGGCAATGGATTTAAAAGAGAGAAACTAGGAGAACATCGGGTATACATGAGAAATAATACTTTCTTAGATGTTCTTCGAACTAGTCCTTTAGGAGTTTTATACAAGGCACACCAATTGTATTAACTGATGTATTGATTATGCCATATATAAGGCACAATTTGGTTCCGACCCCTGCCTTAGTGAAGAAATATTTTGAGGTCAAGTTTGTTATTGGCAAAGTGAATGTGGGGAAATATGAAAGAGTATTTTGCTCTCAAGAATTTGATGTAGAACATAGATTATTTAAGCTGAAAGTTAATGAAAATCAAAGTTCATTTGCTTATTTATTGTGCCTTTAATGTTGATGTGAATGTATGGCATAAACGCCTCGGACATATGAGTTTGGAAAAGTTGAGTAAATTATCCAACTTTGACTTACTGCCAAAATTTGAAGAAAACACTTTCAACAAGTGTGAAGCTTGTATACAAGGAAAAATATAAAAAAAATTTCTCAAAGAGACAACAAGGTCAACAATCCTATTAGAAGTCATTCACACTGATTTATGTGGACCCTTTAGAGTAAGGTCACATCAAAAAAATATTTACTTTTATAACCTTTATCGATAATTACTCGATATATACATATATATATATATATATCTCCTAGCACATAAATCTGAGGCACTTGAAGCGTTTAAAGAATATAAGTATCAAGTTGAAAACCAACTGGGGTATCCAAACAAAGTTTTAAAATCAAATAAAGGTGGAGAATATACCTCTACAGAATTTTCAGAATTCTATAAAGACTTTGGTATTTCAAAGCAAAATACAAAACCCAAGACACTTCAACAAAATGGAATAGCTGAAAGATACAATATGACATTACTAAACATGACAGGGTCAATGTTAATTGATGCCTCTCTATCAAGGATATTTTGGAGAGAAGTAGTAAGTACAACAATGTATATACTCAATAGAGTATCCTATCAGGTTGTATTCACTACACTAGTTTAGAAGAAAACTCAACCTAGGTCATCTCAGGAGGTGGGGATCTATTGTTCATGTAAAGATCCTTGATCAGTCTAAAGATAAGTTAGACAACATATCCTTGAGATGTATATTCATCGGATATCCTACAGGCTCAAAGGGATATCAATTTTATCATAAAGACCATGAATTGATATAGAGTAGAGATGTTGAATTCTTATAAGATACTAAGAATGACACATTAGAAAATAATGATGAGTATACTGACGATCTAGTAGATCTAGATCAATCATCATTCGAACACATAGAAAATCTTCCTGAAACAACCAAAACTTTAAGTGGACATAAAAGGCCTACGGCCACACCATCCTACTTAAAGGATCATCACACTTATCTTGCAGAAGAAGTGTATAATTTGGTGGATTTAGATAAGTTGACTAATAACTTGACTTATCAGCATGTTATAAACTCATTGAAAGCAACAGACTAGGAGAAAACCATGGATGAGAAAATTGAATACATTGAGAAAATCAAGTCCTAGAACTGACTGATTTGGCAAAAGGAAGGAAGGTCATAGGTTGTAAATGGGTTCTTAAAAAGAAATATAAGGTCGATGGTTCAATCGACAAGTTTAAAGCGAGCACGGGATAAATTATGTTGAGACGTATTCTCCTATTGCGAAATTTATATCCATAAGAATAATCCTGATGAAATCTGCAAATTATGATTTCGACTTACATCAGTTATATGTAAAGACTACTTTTCTAAACGGAGGTTTAGATGAAATCATATATATGTACAAGTCCAAATGATATATAGTTGAAGGCCACAAAAATCCCTATATGGCCTAAAATAGTCATCTCGCCAATGGTATTTGACTTTTGAGAATGCCATTATTGAACTTGGGTTTGTGGCTAATGAGTTTGATCACTGTGTATATGTCTGAAATAGTGATAGCCACTTTGTCATATTATCTTTATATGTATATGACATATTATTGACTGGGAATAACAATGAGATGATTGTCAAAACCAAGTCATGGTTAAACTCAAGGTTCAAAATGAAGGATATGGGAGAAGCATCTTATATACTGGGTATAAAGATTTCTCGAGAGAGAAAATCTAAACTCCTATGCCTAAGTCAGGAGAGATATATTAACTATATCTATCCTTAAGAAGTTCAAAATGGATTAGTGAAAGTCTATTATTATACATGTTGCAAAAGGTGTCAAACTGAGTAAGACTGATTGTCCCGGTGAAGGAGACGATAAGCCTAACGTTCTTTATGCACAACTATGAGTAGTTTGGTGTATGTTATATTGTGTACAAGACCTGATATCAACTTCGTTGTTGGTCTTGTAAGTAGATATCAAAGTAATCCTAGATGACAACATTGGATAGTTGTAAAAAGGATTTTAAGATATCTCAAACGAACAAAAGACTTGAAATTATGTTTTCAAGTAGATAAACTGAAAGTGGTAAGATACTCATATGTTGACTTTATTGGGAGCAAAGATGACAGCAAATCAACCTCGGGACAAATATTCTTATTTGGAGGTTGAGTTGTTTCTTAGGCCTGTAAGAAATAGGGTTGTATAGTATTATATACACAAAAAGCTTAGTATGTGGATTGTTGTATGGTTGCAATGAGTGTCGTCTCGATAAGCCGTTTCATACGAGATTTGAAGCTCGAAATAGTCGATGAGTCAATTATCATTAACTGTGACAACAATGCATCAATTACTCTAATCAAGAGTGGATCTTATAACTCCAAAAGCAAGCATATAATGGTTAAATACCACTATGTTGGTGATATGGTTATGTGAAAGGAAATATTCATCTCATACATGCAAATTCATGATATGTTGGCAGACCCCTTGACTAAAGGCATAACAAATGATCTTTTCTCAAAACATGTTACAAACATGGGTTTGAGATATGTTTGATTGTTGTGTAGGTTAAAAACTATACAGCGGGTGATGATTGCAATAACAATCACAAAATGACAATACTAGGAAAACCTTGCAAAAGTGGGAGGAAAACCAGTATGTCAATTCACTTAGCTCGAATGGCCAAGTGGGAGATATAACATAAAGGTGACCATTCTCGACAACCTTATCACAGGAATAACTGGATTGGACACCTGTGGTGGAAGTTACGATGCTAATCTGTAACAATCAGTCGGTCATGGATTAGGACCATAACCGACTGGATGAGGCTCCAAACAGAAAGCTCAGCCAGGAAACCTGGGAGGGAAGGAGTCGGTACTGCTTTATAAATATATAGCAACGCACGGGGAATAAACACAGTGAAAACAAAGAAAAAACCCTCTATGAAAAAACAATTGTGTGGAAACTAGAAAACCTCAAAACAACATTACTTCTTTGTGTGATTCTGCTGCTCAAAAGAAGGAAGCAGGTTATTGCTGTTGTTATTGATGTTGCATACTAGAAGGAAGGAAGAAAGCTGCCTCAGATCTTTGCAGAAGTTGCCCAAAGGCCATCATGTTCCAACACGCACAATTCAAGTACAAGAGGAACACATATAAGAGATTTGGTGCTAGTAGTTTCGAACAACTATGGGGCATGAACAATTGGGTGTGACGGCAGGGTCGAGGACTTGGCAGTAGTGTCATGACCTCTTCATTACTAGTGAGGGGAGTGATCTAATGATATCGTTAGTGTGGAAGCTCATTAGATGGTAACAGAGGAACTTGTTTACTAGAATGGATGACATGTTTTTGAACAAGGTTGGGCTCGTGAATTGATGCTTTGGTCTTCTACTTGGATTTCTCTTTTGATTTCCCCTTCGACATCCTTGAGGGTTGAGGCACAAGTAGAATAGGATTTCACGACCTCTACCTATTAGGTATCTATATACCTAGTATAAGAGAAATGCAAAGTGCTCGACATCGCTCACCTTGCCGTCCAACTACATATTGGCCTTAATGAAGGCTATGTAGAAAGAGGCATACTTATTTAAAAATTATAAATGGGGTTGGAAAATCCTCACTCACAAGAGAAGATAAGTCTTAATCCATAATTAACAAGCTAGTAAAGGTTGCTATGTCTAGAATAGCAGGGGATGTCATGACCAATGGAAATACAAACCGATTAAAGTCCATCAACTAAAAGAAAATGAATGAGAATATTAACCTAGTGTCACACTCTATTTAAATAGAGGAGAGTACAATAACATTGAAACAACCCCATTTATTACACTCCTTAAATTTTTGGGCCACTACCCTCCACAACCAGCATTGATATGTGGGATTGGATTGTGGCCAACTCCAATTAATTGATGGATATTTCGCTCTGGTGGACCATTTAGAAAGGTGCAGAACTAGAGACGACCTTAAACATACAAACTTCTCAAGAACACCACTAGGATCTGCAACAATCGACCCCAAGATTAGTCCTAGATGATCGCTCAAAGAAAGGAGAATGTTTATGACATACAAAAAGAGGAACCCCAATGTCTCGAATGGAAAAGGGCTCTTCAAAAGCTACTCGAAACCTCAGATTGTGGACCAGGAAGTGAGAGGAGGAATACGAATCGAGTGGGGTGAACCCGACAAAGCTCATTAGAATGAGAAGCACTCGGGTTTCGGAGAGTGATAAGAGAAAGAATGAAGGTTTTCGGAAGAGAGTAGAGAAGGTGTTGAAGTGGATGAGGCTTTATAGCAAGCCAAGACGTGCGTACATTATATGCTTCGCAAATGACATGAAACTTGAATGATTGTGATGCTTCGGTGCGCCACTTAAGATCCTCGAAAAGATTAGTTATGAGCCCAACGAGTCCTTGACAATCTTCGAGGATCGCTTGAATGCATTACATATAGATCACAGACGAGTTAATAGTAGAGATTAGAAGCATATGGTTCTGCGCAGATGTTTTCTAGCTAGGCATTTATGATGTCTCTGTTAGAATGGGTATCTCAGTTGCAATCCTGCGCAATGCAGGAGGTCAAAGTACTCGGTTATTCTTGTTTGGTTGGGAGGGATTTCAATAAGTGGTTCCCTTTATGCACATTGTGCATATTTTTGTATAGATGTAAACTGGTTGGGCAGAACCCAACCAAATCTTCACGATCCAGAAAAAAAAAAAGTGATCCCGAAGTAAACCGTCACAAATACATTTCAAGTTTCTAAATGAGATTCAATCTTTTGGCTTGAACCCAAGTACGCACAACCCGGTTATCAAACTCGTGACCTTCAACTTGTGAGTCCACCATGTAGCCAGACGAACTATTGCTCTTCACGGAAGAAAGCTTCATTACTCGCCACTTGTTTTAGCTTTGTACGCTATCTTCCATTCAATAGGATGGAACTTCTTTGCTCCCACCTCATGCCCCATTCCTATCTTATAATATGGTGCTTTCAGCAACTAATATACCATCATGGGGAATATTGGTATGGAAGCTAACACTGGTTTTGCTAGTGCAGCATCTAGGCACATTTCAAAAGTCCATATATAGCTACTTTTAACTATCTCATCATGCACAACGAAGACAACTTAGTCATGAACACAACATGCACTTGTTTGATTTTAGGTACATGAATGCGATTATTAGCAAGGGTTAGCCTTGGTTTTGTTTGGGTATAAGATGTTAGATATGAAAACAACTAGAATTGAAACCAACATTGTATGAAAACCATACCTAAACTGAAATCTGACATGAACATTACCTGGTTTCCCTATTTCTGACGGTCGAGCCAAATCTACATGGAGAGAGTTGTAGACAAATGATAGAAAAGATTATCTAAAGTGGCTGCAGCAGGAATTCTAGGGTTACCATGACTATATAAGGAATTACATGGGTTGCAAAATGATACACTCGCAAGTTTCCGATGGTCTACTGGTCTTGGCCACACTCAACCTAAGGAAACCAGTTAGGCTTGACTCATATAGTCAAATTAGCAAAGACCGGATTGGTCTGTTCACCTTGGTTCACCTTGCACATGCTTGTAGAATATTTACATGAATTTATATCAAAATGATATGCTAACCAATGATGGGCATACTTGCTTTCAGTGAATCAATTTTTATTCTACATAATTAACCAAGAAGATTACATTTAAAAGTAGAATTTTAACTTAAACCAGCAGGAATTTCAAAATTAAAGTAAACATTTATATGCTAAATTTGACTAGGACGCCCATGCTATTCATCTCCGAGATTGCCACTCAATAAGTCTAAGCTCTTCTTCATCGAGGAAGCAAGACAACCACAACCAAGGAATTATTTTATAATGAGACTAACCCACAAACATGCTCAGCTAATGTGGGTTTGAAGATCCAAAAAGATACTTAAAACCGTGTTCATTTAGAAAAAATACTATTAAAATGGCGTCATGCTTGTCCGAGCCGAGATTGCCTTGTCGACACGGAGCCATATGACAGAACCCACGGGGTTCCGAGCCCTACAATTCGATGAGTTCCGCCTAGAACCGCGAGTGAAACAGGCCCTCGGCTGCCGTCTACCGTCTACTGGGTCGACCGTCTCTCTCTCTCTCTCTCTCAAGGCCGGAGGGCAGAGCTCGACTGAGGCCGCCTCGTCTATGGCGGAGGGCGCGGCGCCACAGCTTCGTATCCTTTTGAACCAGCCACCCAAGGAGCGAACACCCGTCCTCGTTTCAAGCCACGCCGACCGAGACAGGGTGTTGGTACGCCTTCTCTCTCTCTCTCTCTGTCTATCTATCTATCTATTTATCTATCTGTCTGTCTGTCTATCTCAGTCAGTCAGTCAGTCAATGTCTGTATATCTACACAAGTGAGTATTGAAAGGCTTATTTCTTATGCCTCTGAATTTGATTAATGATAAAGTCCTTGATGAGTTTTTGAAGCATATTAGAGGCTTATTTGCGATGGGTATGGAAGCTGATAAATGCCCCTGCCTAATCTAGAGTAGACATTATTGGAACGGTGCTTCCGACCATGCATTGTCTCATTAAGAAGAAGTTTCTGTTAATTATCAGAAACAGTGCATTAGGGATGGTTTTTACAATGCAAGCTAGTTCTCATTTTGGTAATAATGGTTGCAACCGAAAACCGGAAATGTAACCATGGCTAAAACGTTCTCTAGTATTGCAATAGTGTTTACAACTAGCAACATGAAGGGCTTTTAGGACCTGGGATCTTGGCTCAAGAAACAAACACATTCAGTTCATCTTCTTCCATAGTGGTCCTATGTGACTAGATACTGTATTGAGCAACTACAAATCCGAAGAATGGTGCAACTACAAGGTGCTACTCTGATTTAACTTGTTGATGCCATTGTCAAACCAAAACCAATCCTTCTCCCCAACTAACAGTGGTTGGCTACATGAACTTGTAGTTGGTGCTTGTTCTTGTCATCTTCTCAGTTAGCTCCAAAGAAGCAAAATCGTATTTCAATAATCTTTTCCAACACTTTTGAGGCCTTGCTATTCCTCTTTTGAAGTGTCTACTATATGATTTCTCACACCTCATTGAAGCTCCATTTGCTACATCTCCAAAATTCCAAATACCACAACTTTAACTCTGTACCTTATTTTCTTTTCTATTGGTGCTACAACTTTTTATCTCATAGGATTGATCTTGTATTTCCTTCTTTGGCCACAAATCCACTGTAACATTAAATTTTTGCCCAAAGATGTCAAAATGGGCCTGGGCCTGGCTTGGGGGCCATCCCTGAAAAGATGCATGGCTGAGCCAGAAATTTCTGTCCCATTTTGGGAGTTGGGCCGACCAGCCCGGCCATCTGGCCTCAGGGACTGATGAGGGTCGGGCCTGGCCAGCTTGTAGGGCTAGAATCCTTCCCAGTAGCATACACAATATTAAGACATTTTAAAGTTTTAAGTTAGGATTTTCTGGTGGCCTCTCCTGCTTTTGTTGCCCAGTCCTCCTCTCTCTCATGCTCTTGCTGCTGAGTCCCCCTCTCCTTCTCTCTTTTATTCTCTCCCTCTCACAAGGCGCCTCCATGTTTGCCGAATCTTTGCCCCTCTCTCTTATTTTGGCATTCTTCAAGTGGGTTATTTGTGGTTTGAAAAGGGTTTCAAAGGAGATAGATTGGTCAAATTTTTGAGTCTGGTTTGTGGTTTCAGAATTCATTAAGTGAGAAACTTCTCTCTAAGAAAGATTACTGTTAAGGTTCTCTCTCTCACACACATAAATCAGTGGTCTTTGACCCTTTGAACTGAATGAATGGCCCACCAGCTGCTTTATCTCTCATAGTTTAGTTCTTGATTCCATTTTTCTTCCTATGATCATCTTATTCATTCAATTATTTAGACCCGAGTTGAGTAATGCATTCCCTATCAGTAGTTCTTTTTAATGAATGGCCTACCAGCTGCTTTCTCTCTCTTATTGTTTCCATTTTTCTTCCTATGATGAGCTTATTCATTTTCTTCATCCGATTATTTAGACCCGAGCTGATTAATGCATTCCCTACCATTAGTTCTTTTTCATCGATCAGATTCTAGTGTTTTCTCTTAATCTTTTATATTCTTCAATAGATTTAAGAAATCAGGATATGGTTCTGTTTCCTATTGGAAACTATATGGAGAGTTTGAAGGACTCTGAATGATTTCTCATTTTTGAGGCATAGGGTTAGATTTTCTGCTACATATAGTGCCGGGTGAAGTGGGGCAGGGCAGGGCAGGGTGAGGCGGATTCTTATATTATTGGTATGGCGTGTGCGGCTATGTCACACAGGTGTGAGTGCGGGTGCGGACACTTACATTAGCATGTCTGGACTGCAAAACACACCACATCATTTCATAATGCAACATTACATAGCTATATGTTTAACTAAGATAACCAAGAGACTTAGAGAATCTACTAAATAGGAAACAAGAATTACCTTCATAAACTTCATCTCATCCAAGGCCGCAAGAATGTCCATCTTGCGCTTCGAGTCCAAAGTTCTATTCTCTAAAGACTACATGGCATCACATCTCCTCAGTCTCCCTTTTTTTCTTCTCAGTCTCCATAGCCTAAGATAACTACAAACACATTAAACCAATATGATTCTTGAAATGCAGAACACCAAATGGCAACCAGAAGTGCCCACAGAAAATACCTCATCTTCAGCACAACAAGGCTCAAAATTTCTTGTTGCACCAGACTCTATAATGAAATATTTCTACAAACTAGAATATGACATTTTAAATGTGATCTCATAATTTCCAAACTTGACACTAGGTCTAACACCAACTATATATTGGATATCACAAGCATTACAAGCTGTTTTTTATACCGTTCTATATAATTAATAGCACACTATAGCGTTTTAGCAGCTTGGTGGCTGCGATAACACTGGGTACTTAGCGATTGACCTTACAAAACGCTAATAGCGTTGATGTGGTGCTATTGTATACTGCCATAGTGGTCCACTAAGTCTTGAATTGCGTACAAGGCTGGTCGATCCACACGGGCATGGGTAAACCCGATCAAATTCAAGAGTTTAATAAAAACCACCATGTAAAACCTAGCAGTAATAACCACCTCTCTCTCCCTGCCTCTCTCTTGCATATTATTTCCACCACTGCCAGAGCAACCACCAACGACGACAACAATAAGTTTTTCTCGATTCTTTAATTGCATGTTTGAAGGGAAAATAAAGGGTTTTAAATTTTAATGAAGAGTTTCTTTATTTTAATTAGGTTTATATTCTTTGGTTTGCTTTCTTCATATTTTTGAGTTATTCTTTTATGTGAATTTTCAATTTTCATTTCTTTAATTTGGAGTTTGGAGTTTGTGCATTTGTTATGTAGTTCACTAATTTGCTATTTGGAAGTCAAGTATTGTATTTATGCGTTTGTTATGTCTTTATGAAATACCTAGTCATGGTATGTATTAGTTTAATGACCACTTTCTTGTTTTATTTGAGAAACAATGTGTTGGTCCAAATGGTAGGTGAGCCCTGTTGAAGAATATGAATGTATTTGCTGTTTTTAGTGTTAGGTTTATAATTTTTTTATATTTGGATATTATTATAATTGCCCATAGTATTAAGGGCAGTTTGGTCATTTTATGTTTAACAACCTATTATATAAGGGCATGCCATTTTGTATTAGGGTTAAGAGTTTCATATTAAGAAAGAGAGAAAGAGAGGGGGGTAACCTCCGTTAGAGGACTTGCCCCCTCCTCAAATCTCAACATTTTTCTCTTCATCTTTTCTCATTGTTTCTCATATTTGATTATCTGCTGCACTTTTCATAAATTCTAACATGGTATCAGAGCAGGATTCGATCGATGAGAGCAGAAGATGGTCGTGTAGTTGCTGATTGGACAATCTACAACAATATTGCTTCCATATATGTGGATGCAGGGATGACAAAAAAGGCATTGAAGGAACTAAGAGTAAAATGGGTCTTTAGTGTTTTCCTACCTATCAATATCTTATCACATTGTATGGTACTGGTTAAGCATGGTGACCTCCCGAGTGCTGAGAAATGTTTCAAGGAATGGGAGTCTTGATGTTCTACATATGGCATGAGACTTCCTAATATGTTGATTTGTGCTTATTTAAAAGGCAATCGAATAGCAAAGAGGTTGGCAGAGACACCCTATTTTGCGACATGCAGGAACCATCAACATCTTTGATTCCAAAAGAGAGGCATTGACGGCCAGATGATGAAAAACTAAGGTGCCTTGTTGAGTACATGCTGGATTCATGGTGATGTAGAATTGGGAGAGGTGGTAGTAGAAGAGATTATGAGATTGCCACCAAGAGACAGTGGATACCAATTATTGTTGTCAAACTTGTTTTCTGAGGTGTGAAGCACATACCGGTCAGAGTTGTGGTGAAATGAAGATGTTTTTGTAGGAATTATTGTTTGGTTTTTTATAGCATATGGGGGTGTTTGGCTGTAATGATAAAGTTGGGTATAAATGGGCACAACATTGAATTGTGATTGACTGTGGAAGGTCGATTGGTGGAGAGATGGTGTTGGATAATGAGGAAAATCTACTTGTTTTGCATGCAAATGCAAAAGGAAGAATATGACCAAGAAGAAGGTGGTGACCTGCCAAAAGTGACGACTTGAAAGGAATATTTTATTTTTCGAGGAAGGTAATTTCACTTTTTGAATATCAAATGTTGGAAAAGTAAATTACAGATTATTTTTCCAATTTTGTGGGAAAGCAAAATAGAAAAGTAGTTATGAAATATCACCTTCCTGATTTGGTGGGAATGATGAGAGAAAAAGGGAAGGATTATCCCCACGATTTTAGGAAAGAAAATTGTTAATTGCTGCCCATCATCCACATAAAAAAAGTGGCTGTAGAGAAAGGAAGAATGAAAAAAGATGGTGATTAGTTGCCTAGTGGGCTCATCCATTCCAGATTTTGTGTAATGTGCTGAAAAAAAAGGTATAAAAGAGATGGCAGGAACATGAAACTAGCCAATCTTCTGGAATTCAAGGATTCTGGAAAGAAATAGTTCCAACTCGTATTATGGTATGCAATCCAAATCTAGTTTATGATTTATGAAAGCTCGATGAACTTGCATAAGGGTTGTTGCTTTGGTTGGTATACTAAAAGGAGATGAATCTAAGGAATTAGCTAAGGAAGTCATCAAAGCTGTAGAAGATCTTTATGATATCATAACGTATGATGTTTTGTCAATTGATATGCGTGAACATTATTGGATCTGGAGCAGTATATCCAAAGCAAGGAGTGATGAACGACTCTTTTCTGAGTTGAAATGGCCTAAACTAAAGACTCTGAGTTGTGTCCTTGCAGACAACACAAATCAAGAGGTTGTATTCTCTCTTGACTATCAAAGATTCTGCTGCAAATATTCCATTGCAGAGTCTAGTGAAAGCCTTTAAAAGCATGATGGCTAAGGTTGAAGAAGTTCCATAGATCAGCCCAGGAAGATTTGCAGCCGATTTTCCAGTAAAGGATGAACCAAATTCAAACTTATTTATGATGATGTAGTTACTGAAAAGGGAATGGAAGAGCATGATAACTCTTCGTCACAATTGAAAAAGGCGCCGAATGTTGCAATTCCATTAATGAGAGATGGCTTCTTGCATTCCTAATGAGAATGTTCCATCTGCTCTTGATAAGTCTAAGATGAAGGAGACGGCAAAAGCGTTCTTGAGGAAGAAGATTAAGGATGCCGTTGTCACAGTTCCTGCATATTTCAATGACGCACAGAGGCAGGCGACCAAGGATGCCGGTGTGATTGCTGGGCTCAATGTGGCCCGCATTATTAATGAGCCCACTGCAGCAGCAATTGCCTATGGTCTTGACAAGAAGGGCGGAGAGAAGAACATCCTTGTGTTCGATCTTGCAGGTGGCTGCTTATTGTTATGCAAATCGGGCTGCAAGGGTGCAATCCAATTCATTTGACATTGATGGTTCTCTAGTCGCAGCAAAGACAACTCAAACAGAAGACATTGTAGCAACAAAGACAACAATGGTTGCTTGTGCTGTATAGTGTGGGGTGATTAATTCGTATGATTGCTGCAACTTATAGAGTTGCTAAGAGAGGTGAAGATCGTTGAAAATTTGCAGTCATGAAGCTGCTGAAAAGTTGTTGCAGCCATGAAGTTGCTAAAGATGAACAACTATGAAGGCTGAGTTAAAATTGTTGCTGTTATGAAGGTTGCTAAAAAAATTGTTACAACTAAGAAGGTTGTTGAAAAAGGACAGCCAAGAAGGCTGAAAAATTCATAAAAAGATGCAAAAAGTGTGTGGTAATGGTTGGTGAATATTTTTTATTTGGTTAAACAGTAGAAATGCACATAGAAGAAAAAGATAGAGCGAAGAAAATCAGTTTTTTTGTCACCACATATTGTTCTAAATTAAATCATAGAAGAGGAAGATGCATTGTTTCTTATGGAATGTGGTAATGTCACCAACAATAATGAAAATTAAGACCTTGAGTTGCTGAAGTTAAAAGCTAGAAGGGCTGAAAAAAGCAGTTGCATTTTGCTATTTCAGTGGTAGAAAGAGGACACCCAACCAACACACTGGCAACATCCACTATGTGAATGAGTGCAAAAAAAGTCATTTGAAGTGTGTATGGTGAAGATAGTTAGCTTTTTCAAGAGGAGAAAAACATGACTTTAGAAGTGTAGTTACATAGTCATTTCATGGAGAAGAAGAAAGAGAGGAAGCAACCGACACCCATAAAAGGGTCGTGCGCTACCCATGTGTTCTTACTTGTTCAAGTTGGTTTAAAGAAGCCTCACAAAGATCATTACTGCAAGTGTGGTGAAGAAAGAATCATTTTTTTGACAAGTTTGGAGTTCAAAGTATCTATCGTACTATCAACTTGAGGGGGTATTAAAGAATATGAATGTATATGCTGTTTTTAGTGTGAGGTTTATAATTTTTGATATTTGGATATTATTGTAATTACCATAGTACTAAGGGCAATTTGGTCATTTATGTTTAACAACCCATTATATAAGGGCTTGACGTTTTGTATTAGGGTTAAGACTTTCATATTAAGAAAGAGAGAAAGTGAGGGGGCAACCTCTATTTGAGGGCTTGCCCCCTCCTCCAATCTCAACATTTTCTCTTCATATAACATCATTCATTTTCCTTATTCCATTCACTATTTATTTCCAAAAATTTGCTTACATGGAGAAGAATCATGGGACCATTTTGTTTTATAAATTTGTTTTCCTAATCCCAATTCACTCCAAGAATCATTATATTCCATATGATATTTATTGCTTGTCTTTTCAAAATTTGTTTGTTTAGTTTGATTCATATTTATGAATGTTATGGTTATGTGTTTCTTGATTTTTCTAAAAAGTTAGAGATCTATTATGTAGTATATATATATATATATATATATTAGTTTTTAATCTTAAATGATAGTATACTCCTCCGCTATATCCCCTCTACTACTATATTAGGGTCAAACACTAACTGCCCGCTAACCGCTATTGATAACATAGATACCATTATTATTCATTTCATTTTCCTAATAAAATTCCAAACGTATGAGGTCAGTTCTTTTAACTTCTTATTTTGAGATTGTTTAGACATAACAGTAGGAGAGATAGGTGAAATATAGTTTTCTTCATGTATGATTATCATTGTCATATTCATTAATTGGCTTCATCTCTATGATCTACATTAAAGTTACACATAAAACAATTAGAAAATTATATCAATTAAAATGATATGAAACATCTATCGCCGACTGGCTAAAGAACACACAATCTCAAAAAGAAATTAAATATTAAAGAATTAAGTAATAAATATGCATAGATTGTTATCATAAGGCTTGGTTTCTTAAATAGTGCATGAATGAAGCTAAGCATCAAATCATAACAACATGATTAACACCTTCAAAACTTGAGACACAACATAGACTTGATTTGCCTTTAGATGGTGAATGATATTTCTCCTCCTCCATGCACTTGCTGGACATGGCTTGTTAGCATAAGGCTTGGTTTCTGCCTCAAAAGAAAGGCAAGCCCCCCATATGTAAGGGTGATGGTGTGGTCTCCATTCCAAACCCCAAGTCTTAGGGCTAAAGAAAGGTGCACAACAAGAGAAAACAAAACCAAGGGTCTCAGAGTTCAACCCTACATCCACTCCACACCAACAATATAAGAACCCACCCTACCCCACTTTACCACACACCATATGTAGCATAAATCTAACCCAATGCCTCACAAATGAGAAATCATTCAAATCTTCCAAACTCTTTATATGGTTCCAACACGAAACAAAGCCAAATCCTGATTAGTTTAAAACTAGGATTTCTTAAATCTACTCAGCACCGGTGTTGTTCGATGCATATTGTATTGTGTATCGTCTCATATCATAATTTAATACTAAAAAATTTGTAAAAATCTAAAAAAATTAGAAAAAACAAGAAAACTATGATAATTGCAAATAATTTATATAATACAAAAATTTAGTACATATTCATCATTTAATAATTAGAAAATTACATATTTTGAAGTAGTACATGACATCCTTAGAAAAAATATAACTTTCATAATTTAAAAAAAAATACATTTACACATTGTAATAAGGATCATCAAGTAAATAATCTTGATCTTCTCCTTGCTGAAGATCCTCACTGTTGGAGATCAAGTCTCGTCTTCAAGTCTTGTTCGCTCTTCTATGTTTTGAGTATACCGTGTATCTCAAATATATGTTAAGTGTTTGGGTCCCAATGAATCGGGTCAGATCCATTGGGAATCGGGTCCTTTAAGTAAGGGCATTTGCATCTTTTAAGTTAGAATAGGATTAGTATAAAACTGGGTTTTGTAATTAGGTTTTGTATCAAGTTAGAACAAAATAAAGTAGAGGTGAAGTCGACGGCCAAGATGAAGGGCGGTTGCTTCCTTGATTCAAGAATGTTTTGATTTATCATTTTTCAATCTTCTTAAATTCGATTTTATGGATGAAATCATCATGGTATCAGAGCGTAAACTTGAAGTTTCAGCCCACATGGAGCATTAGCATGCAGATTATGTGGATTTCAGTAAAAAACGTAAGCCTATCTCATTCTTTGGTTCATCGATTTATTTTATGATAACAAGAGAATCCATAGAAAAATGGATTCTATTTATATGGTTATGTTCACAGCAAAAAGTATAAGAGTTGGCATTACGGAAGTCGGCAATTACAGTTTGTGGTGTGATTAGAAGTGCCAATATCAAAGGAGTTCCTAGTTGACTACATTCTGCAATTACAATCAATTCAGTCCATGCATAAAATTGACTACACGCACAGAGTTGTACCACCCGATTCAAATTATGTGTTTGTTTTAGTTGTTTATTCGAAGGGTACTAGAGTACAGACAACTACCTCTGTGAGACCCTTTATGAATGGAAGGAATTAAAATGGGTGATACAAATGAGCATGGTTTTGCAGACAAAGGTGAAGGATTTCAAATAACCAATCTGAAATTAGACGAAAATTTTTTTCTTTAGTGGGCTAGATCTATAGAGTTAATAATAATGGCAAGGGGGCGTTGGGATTATCTGATTGGTGATGTATTAGAACCTCCGATGAATGACCCTTTATACGTAAGATGGCGTAGGGAAAATGCACTAGTTAGTGCCTGGCTTCTCCAGTCAATGTCTCCACCAATTGCTAGTACTTTTATGTTCCTAGAGATTGCTAAGGATATTTGGTTAGCAGTGCGTGATGCTTACGTCTAGAGGAAAAATATCGCTAAGAAATATGATCTTAGAAAATTAGAAGATGCAGATAGGGAAACAGATTTGTTAGTGAATATTATGCAGAACTTCGAGGCTTCTGGGAAGAGCTGCAACTTTATTCCAAGACAAAATGTCAAAATTGCACCCAAGAGCGAAATGAAGAGTATGAAGAGAGGAAAGTGTTTGGTCTTCTGTGGGGTATTTCTTCATAATATGAAGCAGAGAATAACTACCATCCTTAAGCACAATGTATTCACTATTACTTTGGGAGGAAGATAAAAAACATTTGGAGGAGGCAAAAATCAATACAGAAACTACTGCATTTGTGAGAAGAAATACATCAAATTCTTCATTTTCCCGTGGTAGAGGAGGTTATGGACGTGGTAGAGGCAGATTGGCACTTACTCCTGAAGAAAAAGCAAAATTAACGTGCTCTCACTATGGAAAATCATGACACACAAAGGAGACATGTTGGGAATTAGTTGGTAGACCCCCTCAATTTCAGAATAGACCAAACAGTGCTTATTTTGCCAGTGATAAGAATGACAAACAGAATATTGAAAACAATGTAAGTTCACTAGCAGATATGAAGAAGGAGATAGAGTTTCTCAAGGCTCGGTTAGTTGATTCACATGCCCCATCTACATCCTCCAATAATGATTCTCAGGCAACCATGGCGTATCCTTTCTCATTCTTGGCTAAGGGTAATTTAAACACTTCTCATTCTCAGATATGGGTTATTGATTCTAGTGCAATCGATCATATGGTAAGTAGAAAGGAATTTTTTGATAGTTATGAGCAGACTCATGAACAAGTTAATATCCGATTGGCAGATGACTCACACACCCCTATAGTGGGAAAAGGAAACATTACTTCTTTTGGTGTATTGAAAAACATTTTAGATGTTCCCAATATATCAGTTAATTTATTATCAGTCTTTGCCTTAACTCATGATCTGAAATGTCGTATAGTTTTTGACTCTACTGGATGTGTATTTCAGGAACTGAGGATGGGAAAGATCTTTGGTCAAGGTAGTGTGAGGAGAGGCCTTTATTTCTGCGAAGAAAATAAGGAAGCGGCTATGCAATCTACTATTATTACAAAAAAAATAGAAGGATATACCCCGCTGGCATCAAAGATTATGACATTTACCTTTATCTAAACTTAGGATACTATTGCCTTAATTCAGTCTGTGTAATAATTTGAATTTAAACTGTGAAACTTGCCAGAAGGCAAAACATCATCATACTTCATTTCCTTTGAGTGAAAAAAATCATCTATTTCTTTTGAAATTGTGCATTCTGATATTTGGGGTCCTTATTCGACTACTTCTCTGCATAGATATAAGTACTTTATATCTTTCATAGATGACTGCACCAGATTTACAATGATATATCTCATGAAAACAAAAGATGAAGTGAAAAATATTCTACCAATTTACTGTCAGTTTATGCGTACTCAATTTCAGTGTACTATTAGAGTATTTTGTAGTGATAATGGTGGAGAGTTCACGTCTCAATCACTTCATTCATACTTTGTAGATCATGGAATGCTGCATCAGACTTCATGTACTTATTCTCCTCAACAAAATGGAGTATCTTAAAGGAAGAATAGACATATTCTAGAAGTGGCTAGGACCGCATGCCAAGCAGAGTTCTTAATGGCAATACTCCATTTCACTCACTATGTTCTCATCAGAAGCAATTTCATTTACTTTCCAAAATCTTTGGATGCACCTGTTTTATTCATCTTCATCACGGCTTGAGAGATAAATTAGATGCACGGATGATTAAATGCATTTTCTTGGGATACTCTTTTACTCAAAAAGGTTATAAGTGTTATGATCCTCTTAGAAAAAGATTATATGTTACTTTGGATGCTACCTTCCATGAAGATATACCGTTCTATAATTTTCAGGAAGATTCTTTATCAGAAGTACTCTCTCCAAATGTGATGCCTATTTCTTCGATTGAAAATCAATCACTGAAGGAAAGGGAAGAGGAACAGATGATACCTCCAATTGAAAGCCAGTCACTACAGGAAAGAGAAGAGGAAGACATGATACCTTCTCAAGATAAGGAATAGTTGGTGTATACCAAAGGTGAAAGAAAGACTTTTCTACCAAATCCAGATCCTCACTCAAAATCAGATTCACTTCCTACTCAATTAACTTCCCACACATCAGATATTGATCTACCTATTGCTATTAGAAAAGAAAAACGAGAAGTGGCAAAATACTCATTATAGAAATTGGTCTCATACTCTAACTATCCCAGAGAATATCAGTTGTTCGTGATGAATACAGACTCTACCTCTGTTCAAAAAACATTCGAAGAAGCAGAACAACAACCAGAATGGAAGAAAGCTATGGAAGAAGAAATTGTTGCACTAGTTCGAAATAAAACTTGGGAACTGGTGGACTTACCATTAGGAAGGAAAACAGTAGGTTGCAAATTGTTTTTTTCCAGAAAAGTACAAAGCTGATGGCAATATTGAAAGATACAAAGCCAGATTAGTAGCTAAAGGATACAGTCAGTCATATGGCATAGACTACATAGAAACATTTGCTCTAGTGGCAAAAATGAATATAATCAGAATTATTTTAAGTGTGACAGTCAATAAAGGATGAGAGTTATAGCAATTGGATATAAAAAATGCCTTCCTTCAGGGAGATCTTATAGAAGACATTTATATGGACTTACCTCCTTGATATCTTCAGAAACAAAGTAGGATAAAGTATGTAAATTGAAGAAATCGATCTATGGCTTGAAACAATCCCCACGAGTATGGTTTGAAAAATTTAGTGATGACATTATGAGATTGGGCTTTAGAAAGTGTGCAAGTGATAATACACTCTTTATCAAGCACGGGCATAAAACTGTCATGCTTTTGGTCTACGTGGATGATATAATTATTACAGGTGACGATACAGATGGCATAGTTGATTTAAAGAGAAGATTAAATACATTTTTTTGACTTGAAGGACTTGGGCAGATTACATTATTTCCTGGGAATAGAAGTGATTCATAAGAATGATTATTTATTTCTAAGTCAAAGAAAATACATTCTTAACTTACTAAAAGAAACTAAAATGGAAGATTACAAAATATGTTTTACTCTCATGGAAACTCCAAGGGAAGAAAATAATACGTCTACAAAACCATATGAAGATGTGGGCAAGTACCAGAGATTAGTGGGCAAATTGATATACATAACTATAACTCGACTTGACATCAGTTTCGCAGTTGGATATGTTAGTAGGTGGATGTACAGTCCATCCAGATATCATGTGAGCACTCTATTTCATATCATCATATACTTAAAATCCTCAATAACTTATGGGTTACTATATACTCCACACTCGTCAATTGATCTAGAAATTTATTCAGATGCTGACTGGGCAGGTTCCAAAACTGATAGAAAGTCTACCTCGGGCTATATGGTATGTTTAGGTGGAAATATAGTCTTATGGAAAAGTAAGAAGCAATCGGTGGTAGTCAGATCAAGTGTAGAAGCAGAGTATCGTGTAATTGCTCTTGGAATGTGTGAGGGCCTATGGATTATATCACTTCTAAAGGAGATTGGTCTTAAAGGAAAGATTCTGATTAACTTCTTTATAGATATTAAAGCGGTTCTCCAAATAGCCTTGAATCCTGTATTCCATGAAAGGACCAAACACATAGAAATTGATTGCCACTTTATCAGAGAGAAAGTTTCTCAAGGTATTTTTAACCTGGTTCATGTACGCTCAGAAGATCAACTGGCACATATTCTCACTAAACTAGTACCAGTCAATGGGTTTAAGAAAATTCTAAGAAAATTCTTGCCAAGATAGGAATTACAAGCCTTAAAGACTCAACTTGAGGGAGCGTGTTGGAGATCAAGTTTCGTCTTCAAGTCTTGTTCACTCTTCTATGTTTTGAGTATACCGTGTATCTCAAATATATGTTTAAGTATTTGGGTCCCGTTTCGTCGTCTTGTTCACTCTTCTATGTTTTGAGTATACCGTGTATCTCAAATATATGTTTAAGTATTTGGGTCCCAATGAATTGGGTCAAATCCATTGGGAATCGAGTCCTTTAAGTAAGGGCATTTGTGTCTTTTAAGTTAGAATAAGATTAGTATAAAACTGGGTTTTGTAATTAGGTTTTGTTTTAAGTTAGAACAAAATAAAGTAGAGGTGAAGTCGGCGGCCAAGATGAAGGGCGGCTGCTTCCCTGATTCAAGAATGTTTTGATTTATCATTTTTCAATCTTCTTAAATTCAATTTTATGGATGAAATCATCACTCACCACCTTTTGCATCAAAATAAAAATCTTCCTCCCCTTGATGATATTGTTGTTGCGCTCCTTTCAAATTAATTTATACAATATCTTCTTCGGTTAGGAGTGCATTTGCTTCATTATCTTCCATAATCCACTCCTCTAATATATCAAAATTATCAAAACTTATTAGATAAAATTGGTTTTCTTCTCTATTTAACTTTTTTAATTGCCTGCAAGAAAGAAAAAAAAGTAATTAGTAAATAATGTTAACAATTTAATCCATAAAATAAAATATTGAATTAAATATTTAAATAGTAAGTAATACAAGATTACCTTTGTCGGAAACGTATATTACAACGGCTGAAAACTAAGTCATTGAGCCGCTTATGTTCCAACCTGTTGAGCTTTTTTGTGTGAATGTGTTGAAAGACACTCTAATTCCTTTCATAACCCGTTGCACTATAAGTTTGACTCAAACTGCAAAATCTCTAAGGTTTGGGTAATAACTTCCAAACCTATTCCACCAAATATCTGATAGAAAAAGACAAACATTAGAGAATTAATCTATAATAAAAATTATATTTAAGAAACTTAAATATTAAGATAAACAGTTTACTTGAGTGCATATTAGTGTGGTTGCAAATTGCTACAGAGAAACCCATCATGTTAAGAGCATTATCATACATCTCCGTATCTCAATGTATAACATCTCTACTCTTATCAGAAATTAATTTTTTTATATAATCAATGATACCTCGGTTTACCTCACCATCTCTTTTAAAGCTTGCATAGTAATAAAATGTTGCATTAATAGGTTGATGCAATTGATTATTTCATTTGTTATCTATGATGTTTCACACGGGCACATAATCCCTCTTTCTTCCATTGAAATTACTTCTAATATCTTCTTTTGCTCTATCCATGACTTCATAAAGATAACGCATAAATGATTTTTCCTCGCTATCAGCCAATATCAAAACTTTTACTAAAAGACATGTAATCCTCAATAGTCTAACACAGACATTCCAAAATGTACTCCTAAGGATTGTCTCTGAAAATCTCATTTAGCTTTTTGTTTATTCTATTTTGATGTAACTCTGCAAATTGCTGCCACTCATCTGAGGAGAACATTCTTTTTAAGGATTGTTTTTGTTTCACAATTCTCTATACAAATAAGAAATTAGTTGCAAACTGAGTTGCAACTGTATGAAGGAGCTCTGCACCAACTCTATATCTCCTGATCATACATAATACAAAAGCGTAGTTGTAGATAAATTTGATAATATCTTGACAACACTTAGTTGTTGCCTTTATCTCATCATCTCATCAATATCTTCAAGGATGAGATATAAACAATGGGTTGCACATGACGTCCAATAGAAAGTCCAATAAGTTTTTGTTAACTCTTTTCCAACTGCTTTATAGTTAGTTGCATTATTTGTAATGAATTAGACTGCATTCTAATATCACCTTATCAAACTCTTGCCTTAGGACCTTTGCAGTATGCATCTCCTCTTAAATGTCCAGAGATCTAAAAAACATAAGTCCTTTAAGACAATAGAGAAAAATGAAGAAAGTTTAATAAAGTTCTTTTTCGTCGATCTGTCCATCCATCTGCGATAATAGTATATCCTGTCTCCTTCGATGACTCTCTTAAAGTAGAACAATACTCCTGAACTTCAAGAATAACCTTATATAATAGTTTTTTTCTTAACTTTTGACAAGAAGACATCTTATACCTTGAACCCATGTTAGCAATTGCATTTGTCGTTGCTTGAAAATAAAAATTATTTGTTGCATTAAATGGAATGCATGCATAATAAAACCATCTGCCTACTCCAAGGTCTGCCTATTCATGCAATTGCTCTGAAGTTATAGCAACACGAATTTCAGGTTGAACACCATGTGTAGTGCTAGGATGAAAAAATAACTGTATATCAGAAGAAGCTCTTCCTCTACTCCTTCCTCTTCTACCACTTCTATATGCAAAATCTTCAACAACCCTCTTTTTCTTGGTTGGTAGTCGAGAACTACTACTACCAACCTCTTTCCTACCAATAAAAGGATTAGTTGACCCAAAGCAACACGAATTTTAGGTTGAACACCATGTGTAATGAAAAAATAACCGAATGTCAGAAGAAGATCTTCCTCTACTCCTTCCACTTCTACATGCAAAATCTTGAACAACCCCTTTTTCCTTGGTTGGTGGTCGAGAACTACTACTACCAACCTCTTTCTTACCAATAGAAGGATTAGTATCACCCAATCTTACATCATTATCCTCTTCCTCAAACATTTCTAAATCATTCTTTCATTGTCTCCTCTCAAGTATGCTCTCAATCATCTGTATACATTGTCATTTAATTGGCTTCTCGCAATTTTCTAATTGTGTTCATGCAAGGAGCAACTTCTTTCCTAGTCCGTATTGAGTGATGTTTTAATCGTGAAATTCTACTACTAACCACCTCTCCTAAAATAAACATTTTATCTTCAAACTGTTTCTCTTAATTGGTGTACTCTACTATCATGTCGAATCATCGGATCGAGATTGGGAGTCCCTAACACCCCTTCCTGCCATCTAAATTAAACAATTCAATCTAATAAAAAACCTTAAAATAAAAACACTTTATAAATCACCAATTTTCACTTATCACTCAAATAGAGTGTCTCCCACTTCACGAATACATTAAAAATCATATCTATGTACTTATCCACGCACTTTATAACTTCATATATTATTATTAAAAAACAAAAAAAAAACAAATATGAATGAAAAAATTATGAAAAATGCAAAAACTATACCACAACCCAAGTTGTATTGTATAGAATGGCAAGAGCATGAGAGAGGTCAGAGGCAATGTTGTAATTAGCATATCAGTGATTGTATTGTACATGGCATCGATATGCGATAATTGACACAATATCGTATATTAAATATTTAATAATAAAGAAAAATTCGTAAAAAACTAAAAAAATGAAAAAGTAGGAAAAATTATAATTAAAAAACATAAAGTAACCAAGTGATAGAGAACACAATCATAATGCAATTAATAAGCAGTTAAAACATTGGCATGACATGACAACGACATTTTCACAATCAATAAACAATAATACCATGAGGCTACAAGAGTAAGAACGTAACTAAGTGGGTCATATGACACCTTCCAACCAAAATCTCCAATGCTATCTATATACTTACATACCTCTAAATGAATGTTGGACCTACACCTAGTAGATGAATCTTGTATAGGGTCAAGTTTATTAAATATTCCTTTTTTAACTTTATCATCCTCTACAAAAATGGGAGAAAATCTATTAGAGGGATTAAGAAAATATGCAAATCATGATGCATTTGTCAATTCTAACATGCATCAATTATCTTTTAAACCTTTTTTAAAAATGATTGCTTGCGGTCAAGGTTTGCTTGTATTTTCAATTTGACCTTATCAATAATATCATATATATATATATATAGCATAGTAGACCTATCATTGTAAAAAAGGTACTGCATTTCACCCAAAAGTTAGGATTAAAAAAAGGTCCACTAAAGTAATGTCCTCTCTCTTTCTCAACCAACTTATAGAGCCCTATTTATTAGATGTAAACATCTTTTTCAATTTATTTTTTTGTATGACAAAACCTTGAACTATAATAACATTTATAGCAAATCTTGTCAATGAAGGCCTAATCAACTCCCTTTCACCAGTGTAAATTCTCATCAAATGCAGGATATACGAGTGATTATAAATAAACTTGATGACATTTTTGCTTGCATCAATTGCCCCTTAATTTCATTCACTGCACTTAAATATTTAAGCATTAAGTCTATGCAATGTGCAACACATGAAGTCTATACTAAGGATGGATGGTTCACCTTAAGCATCTTACCAATTGCTCTAAAATTTGCACCATTATTAGTGATGAATTGAACAATATTTGGAACACCACCATCTTCAACAATATCTTCAAAATAGAGTAAATTATCTACGATTTTATCAATATGGGACAAGTCATAGGATTTTAAAAATAATGTTTCCTTCGGATAGGAGACCAAGAAACTCACTAATGATCTCCGATAGTTTGTCTAACCATCAATCACAATGGAACAACCAATAACCTTCCACGATTCACTAAATTCAAAACTCTATTCATAAATAATATCAACCTATTTTTGTAGTAAATTACCCCTTAAAACATGATAAGTAGGGACCTTATAACCAGGTTCTACACTAGCAATAGCATTTGCCATGCCTTGAAAAGAAAATGAATTTTCAACGCTAAAAGGGAGACAATTTTTATAAAATTTTTTGCATACTTCAAATATACTTTCTCAATTACTTCTTTAGAAGCCATAGTTGAATTAATACCTTGTTGAACTCTAGAAGTCGTAAATTGAGAAAACAATGAATGTATTGCACTGCCTCTAGCACCTCCTCTACCGCTCCTTACAACCATTGAGAGACCAAGGGCTCATGTAGTGGAACAAGAATCAACCCTGCGGCTACTGCCACTAGAACTTATACACTTTTGTTTATCTCATCTTCTCTTGCTCTCCTCAACTGTCTTTTCCTCCTCCTCTCTACCCATAACATGAATTTATTCTCGAAAAGATCTTGAGACATATCCCAATCGCCTATTTCTACTCTCTCTTTGTCGTAATCTCTTCTTTTCCTTTGTGAGCTATAAAACTTATTAAATTTTATGCTTTATACTTTCAGGCACCCAATAACAAGTACTTGCATCATTTTTAGTTCCCGCAAGATGGTGTTTCATACGAGAAATATCTCATTTGCTTCATCTCGTTACAAAACATACACTTATTCACAAGTCTATTGCCTTTGTACACTAGGATGCAATACTTCCATGTTGGATCGCCTCATTCTCATGCCATCAAGTCAATCAAAGATAAACCACAATAAATAGAAGGCTTCATGAAGGTCGAGAATCTCATAATCTATAAAAACCTTAACTTTTTTAAGTAAAAAAATCTAGTTACAAAGGAGTAGAGATGAAAGAAAGGGAGTATGCCACGGATTTGAGAAAAATCTTATAGATTTTCAAGGGTTTAAGACCAAAAATGTGTGATTTCTTCACGAAATTGAGTAACCGAAAGGTATGAAAACCGTTTAGGTGCAAGGCATGGGGTAAGGAAAGGTTTGGGAGTAAACAAAACATTATAAAAAACCCCGAGTTTCTTGAGTTTTATATTCTGCAACCTAACATCGACTCGTGATACAAATCGTATACAACACGATATGGTCTGATAAATCACAAAGCACGATACAATATCATGTACCGTATCGTGCTGCCCTATGATATACGATAAACTCGTACCGTATCATACGATATAGTATGAGTTTTACAACATTGGTCATAGGAAGACTGAACAACAAAACCGGGAGAGTCCACCGAAAAACCCTAACTTAAACTTAAAAAGTCTTAATACTATATGCCCCGGGACAGGATTTTTGACATGGAGGCTTGTTGGACCCAGGGATAGAGGGTTGGGCTGTTCGGTTTGTGCCAAAAATGAGTCAGCAATCTCTGGATTGGCCCTGCATTTTCTTAGGGCCTGGCCACTCGACCCCCCGGGGCAGTTCTATTTCGGTGCCCCTACTTTTAATTTTAGTATTTTTTCATCATCAAGACCACCCAAGACACCTTTTAACTTCTGTTAATCTACATCAACTTTGTGTATGCCTTTTTTGCCAACAATTCCATCTTATTGAAAAACAAACATTAAGTACTCAAGATAGACTTGACCGCTTGGAAGCAATAGCTAGCTACCTTAGAGAGGTTTGGGTTCATATGATTAAGAGAGGCCCATAAAATTCTAAATATCGCATTTTCGACAACAATACCAAGAAGCATTTCCTCTATGAAATACTTTTTGATCTTTTGCCATGCTTAAAACTTCTTACCGTGCACGAGATGTTATTCTCTTGCATGCCGTTTCAAGTGCGTATTTATAGGAGCAGCTTATGCAGAAACAATTGTTTCAATATTTTCTTACATATGAATAGCTTTTACTATGGTATCCAAGCATCACTATGTATGGGAAGTCTTTCCATCATAATATAAAATCATTGTAATGACACAAATAGGTCCTGTTGCCTGTCACATTCTACGGTCCGGAGTACATTTATAGAAGGAAACTATTTTTTCATCATTTCTTTTTTCTTCTTTTGTGTGACTGAGTTCGATAACCGTATGCAATATTCTACTTGAGCATTGTAGGTGATGCACTATTCTTACGTTATCTATTTTATGTGATTTCTTTCAAAAAATCTATTAACATGGCATTGAAAGCAGCCTTACCTTATCATCTGCAGGAAGTATTTAGAACTGCAATATTGCGTGATGAGCCACCAGAGAGTTTTGCTTTGCAGACGGTACAAGAAGCAATAAAGCCACAGGTGATTAACATCATGGCATGGCCTCATGGCATAGTGTATTTCTTTGTTCACGAAATGCTATGCTTTATTTGGTTTGTCTATCAAGCAGCATTTGCAGTAACTGATATGATTTGTGTTGTGAAAATATTGTTATAGTGTCAGCAAATTTAGAGGTGACCAATATTATTGGAAAATAACATGATATGTTCAAAAATATTGCCCACAGTGAACATGTTGTGGAATTAACTTCAATAGATTTTTAACTCATCTTTTTAACCTTTGACTTCATAATACTTTTTCCGTGACAAGGGTTTGCCACCGACATTGATTCCCAGTGGGATAATGAGATACATACCTTTTAACAAGACAAATGCTCTTAAAAGCAATTATTTGTTAAATTTCAAGGTCATTCAATACTCAGAACATTTTAATGTTGCAGAGATTTTCGAAAGAAATGTTAACTTTTTGGAAGTATCTTCCAAGAGAAACCTTACTCAGAAGTTGCAGTGAAAAGACAACAATGAAAATCTCTGTATGATGTACTTCTACCCAAAATTCTACTTTAGGTCCTGTTTCATAGTTTTACCCTAACGGATTTATTTGGCCTCCTTAGTTAAAATATGAAACCAGTGATTCAGCTGCATACTGCTTTGGTTTTAAGGAGGTTTCAGGCAGCTGTTTTCCATTGCCATCTAATACGATTCTGTCCCTGTCAAAGAGTAGCAGTCTCTTATCTTTTTGCACTAGCAACTTTGTTTGACTAATCATAACACTCCAAGAGTAACTTGTATGGGGACAGCTTTGTTATGCTTTACTTGAGTGCAAGCTTTATGTGCTTATGAGTTATTAACATGTTCATTTGACAGAGGCAAGCAGTTCTGATCCTAGAAGAGAATCAATTGCTGGAAAATGCCCTGCGAACATTACTTCAAGAACTTGTGGTAAGCCACATGTGATGGATCCTATCTTGTTCTATCTATAAGAACTCTCTTTTTTCTCTGCATTTTGAATGATTTTCTCTCCGAATGGATATATAGTCATCTGCAGTTGAAGCTGGAGAACGAGTTATGATACACGGACGGTCCATTGATGATGTGGAAAGCATCCCTGGTTTAATAGCACGGCTTTTGGGTTGGTCATTTTTCCTCATTGTGGTTCAGTATGATGCATCCTTCTCTGTTTAATTACTAACCAAAATGAAAAATCAAACCCTATCTAACGTTAAGTTGGCGGCCACATGGATTCTGAGTTAGCATTGTGCTTGATCCCATGTCATCTTCACATTAACTAAAGAAAAGTTGTTATGTCCTTCAGACACTTTTGAGGCCCCTTTGCACCTTTGTTCTACAGATGGTTCAATTTTTTTAACCCTCTGCTATGCACACATAAAGCACGCAAATCTTTGCATATATGCAGATATTGTGTTACACCTTTGTGAAAAGGGTCACGTAGAGGGTGGTATGATATTTCAACTATTGGAAGATTTGACTGAGATGTCTACCATGAGAGATTGCAAGGAAATTTTTGGTTACATTGAGAGAAATCAAGATGCTTTAGGGAAGGTATGTAAAAGATCCTTTGCAGATGCAATTTATTGTGGCTTCTATCTCTGGCTTATTTAAGGTTGATAGAGCTTCATCTGCGGATTACCCATGTCCAGCAAGAACTTTTTGGAAGAGGAAAGCTTGTTATGCTAAGGACTTGTAATCAGCTTCTTCGTCGACTTTCAAAGGTGCGGCTACTTAAACATCTTTTATTTATATATTTTTCCTATGTAGCAAGTGCAAAGAATATGATTATTGGAGCCCTTGTGTTGTCCAACCAAAACCAAACTAAACAAAAACCTTTCCTTACAATCTTTTTCCAGACTAAGTGGGTAGGCTGTTCCTCGGTACCCATTGTACTCTCTTTTGTGGCATATCTGCGTTCAACTCCAAAAAGTAAGACCGTGCTTTATATAGTCTCCTTCCAGTACTTCTGAGGGCTTCCTTAACCTCTTTGGAAGTGTATGTCTAATTCTTACACCTCCTTTTAGCTCCATCCGGCTTCCCTTCAAATATGCCAATCACTTTAAGTGGTGTGTCATCTTAGTATTAGTTTAGGAGATTTAGCTAAGTCAGAAAAGTATATAAACCACAATTTCTATAGACATATTCAAAAGAATGAAGTCAAAGAGGCTCTTAAACATATGAAGGGTGGTAAATCGGTAGGACAAGATAATATTCCTATAGAAGTTTGAAAATTACTAGGAGAAATAGGAATCACTTGGCTCACAAGACTATTTAATGAAATATGGAAAAACCGAAAGATGCCCGAGGAATGGAGTGCAAGTACACTTATACCCATATATAAGAACAAGGGAGACATTCAAAATTGTGCGAATTATCGAGGTATCAAGTTAATGAGTCATACTATGAAATTATGGGAAAGAATTATCGAATGTAGGTTAAGTCAAATATCAAGTACAACAGAGAACCAATTTGGATTCATGCCAGGCAGATCTACTATTGAAGCGATTCACCTTTTGAGACGTCTTATGAAACATTTTAGAGCAAAAAAGAAAGACCTTCACATGATATTTATTGATCTAGAAAAAGCTTATGATAGGGTACCGAGGGAGGTTCTTTGGAGAACTTTGGAAAAAAGAGGTATCCCATTGACATATATTAACCTTATAAGAGACATGTATGATGGTGCAAAAACATGTGTGAGGACTCATGAAGGAACGACAGACTTCTTTGAAGTTAATATTGGGTTACATCAAGGATCAACTTTAAGTCCATACTTATTTATAATGGTGATGGATGAGTTAACAAAACATATTCAAGATGAAGTACCTTGGTGTATGTTATTTGCAGATGACATTGTATTAGTGGAGGAGTCTAAGGAAAAAGTTAATAGAAAATTGGAACTATGGAGAGAAACATTAGAAAGCAAAGGCCTCCGACTTAGTAGAACAAAGACAGAATATATGGAATGTAAGTTTGATCATTTGGTTACTTTAGAGGACATGGAAATTAAAATTGACACACATTGCATTCCCTAAAAGGAAAGTTTTATGTTATCAATAGCGGTTAGCGGGTTGTTAGCGGTCGACCTTGATATAGCGGTACACTTTTAGTTATGATTAAAAAATTATATATATATATAATGGGTTCTCTAATTTCTAAAAAATATCAAGATCTTAAGTAGATTATTGTCATGAATAGATAATAACACATCAGCTGCAACAACTAATCAAGCACGGTAGCACTAGCACCTACCAACAGTCTCAAGAACACATGATACTTGCACAAGTAGAAGAATCCAACGAATGTTAAACTACAAAATTACATGCCATATGCATTAAAAATTTGAGTAATAGGACAACCATGAACAAAGAACGAATTGAAGAGAAGGGAGCATACCTGGTCATTATGTGCTCGAGTAATATTTTTGTTGAGGAAGAGAGAGTCACCTGAAAAAGAGAGACCTATGGCAAATTCCAGTTTAAAGCACAAGAAAACTATTCCAGTTCAAATAATGAGTGATTAAGGCAATAGATAGCACCTGGACAGACATATCAAACCCATAGGTTCCTGAATTTGCTGGATAGCATATGGATTATGGAATGCACCATTCCATACCAATAAGCGGCATTACAAGCAGCAACATCCATAGCAACCCTCTTAGTTGATCACCCTTATATGTCAATAAGGGTGATACTTAGAGGGTTGCTATATATGCTTGCTTTGCCTGTAATGCCGCTCATTGACCACCTACAACAAAAGATAACAAATGTGCCATCAAACAACATGAGATTCCCATACATGGTCAATAGGAACAAAAACATACACAAATGCCAATAAGCTAATTCAAAAGTACAAAACATCCATCAAAATTCAATTACAAATTTACAATCAGTGATTCAGTATCACACTTAATTGTTTAGGTCATGTTCACTCATTTTCAGAAAAAGATTCGTATTCTTCTATTTCATTTTCCTCTTCATCTGTTTCTTCAAAATTAAATTCTTCATCTTTCATAGGCATCTTATCATTCCCTTTGCTTTGCCTTCTTTGTCGCTTTCGTTTCCTCGACCTTGTATAAACAGTAGTAGCACCCGCTCTTGATGCTTCGGATGCCATATCGATATTTTGCCAAGTAAGGGAATCATCGTCACCAACGAACTCATCATCAGTAGGATATTCATCGTGATCTTCAACCGATGTCAACATGATGGGGTCAAAATTTGCTCCATTAGATTTCCTCTCTTCGTACCTTCTTCTGAGTTTTCGTTATATTGCACAAAAGCTAAATCGTTAAGCTTTTGATGCAATAATCTATTCCTTTTCTTCGTATGAATCTAAGATAAGAGAAAGAATTTAGGTAAGTTGTTAACTCAATAAAAAGCCTTTCATTTATTTATAATGTAAATAAAAAGCATAATTCTTAATTTCTTACCATTTCAAAGGTACTTCAGTTGCGCTCACATGGGGTAGCACTTCAAGTAAGGCTCAAAACCCTTATAGCAAAACTTTGCAATTCAGGGCATCCGTGGGCACCATAAATTGCAATAAGACGACTATTTCTTTCTTCTTTGTCTCACATGGTCCTCTATGCTTTGCACTCATAATAAACAAGTATAGCACTATTTGAATTGGAAGTGCTGCGGTATGTTATGACCATGGAACCCTTCCCTGTGATGGTTTCCAAAACCAAGGTGTTGTATTGTGCCTTTATGTCTTAGATTCCAATTTCCTGTTTGTCCATCTAAGATTGCTAAGCATGCCTGAGTGCTTCCTAGGCAATCCCAAGGTAAAGTCCATAGAAATATCTTCCCAAGGTATGCTAAGAATAGGTAAAGGCATATATAGGCCATTGTTGTGCGCGTGTCCTTTGTTCTATTGACAAGTCGGCCACCTAAGAACAATTTTTCCTGTATCTCTTTTGGGTTGGGGCCAAAAATAACGGTATTCGAGATTGTCATTGGTTTTGTCTCGCCCCACATGGCTGTTGAGTCCACCAAAATGCATTTCTCGTATAAGCTTGATTGAAAATTCTAGATTTATGTATAATCACGTAATTAAATCTTTTCAAATAAGCTGCCTATCATGCCATCATACGATCCACATGCTTTTGATTTCGGAAGTGTTTCAATGCCTGATGGTCAGGAAAGTCAATAAACTCCTTAGGTAATAAGTATGCTTCCCACAAAACTTTTTATTGCTGTACTCCAATGAAATTTTGCTTGCATGAGACAATCAATTGATGGCACCATAATAGTATTGAAGTCCTTGATAAACCTGTGATAAAAAGCTGTTGGTCCATGAAAACTTCTTACATTAGAAATAGATTTGGGAGTTGACCATTCATGAATAGAGTTCACCTTTGCCTCATCTACATAACTCCTTCGCTACTAATACCAAAGTCTACAAATACGAATCGAGTTTGCATAAAAAACACACATCTTCAAGTTTACGTACAACTAATTCTTCCTTAATATGCAAACACCTATGTAATGTATTGAAGGTGTTTCGTCACATCCTTGCTATAAATCAGTATGTCATCAAAATATACGTCCACAAATTGGTAGACAAAGGGTCAAAGTATGTGGTTTATTAAGCGTATGAATGTGCTAGGAGCATTGGATAGGCCACAAGGTATCACCAATCATTCATACAAATCATCTTTAGTTTTAAAGGTAGTCTTTCATTCATCTCCTGGCTTGATCCAAATCTGGTGGTAGCCACTTTTGAGGTCTAGCTTAGTGAATAGCCTAGTACCACAGAGTTGATCCTACATGTCATCAAGATGGGAAATGGTGAAACGATACCTGATGATGATCTTGTTTATGACTCGACTATCTATGTACATTCTCAAAGTTCCATCTTTCTTTGGGCTAGGGTGGGTATTACACATGGACTGATACTTTCCTGAATATGGCCTTTTATCAATAATTCCTCCATTTTCTTGGCCAAGATGAGAAGCTCTTTTGGACTCATCCTATAGTGTGGTAAATTAGGTAAATTGGATCCTGGGAGAAAGTAGGTTTGATGCTTGATATTTCGCATAGTTGGCAAGTTGGCTGGTTCAATACCTTTGATTATCAGGATGGTGCAAGAATTTGCTTCTATCATGCTTTTCTCAAACTCACACGTGGTATTTGCAGTAGTGAATAGTGTCTTTATGCTTCTTTGAGAGTGTTTCTTCCTGGTTGGTTAGATAAGATTACAATCTTTCTCGATATTCCAAAGTAAATGAATAAGGGTTGTCTCTTCCACGATGTGTGGCATCGGCATCATAGTGCCATGGCCTCCCAAGTAGGACGTGGCAAGCATCCATTTCTTCCATGTCACATAACACAATCGACTTATAATACTTTTGATTTTTAGGCTTGACTTTCTTGATCCATCCAATACTATAAGGATTGGGATGAGGTTGGGTTGAGATCTTTAAATGCGCCACAAGACTTTAGGAAACCAAATTTTCGCATCTACAACTATCAATAACTAACTTACATACCTTCCCTACAAAAAAGCATTTTCCTTCAAAGATCCTCTTCCTTTGTGATTCATCAGTTTAAATTAAAGAGAACAAAAGCCTTTTGACCGCACAGGCGCACACACCACTTCTTCACATACATTGGAGTCTAGGACTGGTTCACCTGCATCTGTGTCTTGATCCTCATTCATACATTGGAGTCTAGGACTGGTTCACCTGCATCTGTGTCTTGATCCTCGTTATGGCTGCTTTTGTGATATTAGCAAACTTTTGTTTAAGGCAATCACTTGAGCGATGCCCTAACTCTTGGCATTTGAAATAGTGAATTCCTTTAGGTGCTCCAAACTTTCCTCTACTTGCAAACTTCTTTATTTCAGCCCCCTAGTCTTAGGAGCAAATTCCTTAAATATACTTTCAATTCTCGGATTGTTGGTGGATTTTAAGGTCTTCTTTACCTTCAAGATCCTTTTAGCATTGGTCTTCGATCTCTTTTAATTAACAACGAACTTGGAGAAAGGAATTCTTCTGTGTAACTAGCTTTGATACTGGTATATCTTTCTCTTTGATATTGTGAAAATAAAATCAGTTCGTGATTAGTATAAAGGAACCAGTCTTTGAGGAGAGTCTTCAAATAATGCCAACTTTGTACTGGTGGCTGGTCTTTGATGTGCAATTCTTCTTGTTATCGATGCCATCAAGTTCGAGTACCTCCTTTTAGTTTGTAGGTCACAAATGAAACCTTCTTTTCTGAGCTAATATTTATAATTTTGAAAAAACTCTCGACTTCATATAACCATTTCAGAAATGGTTCTACCTCTACTTCAGTATTAAAAATAGGGATATCAGGCTTAAGCTTATAATGATTATGATAATGATTATGATAATGATAATGATCATGGTAATTTCTATTTCCTAACCACCTATTCTCGTAGTTGTTTTCATACTATTCGTCTTCAAAAAGTTATCTAGGTGGGCTTGCTCATTAGGCCTTCTATGAGGACGTGCTCTTTGATGATCAACACCCTGTCCTCATGTCTTTGACTATTTAAATTCGGCATTTGGTCTTTCCGTTGGATGTTTTGGACTATCTCGGCTAGTTGGTCGAATCTTCTTATCTATTCTTGCAGATTTTCAGTTTGCTGCTTCATTGAATGCTCTACTGCTTCAATTCACTGCTCCATGTTAAAAGTCGAAAGAGAGCACTTGTCAAGTAAAGATGAGGCTTTCATACCAATTGACACAACACAAGCGTCTTTGGTTGACTTGATATCGTTGGACGCAAACAAAACTTTCTTTAGTATAACAAAACAGGAAAACTAGAAGTTGCCGTCATCCCCACTGCCGCCATCCCTGCTGAGCCATCCAGTAGGCTAGCCAAGGGCCAGGCTAACACACTAGCCCTTGGGTGTTGCCCTTCCTTCTTATCCTCTCTTTTTCCTCTTTCCTACTCCATTGTCTCTAAATATCTCATCTTCACTCTTGTAATAATAAGTCGTGGGGCTTTGCCTTGATAATAAAGTGTTCTTTCTTTAAAGTGTTTGTGTTGTGTGATTTGGTGCTTAAGGCACGATTGGACTGATTCTTGATGAAGTGCTTAAGACATTTCATGTAACTATCGAGATCGGGTGAGACCGATCTTCATTATAGACGGGTATCACTGGGCTTACAAAACTATTTAATGCAAATATGAAGAAACCAAAAGATGCCTTAGGAATAGAGGATGAGTACAATTATACCCATATATAAGAACACAAGAGACATTTAAAATTCTATGAAATTGCAAATTATTGAGGTATCAAGCTGACGAGCATACTATGGAATCATGGGAAAGAATTATTGAAGGTAGGTTGAGACAAATATCGAGTACAACATAGAACCAATTTGGACTAATGCTAGAGAGATATAATAATGGAGTTATTTACCTATTAATACATCTTATGAAACCTTTTGGAGCAAATATAAAGAATCTTCACATGGTATTTATTGATCTAGGGAAAACATATGATAGAATACTAAGAGATATTCTTTGGAGAAATTTTGAAAGATAGATATCTCATTGATATACATCAATCTTATAAGAGATGTATCTTGGTGCACAAAATGTGTGAGGACCCATAAATGAATAACAGATTTTTTTGAATTGGTTACCTTAAGGATCAACTTTAAGTCTATATTTATTTATATTGCTCATTGATGAGTTAACAAAACATTTTTAAGATGAAGTACCTTAGTGTATGTTATTATGCTAGTGGATCGGTCTAAGGAAAAGTGAATAGGAAATTAAAACTATGGAGAGAAACATTAGAAGGTAAAAGCTTCCCGACTTAGTAAAAAAAGATGAAATATATGGAATGCAGGTTTAGTCACTTGGTTACTTCGGATAACATAGAAATTAAGATTGGTACACATTGCATCTCTCGTAAAAAATTTTAAACACCTAGTAGTTTTTTTGGGCGATGGAAAAATTGTTGGAGATGCTAGACATAGAATTAATATAAGTTGGTTAAAGTAGAGAAGTGCATTAAGTATTCTATGTGTCAAGAAGATATCATTTACATTCAAAGGTAAATATTATAGATCAATACTTAGACCCGCTATGTTTTATGTTTTAAGTGCTGGGTAGTTAATCATTAACACATACAAAAGATGTCCGTGATAGGAATGAAGATGCTGAGATGAGATGGATGGGTTGTCATAGAAGGAAAGACTATATACATAATGGGTTATTAGAAACAAACTAGAAATAATACTAATAGATGATGAAACAACAACAACAACAACTAAGCCTTCTCCCATACTAGACAGGGTCGGTTACATGGATTCTTTGTTTCCACAGAGCCCTATCATATGCCATGTTAGCAGTTAACTCACAATAAGCTAGATCATTCTTTACTGTTTCTTTCCAACACTTTTGTGGTCGTCCTCTACCTCTTTTAATACTTTCAAAATCCTACAAAAGATCTCGAAACCCTTTGAATATGTTTTGTTAACTCGTCAATCACCATTATAAATAAGTATGGATTTAAAGTTGATCCTTGATGTAACCCAATATTAATTTCAAAGAAGTCTGTAATTCCTTTATTAGTCCTCACAAATGTTTGTGCACCATCGTACATATCTCTTATAAGGTTAATAAGTATGGATTTAAAGTTGATCCTTGATGTAACCCAATATTAATTTCAAAGAAGTCTGTAATTCCTTTATTAGTCCTCACAAATGTTTGTGCACCATCGTACATATCTCTTATAAGGTTAATGTATGTCAATGGGATACCTTTTTTTTCCAAGGTTCTTCAAAGAAGCTCCCTCGGTACTCTATCGTAAGCTTTTTCTAGATCAATAAATATCATGTTAAGGTCTTTCTTTTTTGCTCTAAAATGTTTCATAAGATGTCTCAAAAGGTGAATCTCTTCAACATTTGATTTGCACATGAATCCAAATAGGTTCTCTATTGTACTTGATACTTGTCTTAACCTACGTTTGAGAATTCTTTCCTACAATTTCATATTATGTCTCATTAACTTGATACCTCGATAATTCGCACAATTCTAAGTGTTTCCCTTGTTCTTATATATGGGTATAAGTGTATTCGCTCTACATTCCTCAGACATCTTTTGGTTTCTCCGTATTTCATTAAATAATCTTGTGAGCCAAGTGGTATTTTCCAAACTTTTATAGGAATATTGTTTGGTCCTACCAATTTATCACCCTTCATATGTTTAAGAGCCTCTTTGACTTCATTCTTTTGAATTCGTCGGTAGAAATTGTGGTTTATAACTTTATATACTTTTCTGATTTGGCTAACTCTCCTAAGCTAATACTAACATCTTTATTTTCATTAAAAAACTTATAAAAATAGTTTTTTCATCTATTTCTTATATCATCATTTCCCACTAGAATTTTTTCATCCTCGTCTCTGATGCATCTAAGAGAATTAAGATCTTTAGTTTTCTTATCTCTAACCCTAGCTATCCTAAAAATATCTCTTTCACCAGTGTTGTTCGACACGTATCGTATCGTGTATCGTTTTGGTCTACGATACGGGTATACTGTATCATATCGTACTTAAATATTAAAAAAATAGTAAAAATAAAAAAAAAATCTTAAAAAATCAGAAAAATTTAGAAAAATTTTGATAATTGCAAAGAATTGATATAATGCGAAGTTTAGTACATATTGATCATTCACCATTGAACAATTTTTAAAAAAATTATATATTTTAAAGCAAAAAATGAAATACATTTACATTTACATATTGTAATCAGGTTCATCAACTAAATAATCTTCATCTTCTCTTTGTTGAAGATCCTCACCACCTTCTGCTTCAAAATCAAAATCATCTCCTTGATAATGTTGTTGCGCTCCTTCCAAATTAATCCATGCAATTTCTTCTTGAGTTAGTAGGGCATTTTCTTCGTTATCTTCTATAATCTAGTATTCTAATATATCAAAATTATCCAAACTTATTGGATCAAATTGGCTTTCTTCTCTATTTACCTTTTCTAATTGCCTACAAGAAAAAAATATAAGTAATTAGTAAATAACATTAACAATTGAAGTCAAACAATATATTTAATTGAATCTTTAAGTACTAAACTACTCACTAATATAAGATTACTTTTCGCGAAGGCGAATGTTACAACGGATGAAAACTAAGTCATTCAACCGCGTATGTTCCAACCTGTTATGTTTTGTTGTATATATGTGTTTAAAGACATTCCAATTCTTTTTACAAACCATTGCACTACAGGTTTGACTTAGAACACTTATTGTAAAATCTCTAAGGTTTGGGCAATCACTTTCAAACCTATTCTACCAAATAATTTTGGAAAAAGGCAAACATTAGAGACTTAATCCACAATAATATAAGATTTAAGAAACTTAAATACGAAGATAAACAATTTACTTGGGCGCATATTAGTGCGGTTGCGAAATGCTATAGGCGAACCCATTAAGTGAAGAGCATTATTATAGATCTCAATCTCTCCATGTATAGCATCTACTCTACTCTCATCAAGGACTAATTTATCTATACAATCAATGATGCCTCGATTAACCTCACCGTCCCTTTTGAAGCTTGCTGAGTACCTGAATGTTGTGTTTAGATAATATGTTGCTCCATGAATAGGCTGATGCAATTGTTTGTTCCATCTATTATCTATAATTTTCCACACGGGCACATAATCTCTCTTTTTTTCATTAAAATTATTTCTAATAGCTTCTTTTGCTCTATCCATGGCTTCATAAAGGTAGCCCATAGATGGTTTCTCTTTGCTATTAGCCAATCTCAAAATCTTCACTAAAGGACATGTAATCCTCAACAGTGTAACACATGCATTCCAAAATGTACTCCTGAAGACTGTCTCTGAAATCTCATTCAACTTTCTATTTTTTCTATTTTGAGGCAACTCTGCAAATTGTTGTCACTCATCTTAGGAGAACGTTCTCTTAAAGGCTTGTTTCTATCTCACAATACTTTGTACATATAAGAAATTAGTTGCAAATCGAGTTGAATCTGTATGAAGAAGCTCTGAACCATATGTATATCTCCTCATCATACACAATACAAAGGCATGGTTGTAGATAAATTTGGTGATATCTTGACAACACTCAGTTGCTGCCTTTATCCCATCCATCTCACTAATATCCTAAAGGATGAGATCTAAATAATGGGCTGCACATGGTGTTCAATAGAAAGTCCCATAAGTATCTGCTAACTCTTTCCTAGATGCTTTATAGTTAGTTGCATTATTTGTAATGAATTGGACTACATTCTCTAGCCCAACCTCGCATATTACATTATCAAACTCTTGTCTTAGGATCTCTGAAATATGCCTCTCCTCTGACATGTCTAGAGATATAAAAAATGTAAGTCCTTTAGGATAGTAGACAAGAAAGTTTAATAAGGTCCTTCTTCGCCTATTTGCCGATCTATCTACAATGATAGTGCATCATGTTTCCTTCCATGATTCTCTCAAAGTTGAACAATATTCTTACACTTCAATGACGTTCTTGTCTAGTATCTTTCCTCTCAATTTCTGATAAGAGGGATCTTTTATCTTGGACCAACATTAGCAATTGCATCTATCGTTGCTTGAAAATAAAAATTGTTTGCTGCATTAAATGGAATACATGCTTCATAAATTCATCTACTCACTGCAAGGTCTGTCTACTCATTCAGTTGTTCTGAAGCCATAGCAGCACGAATTACAAGTGTAGTACTAGGAGGAAAAAATGAATGTATGCTAGAAACAACTCTTCTTCTACTCTTTCCTGAGCTTCCTCTTCTACCACTTCCACTTGTAAAATCTCCAAACACCGTAGAACACTTTTTTGAGAGTCTTGAACACCAAGAAGGGGGAGAACTACCGGAAGATGGCTTGAGCTGCTCTTAAAAAACCACAGAAACCCACAAAAATGTGGGTTTATGTTCAGGAAGGGACCCTTTATACGGGTCCTTAGGCGTATCGCCCATATCATCGTATCGTGTGATACGACACGATAACCTATATCTTGCGATACAAGTTATCATATCTATAATACGTATTTCATTGTATCATATAATACGGTGCGATACGACTAACACTGCTTTCACCCTCTTTTGAGTTGAGCTTTTTTATATAAATCCTCTCAAAGTTTAGCTTTTGTTTCACTGACGGCCTTTTTCGCTTCCTTCTTTGCTTTCTTATAAGCCTCAAAAGTTTCACTAGTTTTCTTAGCATAATGTAATTTGTAACATACCCTCTTTGCTTTGATTTTATTTTGCATTACTTTACTCTACCACCAAGCTTCTTTTTGTGCCTGTACACCTCCCTTAGATTCACCTAACACATCTTTCGCCACTTTCCTAATATGTATAGCCATATTGTTCCACATATCACAAGGTGTACTAACATAATTCGAAGCATCTCCTTTAAGTACTTTCTATTTAAATATATCTTCTTTTTCGCTTGAGGTTCCACCATTCAGTCCGAATAACTCAATGCACTCTTTTCTTTTTTGTCCATTTTTTTATTTGTAAATCCATAACTAAAAGTCGATGTTGGGTGGTTAAGCTTTCTCTTGGAATTACCTTGCAATCTTTACAACACGCTCTATCTTTTTTTTACAAATAAAGTAATCAATTTGTGTTTGTGATAGACCACTCTTATAAGTAATTAAATGTTCATCTCATTTTTTGAAGATTGTATTGACTATAAAGAGATCAAATGCCATAGCAAAATTTAAAATCTCCCTACCTTCCTCATTTATATCCCCCAAACCAAAGTTTCCATGAATACTTTGATATCCTAATGCCTCTTTACCGAAATGTTCATTTAAGTCTCCTCCTAAACAAATCATCTCTCTTTGTGGAATCCTTTGAATCACCTTATCTAACTCTTCCCCAAAAGCTGTCTTTATACCATCTTCTAGTCCTACTTGGGTGCGTAAGCACAAACTATATTCAAAACCTATATCCTATCTCATTTGCTTTTTCTCCAACCCATTTTGTCTCTTGTAAACGTAGAATATGAATCTTTCTCCGAATCATAATATCTACCACCTCCATTAGCTTACCGAATAATGTTCCGATATTCCAAGAATCAATACAAATCTTATTATCTAGGACTAACTTCCTTATCCCCCCGCATCCGTCTATAGTCAAAATGCGGAGACCCTCTCTGCAAATTATTTACTACATTCGGGCGGTAATGTAGCGAGACTAACTTTTTTACTCACACTCATCCATGATGTGGGAACCTTCTCTTTAATTGATTCACTACATTCGGGCGAAAACGTAGTGGCCCTTGCTTACTTATTACTGCATTCGGGCTCTACAGCATGTCGCTAGGCGGGGATGCCCAAAGTAATGCTCATAATTTTTGTAATCCATGTTATAAAATCTGACAAAGTTTTACGCTGGTTGTCGGAAGCCTAACACAACCCTCCTCCTTTATTCGGGCCCTGGACTGGCAATGCAAGGGTGATCCCTTACATGGGCAGAGTTTGAGATGGTTTGAATACGTAGAAAGAGGACCAAAAGAAGTTCTATTAAGAAAGTATGAGAAATTAGATTATAAAAATGTTCGAAGAGGAAGACCACAAATGTGTTGGAAGAAATAATAGAGAATGATGTAGCTTATGTTGAGTTAACTATTAGAATGGCACATATCGGTTTTATGGAAACAAAAAATCTATGTGGTCGACACCATCTAGTATAGGAAAAGGCTTAGTTGTTGTTGTTGTATATAAATAAAATTAGTTTCATTACTAAACATTAATGGGTTGGATCATGGACATCAAGATGGAATGACATAGATAAACAAGTTTATAAATTCCAACAATCCTAAAAGAATTGCCTCAACCAAAAGACCGTATCACCTTCTGAGCAACTTGCTCAAGGATATCTCCACCCCATAGAGAATCCTTCTATAGCTTCCGCTTGAGATTGGTACTTGAACAATGATTTGATCTCCATCGAAGTCTGCATTGAATCCCTTACAAACCTGTGGATGTAAACAAATAGCTCGTCCCTCCACAAAATAGGTTGGAATGCCTGTATACTTAATCTATGCAAAGTAGGTGCCCTATTTAGCAATAGGGTATGCCCCTGCATAACTTCTTGAAGTATTTCTCATATGTTGGGTTCTTTTTCTCGAATTTTGCTTTTAGCAAGCCCTATGTTGGAAGCAAGATGTTCCAAACAACAAAAAAGAAATGTCAAAGATGTAAAGAATCATGTATGCATTTTTATTGAATTGAGAAATATTTATTTTTGCAGATTAATCAATCATTTTTATACAAGATAGAGAGAGGAGAAAGTGACTCACAAATGCTATCCAACTAGTCGTTGGAGGACATGTTCTAGTCCCAGTGACAAGGCCACACTGGCCCGGTCCTCAAAGTCAGTATGGCCCCAACCAATCCTATTAAATCTTAACACCCTCCCTTAAACTTACGGTGTATATACTAAAAGTATGTTTAACAACAAAAAAACGTGAATCTAAGAGTCGATTTTGCCAAGGAAAGAGCAAAACAAGTTAAGCAAAGTAATCGGTGTTGTCTTCCACGTCACTGCCATAGGAGTTTAGTTTTCAGTATTTGAGCATGAGGCACATTTTCTACTCAGCATAGATTTTGCCACAACAATAATTGGAGTTACCGTAATCTTCGCCATCTGATAGAACCCCACACTATTATACTTCAAGCTGACATTAGCAAGGTTGTTGGAGAGAGACATAATTTGCTAGCTAAGCACCAATTTGTTCACCATAATAATCCTAACTTTTAATGTGTGAAGCTCACTAAAAAGTGAAGACCGCAGTTCTTCAAGAGCACAACCTCTTTCACTAGCATCTCCTTACATCTTTTCTGAAAGTGATCTTTTTTCCACTACAAAGCATATTGAAAGTGAACAAACAAAGAGCTCGAAAACTAGAAAAGGGCAAAACCAAAGCAGAATTGACGCCTTAGTTAAATTAGCTCCAAATCTTAGAAACCAACGAAGCAATTCATGGTTTCCATTCCAACCCAAAATGCAAGACAAACCAGAAACAAAACTAAGAAGATGGTTTACTCCAATTCAAAGAGATTCTTTAATGAAAAACATTGATCATCTAAGTAGGATTGTCAAATATAACAAATAATTTCATGAATCACCACAAACTCGTGATATTACAAAATGGCTTTAGTATACTAAACAAGCTTTAAGGCTAAGCTCAAACCATCCAAATCAATCAAGGCCTTTAAATAATTCACAATATCAAATGTGATTCTATGATTACAAGAATAAGATAATCCAGCAAGACGATCAAAAAAGGTTTTAAAGATTTATAATCAACTTATAAGAATTTTTTCAACATAAAATATTTATCTCAAAAAAACAAAAATTCTTTGAATGTAATTTTTATCATTCGCACAAAATGCTTAAAACATAGCAAATGGATAGTCAATACTGAAGGCAAAACTCTTTTTATACATTATTTTCAAATACCTGTATCAAGCTAAAGGTTATCAAAATAACAATAAGTGATTTTCAAAATTGACTTTGTTGAAGGCTCTTTACTTTTATTGTTAATTATCTAGTTTGGGTTGTCTAACTCCTATTGGAATAGGAGTCGTATGTCATCTCTTTTACTTACTAAGGGTAGATTAGTCTTTCAAGTTATAAACCATTATATATACTAACTCTAATTGTAATCTGTCTTTAAGTGAAATAAAGAGAGAGAGAGTGGACAGTTGCACATGTGGAGGCGTCGACACTCGTTTCACTTAATGATGAATATTTGCTTGATTTATGATGTGTTTATGTTTTGGGTTGTTTACCAACATGGTATCAGAGCCTAATATCTGCAATTAGGGCATTCTTTCATGATTCTACCGCAGTTCCCAAAGAGAAAAGTTGTGTAGGGCAGCGTGAATCAGTTGCAGTCTGCAGAAATTTGAATCGGATCAGTTTTATCTTTAAGAATAGTCGTTACGAAAAAGAATTTATGGAAAAAGGAAAGTAAATTGTTTTCAGCCCTAAAAGAAAGGTTTTTTCTTTGTTTGATAAAGGTAAAATGGTAGACTGTAGAGAAAATATTATTTCAAAGAAAAAAAAAGGATTTCAAATTACAAACATCAAATTAAATGACAGAAATTACCTACAATAGGCCAGATCGATTGAACTAGTTGTTATGGCAATGGGGCTATGAGATTATTTAATTGAAGACATTCCCACTCCCACTTAGCTTGATCCTACCTACTCTAAATGACGTAGGGAAAATGCCCTAGTAAGTGCATGATTCATCTAGTCCATGATACCATCCATTGCAGGTACCTTTATGTTTCTACAATCAACCAAAGACATTTGGGTGGTTGTTCATAATGCTTACGTTAAGAGGAAGAATATTGGAAAGAAGTATTAGATTGTTTGATTGAAGACATTCCCACTCCCACTTAGCTTGATCCTACCTACTCTAAATGGCGTAGGGAAAATGCCTTGGTAAGTGCATGATTCATCTAGTCTATGATACCATCCATTGCAGGTACCTTTATGTTTCTACAATCAACCAAAGACATTTGGGTGGTTGTTCATAATGCTTACGTTAAGAGGAAGAATATTGGAAAGAAGTATTAGATTATAAAAAGAATCCACAAATACAGAAAAGGGAAAAGATAAGTGAGTGACTACTATGCAGAACTTCATAGCTTATGGGAAGAATTATAATATTACTCAAAGACCAAATGTCAAAGTTGCATGAAGGAACAAATGAGTGAGATTGAAGAAAAGAAAATGTTTGATCTTTTGTGGGGTATCTCTTTTGAATACGAGGCAGTTAAGAATAATATCAAGAATTTCTTTCATTGAGTACAATATACTCCTTACTACTACGAGAAGAGTATAGAAGACGTTTAGAGAAAGACGAAAAAATAAGCTAAGAAACGATTGCATTTGTGGGAAAAAATGTACATAATTATTCAGAATCTCGTGGCAGAGGAGGTTATGGAGGTTGTGGTAGAGGTCGGTTCCTATCTACTTCAGATGAAAAGGATAAGTTGTGTTATTCACATTGTGGGAAAACTCGACATATAAAAGAAACTTGTTGGGAACTAGTGGGTAGACCTAACTATAATCAGAACAGACCGAATGAAGCATATATCAATGATCAAGTTAAAAGACAAAATCTGAGTTCATTGACTAATATGAAGAAGGAAATCGAAGAACTTAAAGTGAGACTAGCTGAATCACAATATGTATTACATCTTCTACTGTTGATTCCCAAGCTACTATGACATCCTTTTTTGTTCATGGCTTCTGGTAATTCACTTGTTTCTAATTTAAGAATATGGATAGTTGACTTAGGCACAACAGATCATATGGTTGGCCGTCGAGAATATTTCTATAACTATCAGTTGATTCAGAATGATGTTGGTATTAAGTTGGCCGATGGATATAATACTCCTATTATGGGAAAATGAAGTATAATCATGTAAAGATTCGTCAATGAACGAAGGTTCATATTGCACGAATCTAGTTCACCAAGTCGCTAAGAGTCAAATGACATTCAATCACGAATGCCGATCTTCAAGAATAACAAACAAGAGCGGAAGCATATACAAAACACGTCAAGAAGCATTGCTAGATTGCATGCTTTATTCATAGTGTGATAGGGTATTTATAGAGGTTACATATATACATGGAAAGCCATAAAAGAAGAACAAAAGAAGGCACTAGAGACTAGTGCTGGCCGGCCAACACTAGCTGTTGGGGCTTCCAACGGCTATGGCCAGGGCCTTAGTGGCCCTGGGCCATATCTAAGTGGTGCACGGGCCCTGATGGCCCATGCCACCCTATTACATTAACACTCCCCCTCAAACTTACGGGAGATACAACGGAAGTTTTTCTAACATAAATCAAATACAACTTGATTTTCAACGAATTTGTTATAAAAATTTCTACAAAATTAGTATCCAAGTTGCCACAGTTTCCTTTAAAACAACTCCAAATCATCGTTCCATAATCAATGTGTCAACTTATTTGTCATCCTGCATGAAAATCAACGAAGTATCAATACATACATTTGCTCAATCTTAATGAAATCACAAAGACAATGTATAATATCTAATCCAAAGTGTAAACCAAAAAATGAGTCAAATAAGTTCATGAAGTTGATGTTCTCAAGAAACTCATTTGAAAGACAACATTGATATCATTCAAATAGGATTGTCTATATAGTTTCATAAATCACTACAAACTTGTGATATTATAAGGGGACCTTGGTATATCAAATAAGCATTTTAAGGTTATGCTCAAAACCCATGTTTTAAGGACAAATTTGAACTCAAACAAGCTTTTTAGGGCAAAGCTCAAAACCTTAAAGTTAAACAAGCTTTTTAAGGTTAAGCTCAAAACCCGCCAAGTCAAACAAGTTTTTTAAGGTTAAGCTCAAAACCCGTCAAGTCAAACAAGCTTTTTAAGGTTAAGCTCAAAACCCGCTAAGTCAAACAAGCTTTTTAAGGTTAAGCTCAAAACCCACCTCTAGTCAAACAAGCTTTAAGGCTAAGCTCAAACCCAAGTTTTGAGGAAAAACTCAAACCCAAACAAGCTTTTTAAAGCAAAGCTCAAAACCTTTAAATCAAACATATAATTCTCAAGGACCTTAAATATCCTTTAAACTCAAAAGTGATTCTATGGTTCCAAAAGTAAGATAATCCATTTGAATGATCAAGACAAGTCAAAGGAATCAACTTCATGCTTTTCAAAAGGTTTCACAAGGTTTGTTAAAACCATATCAAGATAACTATAAGTCTTTTTCAATATTGATTACTCTCCAACCAAAAGGCCAACAACATGGAACATCTTAATCACAAAGATTTCCAATAAAAGGTCAACAAACAGAAATCATAATCTCATAAGAAAAACAACCTTAAAGTTATCAAGATCACAAATCTTCAAATAATGATTTGTTAAAGCACTTTTATCACATACAAGTTAATCAAGATAACTATAAGTCTTTTTCAATATTGATTACTCTCCAACCAAAAGGCCAACAACATGGAACATCTTAATCACAAAGATTTTCAACAAAAGGCCAACAAACAGATATCATAATCTCATGAAAAAGCAACCTTAAAGTCATCAAGATCACAAATCTTCAAATAAGTGCATCTTCAGTTTTCAATTAATTTCCAACCAGAGGCCAAACATATGGATCTTAGTCGTACAAGTACATTCAACTCATTGTCAACAAACATTTTTCTAAGTGTCTCAAACAACAATAAGTATATCTTGAAGGATAAATTGATTTCCAACAAAAGGCCACCAACATGAAGCACCTTAATCACAAAGGTCTTCAACAAAAGGCCAACAACATGGATCTCATTTACACAAGAAGATATGCCTTATCGTTTTCCAACAAATACATTTTCGAACTTATCAATAAACAAGTTTGAAATCATTCAATAGTCACAACACATTTTTCTTCTAAACATGCTATCAAACAATTTGATTTAACTTCGTAAGTACATAATCAAGATTACATATAACCAAGTTGGAAGAAACACACCTCGATGGGCTCAAGTCTGAATACCATGCACAACGGAATCGGGTCGAATAGCCAAATATGTTCATTTAACTCAACAATGCAAATACTATACAAACATGCAATAATATTAAGTGCAACAGAAAAGATTCATGTTTTTTATGAGAAGGGAACGCAGTAAACCACTAAAATGTTCCAATAATCAAACTAAACCCATATTTCTCATCAATAAGTCCATCTAAAACACGCAGAGCTTAATAATTTCAAATCAAGGATAAGAAAAAGTGGTACTCACAAAAACAAACTGATATTATTGGAATATTGCATATCCCAACCACAAGACAAATCGAACCCAAGGAATTCTGAAAGCAACCACCATAACAAAGAGTGCATGCACTACCCGAATTCACATGGCAAACAAAGAATGACGGTTGATATCGTGATAAGTAAACAAGCCAAACAAGACCACATATAGAGAATCAATGATTAGTTAAGTACTCAATCTTTATTAAGCCAATTTTCAAGGACAAAAGGGCAAAGCTATTTCAACCCTTATCAAGTCACTCAAATGCCAAAACCCAAACAAAACTTCATAAGAGAAACCAAGGAAAAATACCAAAAACACACCAACAAACAAACAATCGCAACCAACAAAGGACAATTAGCACTAAAAAATACAGTGATTTCTTCAAAAATCCAAGTAATTATTTAATGACCATTTCAAAAACATGCTTCAAGAAATCTTAAGTTATCATATTTGCACCGAAACAACATAGGATTTTTTCAAAGAAATGAGAGATAAACTAATAAACCATCCTTAATTCAAAAATAGATCGCATAATGTTCTTATAACAACCATGAACTAAGAACCCAAGTAACAACCACTATTAAGATTCATAGCAAAAGAAAGCAAATTTCTACATAAACGAAGATATGGGTAACAAGACTATGGACAAACAAAATGAGAATATTCAGATTTGAGAAATGAAGCAATGCAACGCAAATGAACTAATCTATCGTCTTCTTCAAACTCATTAAGGGCAAGATATGGATCAATAACAAAGGACAATGATAAAATACTATATATATATATATATTTTTTTTTTTTGAAAAACGAGAATGTCAAAAGTATTATTACTACTACATTGTCTTGATAAACAACAACTAAGTTTTCAAATATTTCGAACATATCAAACATAGCCACAAATTTTCTTTAGTCAAGAATCGTTTGTTAAAATAAAAAGTTCAATTTCAAAAACATAAACATATATACAAGAAAACCATAATCATATATTTCTAAGAAAGTTATATCTTCAAACACATTGTTATTCCAAAATTTCTATGAAAACAATATAATCGATTGATAACTTCATTATTTTCCTTTGATTTTCAAGATAAACATATTTTCTAAAGTTACCTTGAACTTTGAAATATCAAAAACCAAGAACCGTAGAATTTTCAAAGTTGGCATGCTTCTCAATGCGTTAATATCTTCAATCCGAGGCTCTGATACCATGTAAAGATTCGTCAATGAATGAAGGTTGATATTGCACGAATCTAGTTCACAAAGTCGCCAAGAGTCAAATGACATTCAATCACGAATGTCGATCTTCAAGAATAACAAACAAGAGCGGAAGCATATACAAAACACGTCAAGAAGCAGTGCTAGATTGCATGCTTTATTTATAGTGTGATAGGGTATTTATAGAGGTTACATATGTACATGAAAAGCCATAAAAGAACAAAAGAAGGCACTAGAGACTAGTGCTGGCCGGCGAGTCTTGGCTAGCACTAGCCGTTGGAGTCCAACGGCTATGGCCAAGGCCCTAGTGGCCTTGGGCCATATCCAAGTGGTGCAGGGCCCTGATGGCCCATGTGACCCTATTACATTAACAAATCACTGCTTTTAAGACTCTTAAAATCGTTCTATATGTTCTCAATATTTCAATCAATCTCTTATCAGTTTATGATCTAATACAGGACTTGGATCTTTGGTCAGGATAGCTTGAGGACATGACTTTATTTTTATGAGGAAACGACCAGGACAACTATGCAGTCTACTCTAACTATAAAAGGGGAGCAGGAAGAACTGATATTATGGCATCGACGATTGGGCCATTTACCTATTTCTAAGATTAAGATTCTATTACCTGAATTTTTGAGATGTGATTTGTTTTTCCAATGTGACACTTGACAAAAGGCCAAACATCATCGTGCATCATTTTCTTTGAATGAAACTAGAGCTTCGAAACCATTTGAAATTATCCATTCTGATGTTTGGGGCTCATGTTCTATTACTTCGTTGCATGGTCATAAATACTTTATTTCTTTTATCGATGACTACACTAGATTTACTATGATTTACCTTATGAAGACCAAAGATATGTTGAAAGATTATAAGTCATCAGAGATACATGACGTGATTAGATAAGAACATGTTTCTTTTCTTCTGTACTTAAGATATTTACATAGTTATATTTTTTAAACGTTTTTAAAGGTAGCTTTAAATAAAGCCTCATTAATGGCATTGTAGTAAATAAGAGGGGAGAAACCCTTAATCGTGTCTCTCTGAAAATAAATAGAATAGAAGAAAGTGTTTAGGGCGGCAACTTGTATTGGCCGACCCTCTCCATCTTCTCTATTGTCTTTGTATTTGCTGATGTATGAAAGCATGGAAACATCAATCATGGTATCAGAGCCTTTATTGAGATCGTAGCAGCCAGTTGTCCCTAAAAAGATAACACAACAGTAAGTAAACGTTGTATCTTCAACGTGCAAGTCTAGGACAGACTGCACAATTCTGTTATAGTCAAAATTAGACTTAGTACATAGACAGATTTCTTTTTGCACAAATTGGCATCGACACTTGTTGATAGCTGACATATTTCTTTTTGCCACAAACTGTTATCGGCACTTGTTGACAGCCGACAGATTTCCTTTTACACAAACACTTGTTGACAGACGACAGATCTTGTACATCAAGATCACGTCAAAATCAGAGAATGTGTATTTAATAAATTTGTGGACAGAGATAACAAGAGGATTTCAGCCAACAACATTTATATTCAGATCTTGTATTTCTGCAAGTCAAGATCACGTTAATCAGATTGGATAAGAAGAGGATTTCAGCCAACAACATTTGTATTGAGATTTTGTATTTATGCACGTCAAGATCACGTTAATCAGATTGCATAGTGACTAAACAAGTTCTATTGAAGAACGACAGCAGATTTAGTCGACAATCCCACACGGAATCCAATAAGCTCTTTGATTAATAAGAACCTGCATATCAGAAAATAAATTAATTATAGTGCAAGTTACCAATTGCAACAGAGTACATATATAAGACAAGAATAAATCAATACAAGGAGAGTGTTATCATCAACACAAGTGATCAAACAATAGTGAAATAATATGGAAGGAAGTTTGAAAGAGGAATCATTATCTGCTGCATATGGAAATGATCAAAAGCTGGAGCCACTCCAAATCACAAATATCCGATTAGATGAAAGAAATTATAGAGAATGTGCTCAGTCTATTGAACTTGTTTTGCGATACAAAGGAAAAACTTCTATCATTAAACATAATCTACCCCTAGATGGAAGCAGTACAGACTTTGAAAGGTGGTCTAAAGACGATGCTCTTGTAAGCTCATGGCTAATTCAATCCATGAACCCTTCAATTAGTAAAACATTTATGTATATTGAATCAGTTGCTGAAATTTGGTCTACAGTGGAAGAAACTTACTCTAGACAGAAGAATATAGCCAAAGAATATAAGATTATTGAAAGGATAAGAAAATGTCGCCAAGGGACCAGATCAGTAAGTGAATACTATGGAGAACTACAAGAACTTTGGAATGAACAAAGACACCTTAGGGAAAATAATTGCAGTCATTATGTAAAAGAGAGAACTGTTGAAGGAGAAATTAGGAAAATATTCGATTTACTCTGGGGAGTCTCATCAGAATACGAATCCATCAAGCTAAATATCTTAAGCAAGGAAGAACTACCATCTCTTGGAACAGTATATTCACTTCTTCTAAGGGAAGAAGATCAGAAGAATTTAGAAAAAGGCGAACATGTACAGGCTGAGAGATCTGCATTTATTGGTAGAGGACAGAGTAATTATCAGAGAGGAAGAGATTCGACCAGAGGTAGAGAAAGAGGTAGAAATCAAAATTATGATGATAAGAACACGCTACAATGTACTCATTGTGGGAAGAGAAGACACACATGGGAGTATTGTTGAGAAATTATTCGAAAACCTAAATAATATAAAGATTATAGTAGAAAACCCACAAAATATAAAGATTATGGTAGTCATGTGTCAACTGTATTTGATAAGAAAGTAGAAACGAGTCCTGCAGATGAAATGATAGAATTGAAGAAACAGATTGCTGAACTTAAAATACGTCTACGTGATCAATCGTCCATTTCTTCATCAAAGACAGACTCAAGTCCTCCTGTTTCTTACAGTATTAGTGGTAACTATTCTTTTAAAGATTCTACATCTTTTTTTGATTGGATAATAGATTCAGGGGCTATCGATCATATGGTAGGGAACAAATCTAATTTTATGCCGTATGAAAAAACTCCAACTCCATTGTTTGTGAAAGTAGCAAATGGTTCTTTAATTCCTATGGAGCGAAAATGAACAATTCAGAGAGATGATCTCAGACTTAATTCAATGATATATATTCCAAAGTTTCTAATAAACCTACTTTTAGTAAGTTCTTTGGTTAGAGATATAAATTGTATAGTTACATTCTCTCCATATGGTTGTGTTTTTCAGGATTTGAGGACGGGAAAAACCTTTAGACGTGGTAAACTACGCAATGGATTATACATACTTTCTAGATATCATATTTTAAAGTAGAAAAGAGCATTAACAGCTATTACTACTGAAGAAGAAATAAAAATTTGGCATAGTAGATTAGGACATTTGCTTGTTTCTAAAATAAGAGAGTTTGTTCCTTTTTCAATTCCTAGTAATGTGGTCATTCAATGTGATGTATGTCAAAGAGTTAAATATCATAGAACTACTTTTCCTAATAGTGATTCAAGATCAGCTATTCCATTTGAATTGATACATTCTGATGTTTGGGGACCATGTGTGATACCTTCTTTGGGAAACTTTAAGTATTTCGTTACTTTTACTGATGATTTTTTCAGACTTACCTTTGTTTATCTCATGAAGTCGAAATCAGAAATATCCATGATTTTTTCTCTATTTCATAATTTTATTAAGACTCAGTTTGGGTATGCCATTAAAACTTTTAGATCTGACAATGGTGGAAAATTTTGTAATATTCACTTGGAATTATCTTCAGTCACATGATATTATACATCAGACATCATGTGTTTACACCCAACAGCAGAATGGTGTTGCCGAACGGAAGAATCGACACATTTTGGAAATTGCCCGAACATTACTTCTTGAACACAATGTTCCAAAATATTTTTGGCCAGAAGCCATTCTTACAGCCGTATATATTATGAATAGAATTCCTACTGTGATCTTTACAGGAAAGTCTCCATTCAAAGTAATTAAACTTGAGGAACTTAGTGATTTACCAAAAGACAGAAAAGCAGTATCATGTAAATGGGTGTATACAATAAAAACAGAGTAGATGACTCATTGAAAAGATATAAAGCAAGACTATTAGCTCGTAGATATAGTCAAGCATATGAGATAGACTACGAGGAAACATTTGCACCAGTAGCAAAGCTTACATCTATACGAGTTATCATTAGTATTACAGCTTAAAGAAATTGGAAAATGTGGCAACTTGATGTGAAAAATGCATTTCTAAAGGGAGAGGTCAAAGAAGAAGTTTATATGGAGTTACCACCTTGATATCCGAATCCTGAAAATAAGGTATGCAGATTAAGAAAGTCTATCTATGGATTAAAACAATCTCTAAGAGCTTGGTTTGAAAAATTCAATAGAAGTATTATAAATTTGGGATATCAGAAGAGTGTAAGTGATCATACACTATTCTTTAAAAAGGGAGATAAATTAACACTATTATTAGTGTTTGTCAATGATATTATTGTAACAGGGGATGATATTGAGGAAATCCAAAGATTAAAGACAGAGCTTCATCGATTATTTGATATTAAGGATCTTGGAAGGTTACATTACTTCTTAGGCATTGAGGTAGCATACTCTGGTAAAGATATTTTTCTAAATCAAAGAAAATATACTTTGGATTTGTTGCAAGATGTCAAGATGGAAAATTGTAAGCCTACATATACGCCAATAGATGTAAATCATAAGTTACATATGGAAGATGGAGCTGAAAAAGTTTATGTAACTAGGTATCAACAATTGGTTGTAAAATTGATATATTTGACCATCACACGTCCAGACATTGCTTATGCTGTCACCATAGTAAGTTGGTTTATGCAATCACCATCAAAATATCATATGGATGCAGTGTTTCATATATTACGAAATCTGAAGACAACACCAGAATATGGGATCACATACAAAGCCAATGGTCACGCAGACATTGAGATTTATACAGATGCAGATTGAGTAGGTTCCATAGAAGATAGAAAGTCAACCACAGGATATATAACATTGATTGGAGGTAATATAGTATCATGAAAAAGTAAGAAACAATCTGTTGTAGTCAGATCGACAACTGAAACAGAATATAGGGCAATAACATCAAGTATGTGTGAAGGAAAGTGATTATGATCTTTACTCATGGAAATAAACTTATTTGCAGGAAAACCTATACCTATATTTTGTGACAGTAAAGCAGCGATACAGATAGCATCAAATCCAGTGTATCATGAGCGAACAAAACATATTGAGATAGATTGTCACTTTATACGGGATAGTGTACAGGCAAAAGAATTACAGTTAGAACATGTGCAATCAGGACATCAATGTACAGATATGTTGACCAAAGCAATAAGTAGAAATCTACTTCAGAGATTAAGTAGCAAGTTGGGTGTAACATCTATCTTTCACCCAACTTGAGGGGGAGTGTTGGAATATTATAAGTCATCAGAGATACATGACGTGATTAGATAAGAACATGTTTCTTTTCTTCTGTACCTAAGATATTTACATAGTTATATTTTTTAAACATTTTTAAAGGTAGCTTTAAATAAAGCCTCATTAATGGCATTGTAGTAAATAAGAGGTTTAATCTTAGTACTTAAAGGGGAGAAACTCTTAATTGTGTATCTCTGAAAATAAACAGAATAGAAGAAAGTGTTTAGGGCGGCAACTTGTATTGGTCGACCCTCTCCATCTTCTCTGTTGTCTTTGTGTTTGTTGATGTATGAAAGCATGGAAACATCGATCAAGATAGAGTGAAGAATATTCTGTCTATATATTGCAAATTTATACCCCAATTTTAGGTGCCAATTTAAGTCATTCATAGTGATAATGGAGGGGAGTATATATCTCAATCACTACATTCTTTTTTCCAAAGGTTAGGAATTCTATACCAAACGTCTTGTTCTTATTCCCCACAATAAAATGGAGTTTCTGAAAGAAAAAATAGACATATTTTAGAAGTTGCTAGAACATTGCTTATTGGGTATAATGTTCCTAAATTTTATTGGGGGAAGCTATACTGACCGTAATATTTCTTATAAATCTCATGCCCACTCGGGTCCTTAATGGTGATTCTCCTTTCCATTCTTTATATCCTAAAAAAAGGCAATTCCAAGTACCTCTTAAAGTATTTGGATGCACTTGTTTTGTTTCACAGCAATTCTAGAGGTAAATTAGATGTTAGAGCTATTAAGTGTATTTTATTGGGTTACTCTTCCACTCAGAAAGGGTACAAATGTTATGATCCTGAAAAACTGAAACTATATGTTATGATGGATGTTATTTTTTATGAAGACTCGTTGTTTTATGGTGTTAATGAAAATCAATCATCAAATCAACCTGTTTCGATTGTACTACCGATTCTACCATTAGAAGAGACTTTAGAAGAAAGAAGATGACAAACGTATTAAGAGGCGAGAAAGATATTTCTCTCAAATCCTAATGATACCCTAAATCATAATTCTCGCCCCGAACCAGCTCCTATTCCAACTCAAGTAACTCTTTCAATCCTGTCTAATGATTATGATAATTTACCTATTGTTCTTTGGAAAAGTAAACGTGAAATTGCTAGATATCTTATACACAAGATGATTTCATATACTAATTATCCAAAAGAGTATCAGTTGTTTGTTTGTGATGAATGCAAATAATATCTATATTCCTAAAACATTTGAAGAGGCTGAACAAAATTCAGATTGGAGAACTATGAAAGAAGAAATCACAACATTACAAAATCATAAAACTTGAGAACTTACAGCTCTACCACTAGAAAGGAAGATTGTGGGCTGCAAGTGGGTGTATATAGTAAAGTTTAAGGCTGATGAATAAATAAAAAGATACAAGGTGAAGTTAGTAGCTAAGGGTTATAGTCAATCATATAGAATTGACTATACAGAGACATTTGCTTCTGTTGCAAAAATGAATACCATTAGAATCCTCTTAAGTGTAGCAATTAACCAAGGATGGGAACTATGGCAACTGGATGTGAGAAATGCATTTCTTCAGGAAGATATTACTGAGGACATCTACATGGACTTACCTCCGGGATATTATCAAGAAAAGATGTTATCAAAGGTATGCAAACTAAAACAATCTATTTATGGTTTGAAGCAATCACATAGAGCTTGGTTTGAAAAGTTTAGTAATTGTATTCGTAGTTAAGGTTTCACACGATGCGTTAGTGATCACACCTTATTTATCAAGAGGGACAAGAAAACTATTCTCTTGATTGTGTATGTTGATGACATTATTATTATTGGTGATGATGTGGAAGGAATTACTTATTTGAAAAAACAACTACATGCGATTTGAAAGACTTAGGAAAATTATATTATTTTTTGGGGATTGAGATTGTTTGAAGTAAGGGTTGTTTGTTCTTTAGTGAAAGAAAGTATATTATCGATTTATTAAAGGAGACAAAAATAAAAGATTGCCGGGTATGCTCTATTCTCATTGAGATTCAAAGGGAAGCTGTTGTAAATTCTAATGAAATCTATGAAGATGTGGGCAGATATCAAATATTAGTGGAAAAATTGATATATCTCACAATTATCAGACTCGATATAAGTTTTGCGGTTAAGTATGTTAGTAGATGGATGCATTCATCATTAAGACACCATATGAATATTGTATTTCATATCATCAGATATTTGAAATCATCTATTACCTACGGTTTACTGTACTCTTCACATGGATCACTTAATATTGAGATTTTTCCAAATATTGATTGGACAGGTTCTGCATATGATAAAAGATCTATTTCAAGGTATATAGTATATCTAGAAGGTAATGTTGTTTCATGGAAGAATAATAAAAGTGTGTTGTGGCTAGATAAGTGTAGAGGCAGAATATCGTGCTATCGCTTTTGGTATGTGTGAGGGTTTATGGGTAATGTCACTGATAGAGGAAATTGGTTTTGGAAGAAACTCTCCGATTAATTTCTTTAGTGACAGTAAGACAACTCTTCAAATAACTTCTAATCCAGTCCTTCATGAAAGAACCAAGCACATTAAAGTGATTGTCACTTTATTCGAGAGGTGGACCATAAAATATTCAATCTCATCCATGTCCGTTCAAAGAACCAGCTAGCAGATATTCTTACTAAATGAGTGGTTGCAAATGGACTAAAGAAGGTTTTTTGCAAGTTGGGGATCTCTACTATTCAAGACCCAACTTGAGGGAGCGTGTTGAATATACTTTTATTTTAATTACCTAGTTTGGGTCGTATGACTCCTATTTTATCAGATTATGATCCAATAGGAGCTGAATGTCATTTGTTTTACATACTAGGGGTAGATTAGTCTTTCAAGTTATAAACCATTATATATACTAATCCTAATTGTAATCAATCTTTAACCCTAATTATAATCCGTCCTTAAGTGAAATAAAGAGAGAGAGAGAGTTGACGGTTGCACATGTGGAGGCACCGACCCTTGTTTCATTTCAATGATGAAGATTTGCTTGATTTGTGATGTGTTTTTGTTTTGGGTTGTTTATCAAAAGACTTATCTCCGATCAATAGACAATAACATGGAGCACCTTAATCAGAAAAGTCTTCAACAAAAACCAACAAACATGACTTATAACCATAACATAGAGATCTTAATCACATGAAAATGTAACTTTAAAGTTGTCAAGATCACAAATTATCAAATAAGAATAAGTGCATCTTCAAACATTGACTAATCTCCAACCAATAACCAAGTACATTAAGCACCTTAATCACAAAAGTCTTCAATAAAATGCTAACAAAAGTAACATATAACCACAATACGGATCTTAATCATACAAAGAGATACAACTTATGTCTAACATAACAAGTTGAAACATAACAAGTTGAAAAGATTACACCTTGATGGACTCGAATCTAAATACCAAGGAAGTTCAAATTTCGGGTATGGATCTGGGTTAAACAAGAATCTTGTATTTAATAGAACGAGTCTGGATTAAAGACCGGATCTAGGACCTGATCTGATATGTGACTTAAAAGGACAACCACACAGTCTCCATCTCCCTCCCATGAGCCCTTCTCTTCTTGATTGCGTGGACGATGGGGGTGATGTCACGAAGAGGAGTGCGAGTGTACCAAGAAGAAAGACAAAGGGCTCCTCTTCAGCTTACTCTTGAGCCTACCAGACATGCAGTTCCGCCATGTTCGCATGTTCTCCTTATCATTCGGGTTTCTGAATATGGTAGCAGACGACGACAACAGATCTGCCCTACCGCCGATCGCACTATGCTCTCCTTCCCACTCCAGCATCGTTCCCTCTCTTCTCCACCTGACCTGGTCTCTTAAGAATGAGAAAACCTGGCGTCTCTTCTCCAAAATGCGCTTCTTCCTTTCTTCTACTTCTTCTCTATCTGGCGATCACCAACATCGCCAACACTCCACCGTTGGGAAGGAGGTGCCGGAGTTCGAGCTGCCTCGTCGACGCCTGTCAGACCATCATCGACGATCCTCGTTTCCCACCTCTTCATCCATTATAGCCACATAGCTATCACAGGCCGCCCTTTCACAACCATCAAACCGCCTTCCATCCACCGCTCCAACCATCCAGCATGTCGTCGCCCGCCATAGCCTTGACTCTAGCCACCAGTCATTCCCATCTTGCTCACCGCTAACCACCATTGCTAGCCACTATCTCACACTAACGGGTGTAAAAAAATTGCCACCCATGCCCATCAGAAATCACCTGCCTGTAATTGATTGCACCTTGCCACGAAATCGCTATTTCCACTACTAGGTATCATGCTCACCACCTTCACTTCCATCCGCTGATCATCCGCGACCAACCACCGCACTCTGCCAACTAGCCACAACCCATCATTGATGTTGGCTGGCACACCAACTCCTGCACTGCCGAACGCCTTCTCGGCTTAAGCAGACACCACTAGCGGGTCTGCAAAACACTAGTGGTAGCTCGCGGCGGCTTTCTTGTACAAGATTGGCATAATGTGCAACGCACAATCACTCCACCAAGAATACCATTTGAGACTTCAAAGTCGTCTCCTCGATTCAACCGCCTTCCTGTGCGTGGCTGTCTCGTGAATACTCATCTACCGCACCTCTTCTTACAAATCACTCCGTTCTGTGGGTTGGTCGTCACTCGCAACGACTCTAACATACTCTGATACCATGTAAAAGATCAGGTATGCATTTTTATTTAATTGAGAAATACTTATTTTTTACAGATCAATCAATCATTTTTATACAAGATAGAGAGAAAAGAGAGAGACTTTTCAATGGCTAGCCAACTAGCCATTAGAGGACATGTTCTGGTCCCAATGACCAGGCTACAGTGGCCCAGTCCTCGAAGTCAACAGGGTTGGGATTGGGCCCTATTGGCCCAACCAATCCTATTACATCTTAACAACAACACAATAAAATTCTTTCCATGATACTGGCTGAAGTAAACCCAGGCCTATGGTTTGATCATCTAGAACGTTCTGGACTATTATGTGCACAATCCCAAGAACTCTAAAGACTATCATTAAGAAATGTTTGGTCCAATCAAAACGATAGCAAATGATCCGCCGTAATTTGCAAATGGGACAATTCAGCAAAGTTATGCTCCCCTGAAGGTTGTCGAAGAAAAGTATTCAACTCCAAGTGACCTCCTGTGTAAAGGAGAAAGGAAAAAAGGAATCCTTAAAATATTGTAGCGTATCTTTCTATGCTTATCTCTTTCTCCTCTGGTTTCCTCCCCATGGACAATTACCCCCAAACTGCCCATGGGAAAGAATTTAAGGGCCTTCCACTGTACCAAATGGTACCTGAAATGACCTTCCTCATGACTTGTAGGAGACTAGTCAGGAATATCCTTAAAATGTATTTCAATGGTAAATGGATAATGAGACAATGTAAAATTTGCATATGGTGGGAGGCATAGATAGTAACTTGTCTATTTATATGTTTAAGTACCATTTGGTACTTGAAATGACCACATTGTAAAATGGGAGGCATAGATAGACAATAAAATGCATTTCTATGCCCTCAATACCAAATGGTATTTGAAATGACCTTATATAATTATCATATGTTTTAAGTTTCTTCAACTATGTGGTGTTTTCTACTTTGCATACTGTTAACTTGTCTTTTTTTTTTTGGGATAGATAGTAACTCGTCTATTTATTCTTTGAAATGAGGTTGCAGGCAAATGATGTTGTCTTCTGTGGGCGCATTCTCATGTTTCTAGCCCATTTCTTCCCATTATCAGAACGGTCAGGTATGTTGATGATTGATACTGTTTTTCTTATATATTGGCTAATACAAGTATGTTATTGATACTTGTTTCTTCTTACTCCTTTATAACTTCAGCTGTGAACATAAAGGGAGTGTTTAACACATCCAATGAAACAAAGTATGAAAAGGATCCTCCTAATGGTACATTTTGCACCTTCATCAATTCCTTATTCTGACTGGTATTCTCATATTCAGTTTTCAGTTCTGATCAATTCCCCACTGATTTGTTACCTTCTTTCTTTGCCCCCAGGTCTATATGTTGATTTCAACTTTTACAAAACCTTTTGGAGTTTGCAGGTCTAAGAAGTTCTTTATCTCATAAGGATCAAATGTGATAATTGTCTTCTATTAGCTCTTAACTTGCATATCATGAACTGTGCTCCCCTTGTAATGTCTCTGAAGGCCCAGAATCTTAATGTTCCATGTAGTGGTTCCTTGCCTTTAAGTTACCAAGTAGGGTCTGTAATATGTAATTATGATGAAAGAAACACCGCTACTTAATGCTATGATTATGATTGATATGTACTTTGCTGACTTATTGCATTATCTAGTTACTAACAAAATAATGTGTTGCATATAATCTATTATAAATATAGTTTATTGATCTTTTTTTTGTTTCTGCATTCATGTTAGGATATGATTTTCTTTCTTTTTGACAAAAGAAAGACATACTTTAACTTGTAGTTTCATTGGTTTTTTGCAAAAGATCTTTTCTCCTACCTTGCATCAAGGTAAAGTGCTGAATTTGGCATGTACATACGTTCAGAAACTTTCAAGGAGTGTCCAGCCTTATAGGAGTGCTTGAAAAGCACGAGGGGTCTATCTACTTGTGAGAAAGTATCTGCTGAGAAGCTCCTACAAAATTCGCAAATGACAACATGTTTCTGTAAGAATATGCTCCTTGAATACTTCAATGGTTGCTGCCACAGTCCACCAATGCAATTCACAAAGATATAGTCACAAATGTGATTACTGTGCACTCTAACAAAGCATAATCCAATTGCAAACTGAATATAATTGAATACAATCTGAAGAGAGAATTTGTTAACATGCCATAAGGCATTACAATTCAAACATATATGACTGGTCTTTATAAAGGAGACCAGACCTTAGCAGCCAGCTTGCGCGGCTAGAATTCTAACCGTTGGGAGCATTGCTACGGTAAAGAAAAAAAGAAAAAGAAAAAAAATACAAAATACCCTAGATTACATACATTCTACCCTCTTTACATTTAAACATCCTCCTCAAACTTAGCGTTATCATTATCGAAGGTTTGTTAATTAAAAAAATGAAATCTTGGAGCTGAAACTGATTTAGTGAAAACATCTACAAGTTGACACTTGAATTGGACAAGTTGAAGGTCACAGTTGCCTTTTACATGTTTTCGAATTTAGGGACAATCCATCTTAATATGCTTTGTCTCTTGATAAAAGGTATTCTTATTAGTGATGTATATTGCATCCTTGTTATCACAATACATGATTGGAGTAGATTCAAGGCTCAGGTCTGGGTCTTTAAGAAGCCTTTTTAATGGTATTAGTCATGGCTCTCTATTCAACTTTGGTAGAAGAGAGACACTTTTTGCTGCTTTCTACATCTTCATGAGATAAGAGTCACTAAGGAAGATGTAATATCCGGTTGTTGAGTGCTTGTCATTGACATCACCACCCCAATCCATATCAGTATAAACAAATAAATTAAGCAAGGATAAAGAAGGTAAGAAGACTCTCTTTGAAGTGGTATGCCTGACTGATCTTACTATCCTTATGACAACAGTCATAGGCACTATACTAGGTGCTATTGGAATTGACTAATTGTATGAACCAATGGTGCATATCGGTCCGTATCGTACAATATGGGTTGTTAGAGCACCAATCATTTTAATGATAAGGTGCTCAGTAACATTGGTAGATGGTTCCACTTCCATCTTTGTTATGCTTATATAAGCCCCACAATTTCTTGAAGTAAAGATAATTTTCCATTTATTGTGTCCACCTTTTGTAATTGGAACTAGTCAAACAAAAATTGAACCTCTCACTTTGTCTTCCATGATCTTATAGTAATACTATACTAATCTTGTGAGATTCTAAAAAGGCAAGAGAGTCAACATGATGTCACTGATAAACTCAAAGAAATCTGCAGCAAAGAATGCTTTTCAGCTTTCAACCAAAGCTGCTATTAGAGAGGACTTTCTTTAAGTTGCACGGAAACCAATGCATTTAAGAATCTGGGCAACACTCTGATACCATATAAGAATCTGCTCCTTTAAAACTTCAATGATGGCTGCCACAGTCCACCAACACAATTCACAAAATATAGTCACAAACGCGATTGTTTTTTACTCTAACAAGGCAATCTCCAGAGATAATTCATTAATGTGTCATAAGGCTTTACAAATCAAACATACATGACTGGTATTTATAAAGGAGAGTAAACCTTAGCGCCCAGTTCCCCAACAGCTAGAATTCTAACTGTTGCAAGCATTGGTGACTGTAAAGAACGAAAAATACAAAATACCCTAGATTACATACATTCTACCCTCTTTACATTTAACAGTTTCCATAATCCTATGTCTGCCCACTGACATGAAAGTAAGACGAGAAAAGCTATTGCGATCAGATGAATTTGCTGCATTTATTGACATTCATAATTATGAATAAGAGGGACTAGGAATATCTGGTTACTTCTCAACTAAACCTATTTATTTTTAGGTTTACGAATTGATTAACTAACACGAGTTACTGGAAAGAGTTTGTTTTGTTGTTAAGACAAACTTATTGACTAAGGGAGGCCGTGTATCATAATGTCTGAGAAAACAGCTTGAACTAATTTTTCTGAATAATGCAACTGCCAGCAAGAAAACCCTTGAAATTATCCCAAATTGATGAAGTAGATAGAAATGGTGGAATATGTCGGTCACATTTAGGAAGAGTAATCTTAAATTTCCTGCTAGTGATTGGTCTTATGGTGGAAGAGTAATCTTAAATTTCCTGCTGGTGATTGGTCTTATGGTGCTAGATATTCTGTGCTGTTGCATCAGAAAGATAAATCATTCTGCACAAGGTGTTGCATCAAAAAGATGAATCATGCTGTGGAAGTCTTCATATCTGGTCGGGGTCTTTATTATCTTGAATCATTCTTTTCTTTTGTCATGGCATTTCAGGAGCACTTCTGCAGCCCTGCTTCCTCCATTCTCTCTCCTTCAAAATGGCAAAGCTTTGCATCAAGCATAGGGGTATAACTTATTATGTTATTGTCTTGTCATTGTGGGTGTTGCTTTTATGGCTTTTTTGTTCTTTTGTTTTCCTTGCTTCTAATTTATTTGGATCTTCATTTGTCTGTGAAGCTTAGATTCTTTTCATCTTGGTGATGCTTCTTTTGCTTCACATTAAAGAGTCAACTAATCGTGCAGGTTGTCTTGGACACTTTTGATGCCCAACCTTTGAGTGAGGATGATGGAAATGCAAATAATTTTGATGAAGAAGAAGCAAGCTCTTTAAGCATAAAATATTTGACCAGCAGCAAACTAATGGGGCTGGAGGTAATATGCTTTTCTAGACTTTTATGTGCTTTTATAGCAAACTTACGAAAGAGTCAATTTTTATTCATCCCATGTTTACATGTTATTTTGCAGTTGAAAGATCCAAGTTTTCGTCGCCATATCCTTGTCCAGTGTCTTATCTTATTTGATTACCTGAAGGTATGGTTTTGTTTTGTTTACCAGAGAACTTGGATGTGCAAGACAAAAGAAAAAAATGTGAGAACAATGAGAAAGCCAAAGTTAATGTGGAAACTGTAATTGTAGTGACAAAAGTAAAAGAAAATAGTGCGAAGCTTGAAACCTTTCTTTTTTCTCAAAAAAGACACGAAGCAAGAAGTGAACAACCCCCCCCCCCCCCCCAAATGTTATTGAGGGCATAGAAAAAGTATCGTGAATATGACCTTTCTGTAACATCTGAAGATTGACTATCTCATATTTGGTCATAAAGATGGGCTTGAAGTCTAAATTTGTACACAATCTGGTGGTCAGTCTGACACAGTATTTGTACCAAGTTGCAGCAAATTTTTAGCATAGGAAACCTGAAGTCTTACATAGAAGAATGCGTGATTTCAAGCAGTTTCTCACTTGCCTTAATGAATTACCTAAAAGGTGTAATATAGGGAGAAGAATGCATGATGTCTTGCATGTCCCTGTATGAGAAGTAAGTTTAATTAAAGACCAATTTCATTCTTTACAATTAAAGAAAATAGCTTGTAATCTGCAATTTTACCGGGGTAATGAATGCTCACTCCTGATTAGGGTGAGCCAACTGGAGTTCCTTGAAATGGCAATTCCTTAATAATTTGAAGGTGTTATTCATTGGTGATGATACAATTCAGCTATGAATATTGAGAAAATGCTGGGAACCAGCCTTACTGTCTTATCAGTGTTATCACACATTCACGCATTCAGAAGATGCTGGTAACCATCCACACATCTTATCAGTATGACGCACATGGACATGAGCACTCGCATGCACAAGGGCAGCTGAGACAGGGCCCTTGGGATCAGATTGGAAGAGGATCAGTGAAAACTCTCTTCCCCTCTTCTCGTAGGGTCATTCCACTTGCGTCGTTGCAGATTTTGGAATGTAGAAAATGGTGCAAGATGAACGATTATTTTCTAGGTTCAAAACTTAGGAAATGCAATTGTTAGAAGTGTTTTGAGAACTCTCGTACGAGGCTACTGGATGCTACACGGTCTGCATTATGTTCCTTGTCTTACATGAGCACTTCAACTTACTGTATGAGCAGCACCATATTACTAATGTCTTAAAATATGAAGGACATATTTATACGATACTGGCAGTTAATTATGGTGCAAGTTCTCTGAAAATATATTTTGCTGAGCCTACCAGCCTTTGGTAACTATTTGCAAGTTGACATTAGTCTCGTGAATGCAGCTGGAGTCCTTTTCATGTTTCCATTTGAGGAAGATTTTTGGATAATTAGGCAGTATCCACCTCTAGCAGGTTTTACCTTCATAATATAGGTGATAAATTGTCTGTTCTCTTTTCGTAGGCACCTGGAAAGAGCGACAAGGAAGGACCTTCTGAAAACTTGGTTAGTTCATCCATTCAAGTGGCTTAAACTTCTGACTTTCATGTGTAGTTCCTAATATATTCTTGAAAATTTTCATGGATTTGCTTGTGCACATCTTGTCATGAAACGTCAAAGATTTCCCAAATATTGATGGAAGTGAATTTTAAACAATCACAAAATGATTGCTGAAAATTCTCACATGCTTCATTCTATAGGATGCAAGAAGTGAAGAATGGTAGTGTATAGTTTTGAACATACATAGAAACCATGTAACATATAGGGCTTGGGAAGCCATTTGCCAATGAGGGATTGACTCTCTTTATGAATAAAATGGAGTGAGATAGTGAAAGAGCGAGCCAAAGGGCTAGTTTGACTAGCCATGGGGAAAGCTAAGTGAGATTGCAGTTAAGACATAGCCGTTGGCTAGCCCTCTAGCTCTATTACATACCAAAGAGCGTGAAATAAAAACCTAGAAACTAGATAAGATAACCCTAACAAAGGAGTCCCAATCCTAGGAAAGTGCCAGAGAAGAAAAATATGCAAGTGAGAAGAAACAGAATGAAATTACACTGAAACAAACTTAAAGACGGAGAATAATGGTGTTATGCATTGTCAGATGTTTGATTTATAATGTGCTACTGTTTCAGAAGGAGGAAATCAGATCATATGAAGACCGCGTAAAGAAACTTTTGGAAACTATTCCACCCAAAGGGAAGGAGTTCCTGCATAGTATTGAACATATACTTGAGAGAGAAAAAAACTGGGTAAGTACTGTACTTATAATCTACATATTGTTACTTTCTGGTTCTTGCACATTATGATTCCTAAATTCAATGCCTTTTCTATTGTTGGATTCATGTGGCAAAACTTTTAAAGGTTTGGTGGAAGCGTGATGGCTGCCCACCATTTGAAAGACAAGTGGCAGAGAAAAGTACGGCGCATGAAGTACAAAAAAAACGGTTAGTACTCTTTGTTTTGTTTTGCTTCATAAGTTTCCTTTTATGCCTAAACATTTTAATGTGTATGTTTCAGTAATTGATAATCCAGTATGTAATAAACTTGGTTTTCCCTGAATGAAATCTTAGCGGATCATGACTAGGTTTTAAATATCAGTTTTTCCCTGATTAAAACGGTTTCTTTTTTTTGGAGAAAGACACCCTAGTCGATGTCAAACTTGTTAAGATATCTCTTAGTATCTGTAAACAACGAAAATTCTCACTTCTGGCTTTTGAGGCCTGAAATGAACCTTCTCGTGCCTACGTTGTTTTTTAAAGGGCGTGCCAGCTAGCTTTCTCAAGCTAGCGAAGTTTTTGAAATATCTGACGTTTTGAAAGGCAATTGTGAGCAAGCAGTATCTTTTCGCTTTAAACGTTCTTGAACCGGTGCTCAAAGGTCAGTTTAAGCGCTTTAAAAAACCTTTGATCTTTTAAACAAATGTATACTTTTGAAAAAAAAGTAAGTGTTTCGGTGATTGTACGCCTAAATTGCAGTTTTTATTACGGGGGCTATACGATTCTAAGTCTTTGAGTTTTAGCTATTTAGGCCGGATATGTGTGTTTCAAGTGGCCTAATTTCAGCGAGTTTGAGCGTAGATTTGGGGTTTCCTCTTTGAAAATGCGTGAATGCAAGGATGCACAAATATTTTTCGGGTTTGATATGATGATGTGAGCTAAGCTCGAATTGAAAGCAACTCACACACACAACTTAATGTAAATACCAGAATGGAAGTGCAATTCACGCAACTTTAAGGGAAATACCCGAACTTGAAAGCAACTCACACGACTTGAATGTAAATTGCAGAATTGAAATATACTTATATATTTAAGAGCGGAAAGGCTCAATGCACGCGTGTGTGTAGTGTAAAATTTAAATGACAAACTCACACGACTTGAATTGAACTTGCCAAAATTGAAATATAAGTATATAGTAAGAGCGGAAAAGCTCAATTGTGAGTGAGTGCTCTTGGTGTGTAAATGGAAAGACAACTCACACAACTGGAATTGAACCACCCGGAAATGTAAGTGCGTACACGACTTGAATGTAAAACTCACGCAGCTTGAAAGTATATAAATACACTATATCTTATGAGCAACAAAGGCCCAAAAGGTGCGTGAGTGTATAGATATGCTATATCTTATAAGTGTGGAAGGTGCGTGAGTGAGCAATAAAGACACTTTTGTGTGTAAGTGTGGAAACTTAAATGACAAACTCACACAGCTTTAATGTAAAACCCACGCAGCTTGAAAGTATATAGATATGCCATATCTTATGAGCAACAAAGGCCTAAAATGTGCGTGAAGGTGTAGAGAAGTGCTCGAGTACTTTTGTGTGTAAGTGTGGAAACTTAAATAACAAACTCACACAACTTGAACGTAACAACCCGAATTGAATTGCAACTCACACGACTTTCACTAAAGTCTTTAGCTTAAGAGGCTCAATGTATGTGCAATAGTGTGCAATTAAGAGCGGAAAGGCTCAAGTGCACGTGGGTGTCTTGTGTACGTTCAAGAGCAATATGGCTCAAGTGTACATGTGTGCTTCATGTATCAAGCACCAATATTACATTTCGGGGGGAGGCTACGCTCCATTATTACAACCCCATATCAAATTGAATTGAATTTTAAAGGAGTAAGGTAAAAACCGAATTTAAACAGTTACAAGTGGACGGCTTTTCCTCTCAACGTGCTTGGGTTTGTCCACCATGGCAGCCAAGAGATGGGTCTCCCTAGGTGGGGTTTTGATGTGAGTTTGGGCTTTTGGAGCAGCCGGGTTTTTAGACTTAGGAAGGGCTTTGGTTCGGCTGGATGTAGGGTTGGTGTTGGTAGGTCACGGCCTAAGTGGGGATGTCGATGTAGGGCTGGTGTTGGTAGGTCACGGCCTAAGTGGGGGTGTCTAAGGTATGGTCTTAGGCAATGGGTTGGTAGTTGGGGTGTTGGGTTAGGCGCTAGGGATAATGGGATGCAGCACGCTATGGCAGGGCGCTAGGTAGTGGTGCGGCTGGGAGGTTTTGGCTAAGGTAGGGTCTTAGGTGTGGCTGGGAGCTAGGCAGTGGGGTGAGGGAGTTAGGCAGTGGGGTGGTAGGATGGCCGGTAGATGGGACAGGGCAGGTTGGCTGGTGGGGAGTTGGGATACGGCAGGAAGGTGCGGGGGTAGTGTGGAGGATGGTGTGCTGGTGCGACAGGTTGTGGTTGGGGCGCGGGGTTTACAGCAAGCGGGTAGCGCTAGGCGCTGAGACGTGGGCTAACGAAGTGTGGCGCGGCAGGTAAGGTTGGGGTGTTGAGGTAGGTTGCGGTAAGGTGCAGGAAGATGGCGGTTGGGCGAAGGGTGGCGCTAGGAGAGTGTGCAAGGGATTCGGCTGGGAGAGGGTGCAGGCGGCACAAGTCACGGCTGGGAAGGTGAGGGAGCCGGGTGCTAGATAGGGGGAACGTGCTAGGGTGGCCGGGAGATGGGAGTCGGTTGGTGTCTAGGGGAAGTGTACGAAGGGGTTCAAAACCGAGTGCAGCTGCACTCGGTTGGGCTTAGGTTTAGGTGTGTTAGGGGAGGTTTAGGTCAGTTTAGGTGAAAGGGGCTAGGTCTAGGCTAGTTTTTGGTTAGGTTTGGTGAGGTCGGTTAGGTGGTTTAGGCTAGTTTAGGGTTAGGTTTAGAGACCTATCTCTTGGAGCCGGTCCACCACGCCTTGCCCATGCTTCCACGCCCTTGTGCAACCCTTCTTCAAGTCGGTACAACTCTTTGGTTTGAGCCTAGGTTCATAAAAGGTTGGAACCCCTGCCCTTGATCAAGCCCACATGGCTAGCCCACTTGAAAATATCTAGCACACCAATTTTCTCTCACCTACTTTATGCAAGCTCTCCCCAAGTCTCCTTGGATTTCACGTGAACTTGTGGGTACCCCCTCACCTCTATTTATAGGTAAATGAGGTGGGTCTTGGGTATGGATCTTGGATTTGGATTTTGAGATCAAAATCTGATCCAAACACTATTTAGGTCTGGATCTGGATATTTTAGTCTAGATTCAATCCAAATATTCGTTTCTTCAGTCCTTCTTGGCGTTTCGAGACGGATAGTTTCTGCGGGCCCTGGCTTCATCAGCGCTCCGTCTTGGGTTGGGTCTTCCCCAACCTTTTCGTCCGAACTCCTCACCTTTTTGGACTTCGTTTCAGCTGATTTTTGTTGTTTCAGGCTTAGATTTCTGCTATTTTGGTGGATGTTCTTGGCTTGGCATTTGATGCTCCGGGCTTGAAGTCTGCTTCTGACCTAGGCTTTCCTTTTGCCGTTTGATCCTGCTTTTATCAGGCCAGGGTGCTTTCTGGGCTTTTGAACCTGCTTCTGAGGCTGCTTTTGATCAGGCTCCACCTGTTAGTTTTGTGCTTTTGCAAAATTGGGACTTGGCCCGAGTTTGAGGCATTTTCATTTTGAACGGGGTTTGAAACAAAAGTTTAAAGCCTTTGCAATTCCTGGGTTTTCGAAAACTCAAAATCTGGATTTGAAATGGATGTTTTAAACGAGGTGTTTGTTTCAGAAAATCGTTTGATTTTGGGGTGTTTACAGTATCCAAATCTGTTTTAATAGTGGAGTAGCCATAATTCAAGTAGCACATTTCGTGGTCGATATCTTTTATCATCTAAATATGCTTCAACAGTGGGGTAGCCATGATTAAAGTAGTAGTTATCATGGTTACGCATATCATTTGTCGGTCCATATCTTATGATAGAAACCAATACATGGTGTTGCTATTAGATTTTATGACATGATTCAACATTGCATAGTAGAACCAAGATGCAGCTTGCACAATATAGTGTTGTATCATGCGATACAATAGTGACAGACTGAACTAGCTATTGCATATGTGAGATTTTCATCTTATTATTTATAAAAGTTCATTATTCATTTTGAGCTATTTTTGAGCATTGCAGACAGATCCTAATTGTTTATCTTTTTGTTGGACGAGCTTGATTTCACTGTACCTTTTTATATTAAGGGTGCAGGTGAGGTAAAAGGTCTATTATTTTGTTATATTGAGTTTGGGAAAATAGAATCTTGTGACCTGGCCTGGCAATGCTCCTAACACGGACCATCACAAAAATCCTATTTAGAGTGGGCCCCAGGTTAAAAATAATTTTGTAGGTAATGAAATTGCTTCTTTAAGGATAAACAATTTGTAGGAAACGATACAAGAAAGAGATATGAAAGATGTAGACTGTGGGAGGAATAGGGAGTTGACTGTCATTTGTGGTAACATCAGAAGCTTTTATTGCTAAGAGGAAGACAGTAAAAAAGAAAGGATAAGTAGCAAAAGACAAGGTGCAGAAAGCACCTTTCTTACTTTAAATTTAATGGTACTTAATCTTCCAGATCCAGATGATCATCATTTAAGACTCTACAGACACTTGTAAAAGGTGGAGTGTACTTAATCTTCCACATGAACCAACCATAGTTAAAGGTGTTTGACACAATAAATGTGTCGAGGACCAATTTTGACAAAAAATGGACATGGTCAATGAGTCAAAGCCCATTTTTGTCCAGTAAATAGGGGGAAAATTAGGGTTTACCAGTTTTGGGGTGCAGCTTCCCTTGGACACTGCTGCCACCACTTTCACCATCATTGTGGGGTGGGTGGGGGAAGAGTTGGCAGAGTGGGGTTAGGGTTTTAAAGAAACTGGTAAGTGCTTGAGTCCATTTTATTGAATGAACAAATCTATATACAAAGCAGCCACAACAGTTTTCGGGTGCAGCTTCCCTTGGACACTGCTGCCACCACTTTCACCATCATTGTCGGGTGGGTGGGGGTAGAGTTGGCAGAGTGGGTTAGGGTTTTAAAGAAATTGGTAAGTGCTTGAGTCCATTTTATTGAATGAACAAATCTATATACAAAGCAACCACAAAGGACTTATGTTATTAAATACATAAGGAGTATTTATAGAGGAGAAGAGTAAAAGGCAACAGCTGTGTTGCTGAAGGCTCAACGACTATTTTACTAGCGGTGCCCCCTTGGTAGCCCAGGTGGCCTTGGTGCCAAGTGGCCCTGGCTTGGGTGACCTGGGTCCGTTGGGACCTGATTTCAAACACAGACTTGTGAGTCCTGTTGGCTCAACCCTATTACATTTTAACACATTCTCAAACTTACTTTGTATATGCCGAAAGTTTGTCTAACAACAAAAAAACATAAATATGATATAGCACAACTTTCTTCGAAACATCTTCCTCAACTAAAGTATTAATTTGTTTTTCATCCTACATGAAGACCAATAAAGAATCAATACATACATTCACTCAATTTCTAAAGTTAACAAGACACTTTATGATATCTAATCCAGAAGGCAAACCAAGCCGTTCAGGCCCGTTACTGGAAGCGGTGCACTCCTTGCTTTCCAATCCAAATAAACTCCATAGGTTGAGTTTTCTCCCTACCGACATCAGGAAGGTTGAGTCCAAAACAAGAGACCAAAGGGAGGGGAGCCGATGACGGATCCGGTTTTAGTGAACTCATTTTGTGGGTACCGCCATCTTCTTTCTGGTCAAAAAGAGAAAGAGATCTCTTCTGAAGTCTTTTTCCAGCTTGGAATCTTCACTATGGAATTCAGTCATAGCATAAATAAGAAGCCCATTTAGAGATGTGAGCCGTGGATCGGGCGGCCCCCTTTTCAAGCTAGTAGTAATCCTAAGTCAAATAAGTTTATGAACTTGATTTGCTCTAATTCAAGAAAGTCATTTGATAGAAAATATTGTTGTCATCCAAATAGGATTGTCTATTATAACAAATTGATTCATAAATCACTACAAACTTATGATATTGTAAGTAAACCTTGGTATATCAAATAACTTTTTTAAGACAAAGCTCAAAACCTAAGTCAAACAAGCTTTTAGGTTAAGCTTAAAACCCTAGTTTTATCCAAACAAGCTTTTTAAGGTAAAGTTGAAAACCTTCATACATATAATTCTCAAGGCCCTTAAATATCCTTTGAACTCAAAAGTGATTCTATGGTTCCAAAAATAAGACAATCCATTAAGATGATCAAAAGAATGTTTTTCAAAAAATCTCACAAAGTTTGTCTCACAATTCTTTTAAAACAATTTTATCAAATACAAGCTAATCAAGATAACAATAAGTGTTTTTTCAATATTGATTACTGTCCAATCAAAAGGCCAACAACATGAAGCATCTTAATCACAAAGATCTTCAAAAAAAGGCCGATAAATAGATATCATAATCTCATGAAAAAGCAACCTTAAAGTTATCAAGATCACAAATTCTTAAATAATAATAAGTGCATGTTCAAATATCAATTAATTTCTAACAAAAGACCACCAACATGAAGCACCTTAATCACAAGGGTCTTTAACAAAAGGCCAATAACATCGATCTTAGTCATACAAGTAGATGCAACTTATTGTCAACAATTTTTTTCCAATTTATTCAACAACCAAGTTTTAATTCTCAAATAACAATAAGTGTATCTTCAAACATTAATTGATTTACAACAAAAGGCTAACAACATGAAGCACCTTAATCACAAAGGTCTTCAACAAAAGGCTAACAACATGGATCTCAATTATACAAGAAGATACAACTTATTGTTTTCCAACAAATATATTTTTGATCTAATCAATAGTTAAGTTTGAAATCATTTAAATGTTGCAGCACATTTTTCCTCTAAATATGCCAACAAACAATTGATACAATCAATATTACATATAACCAAGTTGGATATATGTTACCACAGATATAACCAGAAAGATTAGTAATTAGTAAATAATATTAACAATTGAAGTCAAACAAAATATTGAATTGAATATTTAAGTAGTAACTAATACAAGATTACCTCTATCGAAGCCGCATGTTACCACGGATGAAAACTAAGTCATTGAGCCGCTTATGTTTCAACCTATTGCGCTTTTTTGTGTGGATATATTCAAAGACATTCCAATTCCTTTCATAACCTGTTGCACTATAGGTTTGACTCAGAACACTTATTGCAAATTGGGCAATCACTTTCAAACCTTTTCCACCAAACATCTTTATAAAAAGATAAACATCAGGGACTTCATGCATAATAAATATAAGATTTAAGAAACTTAAATACGAAGATAAACAATTTACTTGTGCGCATATTAGTGCAGTTGCGAAATATTACAGGCAAACCCATCAAGTGAAGAGCATTATTATAGATCTCCATCTCTCAATGAATAACATCTACTCTACTCTCATCAGGGATTAATCTGTCTATACAATCAATGATGCCTCGATTGACCTCACCGTCCCTTTTAAAGCTTGCTGAGTACCTGAATGTTGGGTTTAGGTAATATGCTGCATCATGAATAGGTTGATGTAATTGTTTGTTCAATCTATTATCTATAATGTTCCACACGGGCTCATAATCTCTTTTTCTTCAATTAAAATTACTTTTATTGGTTTCTTTTGCCCTATCCATGACTTTATAAAGGTAGCCCGTAGATGGTTTCTCCTCGCTATCAGCCAATCTTAAAACCTTAACTAAAGGACATGTAATCCTCAATAGTCTAACACATGCATTCCAAAATGTACTCCTGAAGACTGTATATGAAATCTAATTTAACTTTCTATTTCTTCTATTTTGAGGAAACTTTGTAAATTGTTGTCACTCATCTAAGGAGAACATTATCTTTAAGGTTTGCTTCTGTCTCACAATGTTCTATATAAATAAGAAATTAGTTGCAAACTGAGTTGCAATTGTATGAAAAAGCTTTGCACCATCTATATATCTCTTCATCATACACAATACAAAGGCATGATTTTAGATAAATTTGGTGATATCTTGGCAACACTCTGTTGTTGCCTTTATCTCATCCATCTCACCAATATCCTCAAGGATGAGATCTAAATAATGGATTGCGCATGGTGTCAAATAAAAAGTCTCATAAGTATTTGTTAACTCCTTCCTAACTGCTTTATAGTTAGCTTCAATATCTATAATGTATTGGACTACATTCTCTAGCCCAACCTCGTATATCACCTTATGAAACCCTTACTTTATGATCTCTTTAGTATGCCTCTCTTCTGACATGTCTAGAGATCTCATAAACATAAGTCCTTTAGGACACGAGAAAAGAAAGTTTAAAAAAGTCTTTCCTCGCCAATCTATTCATCTATCTGCCATGATATTGTATCCTGTATCCTTCTATGACTATCAAAGTTGAATAATATTATTGCACTTCAAGGATAGTCTTATCTAATAACTTTTCTCTCAACTTCTAAAACCATCTGTCCACTGCAAGGTCTGTCTGCTCATATAGTTGTTCTGAAGCCATAGTAGCACAAATTCCATATTAAGCACCATGCATAGTGCTAAGAAGAAAAAATGAATGTATGTTAAAAGAAACTCTTCCTCTACTCCTTCCTCTTCTACCACTTCCACTTGCAACATCTTCAACAACACTCTTTGCCCTGGTTGATGGTCGAGAACTACTATTATCAACCTCCGTTCGACCATCTAAAGGAATACTATCAACCAATCAAATAACATCACCATCATCTTCCTTAAACATCCCTAAATCATCCTTCTGTTGTCTCCTCTCATGTATGCTCTAAATGATTTGCATACATTGTCATTTAATGACTTCTGGCAAACATCTAACTCTGCCCATGGAAGGAGCTGTTGATTTCAAGCATAAAATAAGGATTGAGATGACTGCAGAGAGAGTCAAGAAGATATATCTGAAACTAGGGCAGCAATCGGCCCATCCTGTGGCTGCCGTCCTACACCCTTTTCTTTATTCATTCCATCTACTTATTAAGTAACCCTAATTACAATTTATACTAGTTCCTGTTATAACTTAAAAGACAATAATGACCTTACTTAAAGTACATGGTTCCTGATGGATCCTAATGAATCTGACCCGATTCATTAGGATCCAAATACATAACTGAACTCAAACAAACTAACTAGACTCAAACAGACTTGACTATACTGAAATTACACAAGACACTAAGAATATAACAACGAAACTTGATCTCCAACATGCCCCCTCAAGTTGAGTCTAAAGAGTTGTGATTCCTATCTTTGCCAGAATTTTCTTAAAGCCATTTACTAGTAATGATTTAGTGAGGATATCTGTCGGCTGATCTTGTGAGCGTACATGAACTAGGTTGAATATGCCTTGAGAAACTTTCTCTCTGATAAAGTGACAGTCAATTTCTATGTGTTTAGTCCTCATGAAATACCGGATTCAAAGCTATTTGGAGAGCTGTTTTACTATCTGTAAAGAAGTTAATCGGCATTGTTGTCTTTGATACCAATCTCCTGCAGAAGTGATATAATCCATAGGCCTTCACACATTCCTAGAGTGATTGCACGATACTCTGCCTCAGCACTCGATTTGGCTACCACAGATTGCTTTTTACTCTTCCATTTGACTATATTGCCACCCAGACATACCATATAACCTGAGGTAGATTTCCTATCAGTCTTGAAACCTGCCCAATCAGCATCTGAATAAATTTCTAAATTCATAGATGAATGAGGTGCATATAGTAACCTGTGGGTAATAGATGATTTTAAATATTTGATTATATGAAATATCGTGCTCATGTGATGTTTGGACGGGCAATGCAACCACCTACTGACATATCCCACTACAAAGCTGATATCAGGTCGAGTTATAGTTATATATATCAATTTTCCTATCAATCTCTGGTACTTGCCAATATCTTCATATGGTTCTGTAGATTGACTATCTTCTTCTCTTGGAGTATCTATGGGAGTAGAACATATTCTCCACTCTTCCATTTTGGTTTCCTGTAGTAAGTCCAGGATGTATTTCCTTTGGCTTAGAAATAAACAGTCATTTTTATGAATTACCTCAATTCCCAGGAAATAATGTAATCTGCCCAGGTCCTTCAGGTCAAACAAATTTTTTAATCTCTTCTTTAACTCAACTATACCTTCTGCATTATCACCATTAATAATGATATCATCCACATAGACTAGGAGTATGATAATTTTCTGACCATGCTTGATAAAAAGTGTATTATCATTAGTACATTTACTGAAACCCAATTTCATAATGCCATCACTAAATTTTTTAAACCATGCTCGTGGGGATTACTTCAAGCCATAAATTGATTTCTTCAATTTACATACTTTATTCTGTGTTTGTCTCTGAAGATAACCTGGAGGTATATCCATATAAATGTCTTCCATGAGATATTCCTGAAGGAAAACATTCTTAACATCTAATTGCCATAGCTTCCATCCTTTATTAACTGTCATGCTCAGAATTATTCTAATTGTATTCATTTTTGCAACTGGAGCAAATGTTTCCGTGTAGTCAATACCATATGACTGACTGTAACCTTTAGCCACTAATCTGGCTTTGTATCTTTCAATATTGCCATCTGCTTTATACTTTACAGAAAACACCCATTTGCACCCAACGGTTTTCCTTCCTGTTGGTAATTCCACTAGTTTCCAAGTGTTATTTCTGACTAGTGCATCAATTTCTTCTTCTATTGCTTTCTTCCATTCTGGCTTCTGTTCAGCTTCTTCAAATGTTTTTGGAATAAGTATTGAATCAGAATTCATCACAAAAGCCTGATATTCTTGAGGGTAGTTACAATATGACAAAAACTTCTCTAAAGAGTATTTTGCTACTTCTCTCTTCCCTTTTCTGACTGCAATAGGAAGATCAATATCTGAAGTGTTATAAGTAACCTGAGTTGGAGGAGAATCTGACCTTGCACTACTATCTTAATCTAGTGAAAATACTTTTTTGTCACCTTTGGAATACACCTGCCAGTCTTTATTCTGAGTAGGTATTATCTCTCCATCTTCCTTCTCATGCTGTTTCTGATTTTCAATTGGAGGAATAGGCATCACATGTGGAAAAGTCATTTCAAATAAAGAATTATCCTGGATATTATAAAATAGTATATCTTCGTGAAATGTAACATCCAAAGTAACATATGATTTTCTGCTAATAGGGTCATAACACTTATACCCTTTCTGAGTAGAAGAATACCCCACAAATATGCATTTGATCGATCTTACATCTAATTTATCTTTCAAACCATGATATAGATTAATAAAACAAGTGCACTCAAAAAGTCTGGAAAGTAAATGAAATTGCTTCTGATGAGGACATAGTGAGTGAAAGGGAGTATTACCATCTAAGATTCTGCTCGGCATGCGGTTTATGAGATACACTGCTGTCAACACTGCTTCACCCCAATAGTATTTGGGTGCATTATACCCAATCAGTAAGGTTCTAGCAACCTCCAGAATATGTTTGTTCTTTATTTCAGACACACCAATTTTATTGGGGAGAATAAGCACATGAAGTCTGATGGAGCATTCCATTTTCAATAAAGTATGATTGAAGGAATTGAGACATGAATTCTCCACCGTTATCACTGCGAAAAACCTTAATAGTGCCTTGAAATTGAGTACGTACAAATTTACAGTAGATGAAAAGAATATTCCTTACTTCATCTCTAGTTTTCATAAGATATATTATTGTAAACCTGGTCAATCATCTATGAAAGTTATAAAGTATTTAAAACCATGCAAAGAGGTAGCACAAGGACCCCAAACATCAGAATGCACAATTTCAAAAGGAATATATGATTTTTCTTTACTTAAAGGAAATGAAGTACGATGATGATTTGCCTTCTGGAAAGTTTCACAGTTCAAATTCAAATTATTACATAAACTGAATTCAGGAAGTAGTATCCTAAGTTTAGATAAAGGTAAGTGTCCCAGTCTTTGATGCCAGCGAGGTATATCCTTTTGTTTTTGTGTAATACTGGTAGACTGCATCGCCACTTTATTTTTATCTTCACAGAAATAGGGACCTCTTCTCACATTACCCTGACTATAGATCTTCTCCGTCCTCAATTCTTGAAATATACATCCAGTAGAATAAAAAATTATACGGCATTTCAGATCTTGAGTTAAAGCAAATACGGATAATAAATTAACTGATAAACTAGGAACATATAAAATATTTTTTAATACACCAAAAGAAGTAGTAATGTTCCCTTTTCCCACTATAGGAGTATGTGATCCATCTGCCAATCGGATGTTAATAGTTCTTGACTTTGCTCATAACTATCAAACCATTCCTTTCGACTGACCATATGATCAGTTGCTCCTGAATCAATAACCCATATCTGTGAGTTAGGAGTGTTTAGATTACCCTTAACTAAGAATGATAATGGATACGCCATGGTTGCTTGAGCTTGATTATTGGAGGAAGTGATGGAGCATGTGAATCAACCAAACGACCCTTAAGCAATTCAATCTCTTTCTTCATGTCTCCTAGTGAACTGGCACTATTTTCAATATTTGGTTTGTCATTCTGATCACTGGTCAAATAAGCATTGGTAGGTCTATTCTAAAATTGAGTAGGTCTTCCGATCAATTCCCAACATGTTTCCTTTGTGTGTCGTGTTTTTCCACAGTGAAAATAGGTTAATTTTGATTTCTCATCAGAATGAGGTATAGATCTGCCTCTACCACGACCATAACTTCCTCTACCACAAGAAAATGAAGAGTTATGTGTATTTCTCCCTACGAATGCAGTGGTTTCTATATTGACTTTTGCTTCTTTATCTAAGTGTTTCCTATCTTCCTCTCGAAGTAAAAGTGAATATACTATGCTTAAAGACGATAGTTCTTCTCTGCTTAGGATGTTTTTCACTGCTTCATAATCTGAAGAAATTCCCCATAAAAGATCGAACACTTTCCTTTTTTCAAACTCTTCATTCCTCTCTTGTGTGCAATTCTGACATTTTGTCTTAGAGTAAAGCTGTAATTCTTCCCAGAGGCCTCGGAGTTTTGCATAATATTCACTAATTGACATGTTTCCCTGTCTGCATCGTCTAATCTTCTCAATAATATCATATTTCTTGGTTATGTTTTTCCTTTGAACATAAGCATCATGAACTGCCAATCAAATGTCTTTAGCTGTTTCCAGAAACATAAACGTATTGGCGACTGATGGAAACATCGACTGTAGGAGCTAGGCACTGACTAGTGCATTTTCCCTGCGCCATCTTGAGTATAGAGGATCATTTATTTGGGGTTGAATTACATCACCAATCAGATAATCCCAACGCCCCCTTGCCATTACTGCTAGCTCTATCGATCGCGCCCACTGAAGAAAATTCTTCCTAGATTGGTTATTTGAAACCCTTCACTCTTATCTGCTGAATAGTTTTCATTTGTATCACTCATCTTGATGCTTTCCATTAATCACTGAAAAGTTGTTTGTAAATAGTCCCTTTTTTACTATGCCACACAAGAACCACACCACACAATCAGAATATTGGTGTGTGCAGTCAATCTCAACTGGAAAGAATATACATCTACCTATTTCATTGAAGAAGACAATTAACAACTTACGTCACAATATGTGTCACAGTGCATGTCTGTCGATTTCACTCTTCAAATCATGAGATAATATATGTTTGCCGATTTCACTAGTGATTAATCTATGCAATTATTTTGTGAAAAATTCAATTCTTTCTCACGTTATGACCAAATGACAAAAAACTAGGGTTCTTGTTGTTGGACTTGCACAAGACTACTACAACTACAACTACAACTAAGCCTTTTCCCATACTAGATGGGGTCAGCTACATGGATTCTTTGTTTTTTTTATTAGAATCTATGTTAAGTCCGACAAAGTTTTACGTTGGCTGTCGGAAGCCTAACACAATCCTCCTCCTTTTTCCGGGCTTGGGACCGGCCATAAAAGGGTGATTCCTTACATAGGCGGAGTTTGGACTTGCACAAGAAACATCATAATTTCATTGACGATTGATGAAATATAATAATAGGGCTGGGCAGCTCCTTCTTGGCAGCCGTCCAGCATCTCATGTTTTTCCTATTGCAAACCCTAATGACACTCACTTAATATATACTAGACTTTATAACTTGAAAGACCATATTACCCCTAATAAGTATTTAATATGACTTGGGTCCCAATGGATCAGAATATGATCCATTGGGATCCAAATCCTAATCTATACATTATGGACTGAACATAGACTAATTTATACATTATGGACTGAACATAAACAAGATTGAATATGTCAACTTTACTTTCTTAACACGCCCCCTCAAGTTGACTCCTGAAGGCTGGTAATTCTTAACTGTGCGAGTGCTTTCTGAAGGCCATTGATTGAGACTGGTTTGGTGAATATGTTCGCTAATTGATCTTCTGAATGAACATGAACAAGATTGAATATGCCTTGGGCTATCTTTTCTCTAATAAAATGGCATTCTATCTCAATATGCTTCATTCTTTCATGGAAGACGGGATTTTGATTCTCTGATAAAATAGCAGTCTATCTCAATATGCTTCGTTCCTTTATGGAAGACGAGATTCTGAGCTATTTGAAGTGTCGCTCTACTATCTGTAAAGAAAGTAATGGGAGTATTCCTTTTTAGACCAAGTTCTTCAAGAAGTGATAGAATCCATTGACAGTGCTATAGCTTGATACTCTGCCTCTGCACTAGACCTGGCAACTACAGACTGCTTCTTACTTTTCCAAGATATAACATTGCCTCCCAAACAAACTACATAGCCCGAAGTTGATCTCCTGCCTGTTCTAAGCCTGCCCAATCTGTATCTGAATATATACATATGTCTAGTGATGAAGATGGAGAATATAACAACCCATAGGTTATAGTTGATTTTAAGTACCTGATGATGTGAAAAATTGTACTCATATGATACTTGGATGGGCAATGCATCCATCTACTTACATATCCAACTGCAAAGCTGATATCTGGTCGAGTAATAGTAACATATATCAACTTACCCACTAATCGCTAGTATTTACCAACATCTTCAAATGGTTCAGTAAGCTTATTGGTCTCTTCTATGAATGCTTCTATAGGGGGGGTAGAGCATACTCTACAGCCTTCCATTTTTGTTTCCTTTCCTCTGACTTAAAAATAAACTGTCATCTTTATGAATAACTTCTATCCCAAGGAAATAGTCATTATCTCCTGTAATAATAATATCATCAACATATACTAGTAACACAATAGTCTTCTGATCTTGTTTGATCAACAAAGTATGATCACTAATACACTTCTTGAAGCCCATATTGACCACACATTCACTGAACTTTTCAAACCATGTCCTTAGGGATTGTTTTAATCCATAGATAGATTTCTTTAACTTACATACTTGGTTATGCTTCTGGTGAGAATCATACCCAGGTGGTAAGTCCATATAGATATCTTCCATAAGATCTCCCTGAAGGAAAGCATTCTTAACATCCAACTGCCACAATTTTCATCCCTTGTTGACTGCCAAACTCAAAATCAGTCGAATAGTGTTCATCTTTGCCATAAGAGCAAATGTCTCAGTATAATCTATACCGTATGATTGGCTGTAACCTTTAGCTACTAATCTGACTTTATACCGTTCTATATTTTCATCTGCTTTATACTTTACAGAGAAAACCCATTTGCATCCCACAGTTTTTCTTCCACGAGGTAAATCAGATAATTCTCAGGTGTTGTTCTAAACCAGAGCTGCGATTTCCTCTTCCATGGCAGCACTCCACTCTGGATACTGTTTGGCCTCTTCAAATGTTTTAGGAATATGAATAGTATCTGCATACATCACAAATAACTTATATTCTTTGGGATAATTTGAGTACGATACCATTTTATCCAATGAATATTTTGCATTTTTTCTCCTTCTTTTCCTAAGTGCAATAGGTAAGTCATCTGATTCATCATAATGTTGTGTAGTCACTTGAGTTGAATTTAAATCTAATTCTAGTGGAGGATTATGATCCGAGATAGGTGATTGATGTGGAGCAAATACCCTTCTATCACCTTTAGTATATATTTGCCATCGTCTTTCTGAATCAAGGGTCATCTCTTCACCTCCATTCTCTTGCACCAGTTAAATTTCAATTGACGGAAGAGGTAATACAGACAGTGTTATCCGTATCGCACCGTACGATACGGCACCACGATACGATACGGGGGCCCGTATCGTGAAACCCACAGTATCGCATCGTATCGTGCAATACGGGCCGTATCGCACGATACGGTGCGTATCGCCCGATACGCCCTGGGACCCTTATAAAGGGTCCCGGGCCGACTGAAACTTGCGATTTTTCGCGGGTTTCCTCTCTCTTCTTGGGTTCCTCAAGCTCCCTAAGAGCCGATTTTCGCCTCCTTAGTGTTCAAAGCTCCAAAATTGTGCCCTACGGTGCCCGTGCAAGCCTCCAAACTCGGATTTTAGTATATTTTTAATGTTTTTTTCATTATTTTCCTTTATATTTGTTGTTTTTTGTGTTATTTCGGTTTTTTTTTTGAATGACAAAATATGAAGTTATTAAGTGTGTGTATACGATTTTTATCCCATTCATGAAGTGGGAGACACTCGATTTGAGTGTTATTTGAAGATTGGGGGATTTATGAAGTGCTTTTATTTTCAGGTTTTTGTTTGAATTAAAGTACTCCATTGAGATGGTAGGAAGGGGTGGTAGAGACTCTCATTCAAAGTCTGATGATCCGGCGTGGCAGTGGGGTATACCAGTTGAGGGTTCAAGGTTAAAAATCAGATGCTTATTTTGTGAAAATGTGGTTAGTGGTGGAATTTAAAGGTTGAAACACCACCTAGCATGAACCAGGAAAGAAGTTGCTCCATGCACAGGCAGAGTTAGAAGTTTACTAGAAGGTATTAAATGGCAATGCCTACAGATGATTGAGAATTTACAAGAACGGAGACAACAAAAGGATGATTTTCAGATGTATAAAGAAGCTGATGATGCTACTGCCACTGGATTTGGATTCACTGATAGTTTGCCTTCAGATGCTCGAACAGAGATTGGTAGTAGCAGTTCACGAGCACCTACTAGAGGAAAGAGGGTTGCAACTGAAGACTTTGGAGGTGGCAGAAGAAGAAGTTCAGGAAAGAGTAGAGGAAGAGCTTCTTCTTCTAGCATACATTTATTCTTTCCTCTTTCCACTACACCTGGTGCTCAACCAGGAATTTGTGCTGCTATGGCTTCAGAACAACTGCATGATCAGGCAGACCTTGCAGTGGGAAGATGGTTTTATGATGCATGCATTCCATTTAATGCAGCAAATAGTTTTCATTTTCAAGCAATGGCAGATGCAATTGCAAACATTGGTCCAGGATATAAGATGCCCTCTTATCAGAAGTTGAGAGGGAAGATATTAGATCAGACCGTAATTGAAGTGCAACAATACTGTTCGATTTTGAGACAGTCGTGGAAGGAAACAGGATGCACTATTATGGCAGATGGATGGACCGATAGGCGAGGAAGGACATTGCTAAACTTTCTTGTATATTGTCCTAAAGGACTCATGTTTTTGAGATCTCTAGACATGTCAGAGGAGAGACACACTGCAGAGATCCTACGAGAAGAATTTGATAAGATTATACAGGAGGTTGGGCTACAGAATGTGGTCCAATTGATTACAGATAATGCAACTAACTACAAAGCAGCTGGGAAGGAGTTAGTTGATATTTATGGGACTTTCTACTGGACACCATGTGCAGCCCATTGTTTAGATCTCATCCTCGAGGACATTGGTGAGATGGATGAAATAAAGGCAGCCACTGAGTGTTGCCAAGATATTACAAAATTCATTTATAACCATGCATTTGTTTTATGTATGATGAGGAGATATACAGAAGGTGCAGAGCTTCTTCCTACAGCTGTAACTCGGTTCGCAACAAACTTCTTATCTGTACAAAGTATTGTGAGACAGAAGCAAGCTTTGAAGAGAATGTTCTCCTCAGATTAGTGGCAACAATTTGCAGAGTTGCCTCAAAACAGAAGAAATAGAAAGTTGAATGAGATTGCAGAAACAGTTTTTAGAAGTTCATTTTGGAATGCATGTGTCAGATTATTGAAAATTACTTATCCATTAGTGAAAGTTTTGAGATTGGCTGATAGCGAGGAGAAACCATCTATGGGCTATCTTTATGAAGCCATGGACAGGGCAAAAGAAGCCATCAGAAATAATTTTAATGGAAAAAAGAGAGATTATGTGCCCGTGTGGAAAATAATTGATAGGAGATGGAATAAACAATTGCATCAGCCTATTCATGCAGCAGCATATTATCTAAACCCATCATTCAGGTACTCAGAAACCTTCAAAAGGGACAGTGAGGTTAATCGAGGAATCATTGATTGTATCGACAGATTAGTCCCTGATGAGTGCATAGCAGATGCGATACATCGAGAGATGGAGATATATGATAATGCTCTTCACTTGATGGGTTTGCCTGTTGCAATTCGCAACCGCTCTACAATGCGTCCAGGTACATTGTTTATTTTCATATTTAAGTTGCATCTTACATTACTGTGGATTATTATGTCTCTAATGTTTGTATTTTTTACAGATGTTTGGTGGAACAGGTTTGGAAGTGATTGTCCAAACCTTCGAGATTTTGCAGTCAGAGTCTTAAGCCAAACCTGTAGTGCAATAGGTTGTGAAAAAAATTGGAGTGTTTTTTAACACATCCATACAAAAAAGCGCAACAGGTTGGAACACAAAAGGCTTAATGATTTGGTTTATATTCGTTATAACATGCGCCTTCGTGAAAGGTAATGATGTATTACTTTCAAATTTTCAATTCAATATTATTTAACTTCAGTTTTCAATTGTTAATATTACTTACTAATTGTTTATCTTTGTTTGTGTCGTAGGCAATTAAAAAAAGTAAATAGAGAAGAAAGTCAGTTCGATCCAATAAGTTTGGATAATTTTGATATATTAGAAGATTGGGTTATGGAAGACACTGAAGAAAATGCCCTCCTAACAGAAGAAGACGTTGCTTAGATTAATTTGGAAGGAGCGCAACAACATTATGGAGATGAAGAATTTGATTTTGAAGAAGAAGATGTGGGCGTGGCTGATGATGATGAGGATCTGCAACACGGAGAAGATGAAGATTATTTAGTTGATGATCCTGATTACAATTTGTAAAATGTAACATTATATGTAACTGTAGTGTACTGTAAAGTGTAAACTATGTCTGTATTTTATTTTTTGGATTCAAAATATGTAAATTTGGATGCAATTGTTCAATGTTGAATGCTCAATCTGTACTAAACTTACATTATATGAATTTAAAGCAATTATCAGATTTTTCCTGATTTTTTCCTGATTTTTTCCTGATTTTTTTCAATTTTTTTCAATTTTTTACTAAATTTTATTGATTTTTAATTAATTTTTATATTATTTTAATATTAAAGTACGGTACGATACGATACGATACGCCCGTATCGTGGAGCCCAGCGATACATGATACGATACGCGTCAGACAACACTGAACACAGATGATGATGTCATGTCTAATGGAGCGGTTTCTGTAATATTATAAAAAGGAATATCTTCATGAAATGTAACATCCATTGTGACATACTTTCCTTTTTGTGGGATCATAGCACTTGTATCCCTTCTGAGTAGAAGAGTATCCAAGAAAAATACATCTGATTGATCGAGCATCTAATTTATCTCTTAATCCATGATGGACATGAACAAAACATGTGCAACCGAATATTCTTGGGATAAGATGGAATTGTTTCGGAGAAGCACATAACAAATGAAATGGAGTGTTCCCATTAAGAATTCTGCTTGGCATACGATTGATAAGAAATACTGAAGTTAGTACTGCTTCACCCCAATAACATTTTGGCACATTACATCCAAGTAAGAGAGTTCTAGCTACTTCTAGAATATGTAGATTTTTCCTTTCAGTAACACTGTTCTGTTGAGGAGAGTATGCACATGAAGTCTGATCTAGAATTCCATGTTGTAGAAAGTATGAATGAAGGGATTGAGATATGAACTCTCCCCCATTATCACTGCGAAAAACTCTTATAGTATGCTGAAACTGAGTCTGTACAAACTGACAATAAACAGGAAGGATATTCTTTATTTCATCTTTAGTCTTCATGAGATATAGCATAGTGAATCTAGTACAATCATCGATAAATGAAACAAAATACTTGTATCCATGCACAGATGTAGTAGAACAGTGTCCCCAAATATCTAAATGAACAATTTCAAATGGAATAAAAGATTTTTTTTCATTTAAAGGAAAGGAAATACGATGGTGTTTTGCCTTCTGGCAAGTGTCATAATTCAAATTCAAATTATTACAATCTCTAAACTCAGGTAATAACATCTTTATTTTTTAAAAAGGTAAATGTCCTAGTCTTCTGTGCCAACGAGGTATGTCTTCCTTCTGTTTCTCTGTAATGACTGTGGAGTGTAGTGTTGTTCATTTATTATCCTCGCAAACGTAGAGGCCTCTTCTCATACTACCCTGACCAAAGATTCTTCCCGTCCTCTGTTCCTAAAAGACACATCTAGTAGAATAAAAAATTATACGACATTTCAGATCTTGTGTCATAGTAAAGACAGACAATAAAGTTTACTGAGATGTTTGGGATATGTAAGACATTTTTTAATGTGTCAAAAGATGTAATAATACTCTCTTTTCCTACTATCGGAGTCTGAGAACCATCTACCAACTTGATATTAACTTTTGCCTGAGTCAATTCATAGTAATCAAAGAAGTCTATGTGACTGACAATGTGATCTCTAGCCCCAGAATCAATAACCCATATTCGTGAATAAGAGGAACTTATATTACCTTGGGTCAAGAATGAGAATGGATAGGCAATAGTTGCTTGTGAGTCACTGTGAGAAGAGGTAGATGGTACTGGTGAATCTGTTAAATGGGCCTTCAACCGCTCGATCTCCTTTTTCATGTCTGCCAATGATGTTGTATTCTCTTCTGCCTTTGGTTTTTCAGTTTGATCACTGCCAAAATAAGCCTTATTGGTTCTGTTCTGAAAGTAGGTAGGTTTTCCTACTAATTCCCAGTATGTTTCCTTAGTGTGGCGTGTTTTCCCGCAATGAGTGCAAGTCAATTTATCCTTTTCTTCAGATGAAAAACCAGATCTTCATCTACCTCTGCCATAACCACCTTTCCCCCTAGCGAATGGAGTATACACATTCCTTCCTACAAAAGTAGTATTTTCTGAACTTATTTTAGTTTTTCTCCAAAAGTTTTCTGTCTTCTTTCCGAAGAAAAAGTGAATAAACTGTACTCCAGGACGGAAGTTTTTCCCTATTAAGAATGTTTCACTGCCTCGTACTCATGAAATGCTCCATAAAAGATCGAATATTTTGCGTTTTTCGAACTCTTCGTTTCGTTCCTTTGTGCAACTCTGACATTTTGTCTTAGAGTAAATTTGAAGTTCTTCCCAGAGTTCCCTGAGTTCTGTATAGTACTCACTAATTGTTCTTCCTCCCTGCCTGCATTTTTTAATCTTTTCAATGAGGTCGTACTTCTTAGCAATATTCTTTCGTTGAGCATATGCTTCCTGAACTGCTAGCCAAATGTCTCGAGCTGTTTCCAGAAACATAAATGTGTGCTGCCTATAGATGGAGTCATGGATTGGATAAGCCAAGCACTCACTAGTGCATTTTCCCTACGCCATCGAGGATAAAGAAGATCTATAATTGGGGGTGGAGATATCTCACCAGTCAAGTAATCCCAACGCCCCCTGGCCATAATTGCCAATTCAATTGATTTAGCCCATTGGAAATAATTATTTTCATCTAACTTCAAATTTGTGATTTGAAATAGTTCCCCTTTATCTGAGGAATTCGATTCATTCCCTTCAATCATCTTTCCTTTTTCCATATTCAGAGATATTGTGTTCTCAAAGACAATAAAGTGAGATTGATGGCAAATCGTGAAGGCCTTCCTTAATCAAAGATTCAAGAAGAATCACCCAATATCATCATCATATATGCTCTAAACGAACCCAAAGGATTATGCACAAGATAGTCTCTCCCAAAGAACCACTCTGCTGGATATTCTTGAGCATAAAAAAATCTCGGTTGCAAATCAAAAATCACTTCCCAACTTATATTTAATCCGATTATAAAGAGAATACCAAGCCCACTGTGATGATGTTTAGAATCCAACACAAAAACTGAACTTTTAATAAAAATACCACAAAAACTATGAAAAATATTTATCTCTTTGTTAGAAAAACCTCCTTTTCTGTTTTTCTCCCTCGATTGATCGCATGTAGGCCTCAATAGGCTCTGATACCATGTTGGACTTGCACAAGAAACATCATAATTTCATTGACGATTGATGAAATACAATAATAGGGCTGGGCAGCTCCTTCTTGGCAGTTGTCCAACATCTCACGTTTTTCCTATTGCAAACCCTAATGACACTCACTTAATGTATAACTTGAAAGACCATATTACCCCTAATAAGTATTGAATATGACTCAGGTCCCAATGGATCAGAATATGATCCATTGGGATCCAAATCCTAATCTATACATTATGAACTGAACATAAACAAGATTGAATATGTCAACTTGACTTTCTCAACACTTGCTGACCGAAATAAAGATCGATAAGTATAAAGAATAGTTGGATTCAAATGCTTTGAATCTGTGAACTCTGAGAATGAAGAGTCATAAAACAGTTGGATTTTTTTATTTTCCAAAACTTAATCACCTATGAAGAATAATACCGAATCTCTGAATTTCTGCTATACACATAGTCAGCAACTAACTTCTTCCTTTGATATTGAATCTATTGTCATTTCAGAATTAAAATAATACACTAAATGATAGATAAACTCATGATTTCTGAATGAAACTTCTTAATCTGCTGATTAGCAGTCCACGACGGCCAAAAAACCCGAGATTAGGCTCTGATACCATGTTGATTTCAAGCATAAAATAAGGATTGAGATGGCTGCAGAGAGAGTCAAGAAGATATATCTGAAACTAGGGCAGCAGTCGGCCCATCCTGTGGTTGTCGTCCCACACCCTTTTCTTTATTCATTCCATATGCGTATTAAGTAACCCTAATTACAATTTATACTTCCTGTTATAACTTAAAAGACAATAATGACCTTACTTAAAGTACATGATTCCTGATGGATCCTAATGAATCGAACTCAAACAAACTAACTAGACTCAAACAGACTTGACTATACTGAAATTACACAAGACACTAAGAATATAACAACGAAACTTGATCTCCAATAGGAGCAACCTCTTTTCTAGTACTTACTATGTGGTGTTTCAATCATGAAATTCCACCACTAACCACCTTTTCACAAAACAAACATTTGATTTTCAATCTGTTTCCCTCAACTGTTGTATCCCACTGCCATGCTGGATCATTAGACCGAGATTGAGAGTCCCTAACACCCCTTGATGCCATCTCATTAAGCACTTCAATTCGATAGAAAACCCGAAAATAAAAACACTTCATAAATCCCCAATCTTCATATAACACTTAAATAGACTGTCTCTCACTTCACGAATGCAATAAAAATTATATCCACGCACTTCATATTTTGTCATTGAAAAAAAAACTCAAATAACACCAAAAACAACAAATACAAAGAAAAAATTTCCAAAAAATGAAAAAGGTATACCACAATCTGAGTTGGGAGTCTTCCACAGACTCCATAGAGCACTTTCTTTCAAGCCTTAAACACCAAGAACGGGAGAGAGTGCATTGGGGAGTTGTGAACACATGCCAACAGAAGCCAGAAACTCGCAGTTTTGCGGGTTTTTGTTTGACCAAGGACCCTCCCTGGGCATATCGCCCGTATCGTACGATACAGTGCCGTATTGCACGATACGACGTGATACTTACCAACCTGCGATACATCGTGACATTCCACGACATACAATACGATGCAATATAGATAACAATGCACCCTCTCTCTGCATTTAGCAGAGAGACCATCTCTCTCTTCGGCGTCTTCCACTACCGCTCCTTCCTTCACGGCCATCGCAACCGCTTCTTTCGTCATCGCCGTCGTCGCCGTCATCGTCCTTCCTTCCACCTCTCTTCACAGAGTAGGTGGATAAATAAAATAGCTAAATAGAAGTAACTATATATTTATATTTATATATCTGATCATGTTTGGTCACCCGAGATTTTAGAAAAGTCACCATGCCGCATATGAGCTGTATCCATGTGACATAGCAGTTAGATTTTTTATCCTCATAGAGTAACCCATAGTTCCCAAAATGATATTCGTATAGCTATCTCTAACATATTTAGTTGTACAGGAAACAATGGCTTTATGATGCTTGTGTTCAGATACAGGATGATTTGCTTCCCATTATTTAAGAAGGAATATTCTTAGATTAGGCTGTTATAGGAGCAAGGGTATGATGATGAGTTGAAACAATCTTGAAATGAGATAGTTCTAGCATGGTGATGATGAACTACAAATAAAAGTAGAAGACATTAGTAAACTTTATTTTCTATTGATTAAACAGTATTTTGCTTGTAAGTGCCATTGACTTGTCGAATGATTCGGACTTCAAAATCAGTGACAAAACGTGAGGTGCTTCTACGAGGTTTGACATCCAAATGTAGTTCACTCTCTTATAGAGTTTGCATTGCACTGTAGGTCAATTGGAAGATGCTTGAGTTTTATTGGGCTTCACATTCAGTCTGCTGTGTTGGCCTCATGCTCAAAGATATTGTTTAAATGATGAAACATGTAGTAGTCGAGCATAGGCAAGATATTACAAAGGTTTTCTACACTTCTGAATGATTTCTTGAGATAAATATATTCATAGTTATGTCAGTGGATTCTTAATTTCTTGAGGAAAGGTATAATGAAAAAAAGAGTGCATTACATCAAATGCTAGCTGATTCTTAGAAGTCACTTTCTTCATTCATGTATCTTGTGTTAAGGGTTATAGTACTACTAGTGAATCTCATACATCACCAGCCCATTCATAATTATTTTATAATATGTTTATAATTTTCACTCGACTTGCATTTTCTACAACAATTTACTTTATGATCATTATATGTTTTTTTCTTTTTCTAGGCTCATGTTTGAGTACGTTTGGCAGTTCTCACACATTTGTATGTTGTACCATACAAAGACAAGGTCATTGAGTCTTTTGCACTCCAGTCTGTTGTACTTATTCTTAAGAAGTTACAGGACATTCTACTTGTTGGGATCTTTTTTTTGTTAACAAGAAACTTACATACATATTAGTTTGTTCTTGAACAGTACAAGCTAAGACCTGCTGCTTATTTTTTGTTAACAAGAAACTTACATACATGTTAGTTTGTTCTTGAACAGTACAAGCTGAGACCTGCTACTTAGTACTTACAACATTGACTACCTCCGGGTGTACCTTTACATGCTTCATGAGTGAATGTTAGGGTATGCAATCTTCTGAGCCTTTTTTCTGACACTGCTCATTGATGCTTGTGAATATTCTTTAGTAAGCCACGATGGAGACTTGGTAATAAGGAGCTTTCCCAGCTATGGAAATGGGCGGAACAGAATCCAGTATGTTCCTTACTGTCAATTCACATGCTCGTGTACTTTATCCTAAAGAAACAGTGTTATCTTTTTTAGCGGAACCTTGTGTGTGTTGAAGCTCCACTGGTCATTGAGTTGAGTAATTCATGATTCTCATTGCTAGCCAGTCTTCGCTTATATCTATTACCAACAGAAAGAAGCCATGATGCATCTGATAAGTGAGAACTTTCTATTGGAAATAATATATCCTGAAATGTACTTGTTCACATTTTTCCTTTTGATAGGTCAGCAGGCAGCTGTCCCTGTGGGACTTAAGCATGCACCCTCTCGGTTATGATACTGTATCTTATTTGTCCACCTAAATCATTGAAGACCCTTAAGTGGTTTATTTTACTCATATTAGCATTAGCTCCTAGTGAGACATTTTGACGAAGATAATATAACCACATGGTCTTGTTTTTCGTCGGTTATGATACTCTATTCATGAGTGCTAAACCTCTTTTCTCCTAGTTATTGTTAGCACCTTGTTGCTATCCTTTTTGTTATTCTAGAAAGTATTCAATATTGAATATAAAAACAGAATTACGACAAATAGCAAAAAATATTCAAGAATGGTTCAACCCTTTTGTAGGTGCCAACCGATTCTCTCTTTCTTTTTTCTTTTCTAAAAACCCTAAAAGATTACACCAACATAAGTGGGCTTTCTAACTTAAAAGACAAAAATGTCCTTAGTAAGAAGTATTGTCTCAAACATATCCAAACGTGATGGTTCCGTCAGTCTTGCACACTCTCCTCAAGTTGGGTGGAATATACTTATAACTCCCAACTTGCTACACATTCGGTCTAATGTACTCTTAGACACTGCCTTGGTTAAAATATCAGCAACTTGATTATCTATTGAAGTGATGATCTACCTCTATATGCTTTGTCCTCTCGTGTTGAATAAGATTTGTATCTATATGTATTGTTGCTTGATTATCTGTATATAATGGTAGAGATTTACTTTTACCTCTAGTTTAGTAATCAATGAAATCAACCATATTCCTTCACTTATTCCCTGAGCAGGTGCCCTTTACTCTTCTTTTGCGCTTGATCTTGCAGCCACAGAATGCTTCTTACTTTTTCAAGAAATTATATTTGCCCAAAATAGTACAACATACCCTGTGGTACATTTTTTGTCATCAATCAATCTTGCCCAATCAACATCAGTGTACAATTCCAAATTATTGTGCCTGTGATTAGAATATAAAATATCATTTTCAAGAATATTTTTTAAGTATCTCAAAATCTTGGCCTAACATAACCCTCCTCCTTTATCCGGGCTTGGGACCGGCAATGCAAGGGTGATTCCTTACATGGGCGGAGTTTTTCAAGTTATAAACTTTATATAAATGTTTTGTAATTAGTTTAGAAACCCTAAGCAAGTGATTAAAAGTAAGAGGGTGCATGCGCCCCAAATGTGGGATCTTCTTCAAAAAGTGAAGCAACCATGTAATGCTTCTGTAACAAGTTCTTATCAATGAAAGATCGTATTTTAACAGGCTACCTAGTGCTTCTTTTCTGGGCTTGACACTGGCTATGTATAGGCAAACCCTTATAGGATGCTGGCTGGTAGGTGTTTCGTTTTTCTTTTCCTCTCTCAGTGGCAACAGTATCAGGAAGCAAATTAGCAATATAACTTGAACGAATACACTGGATGTTTTGGGATGCCCTATTGTGTAGGTTGTTGGGAAGATGATTTTGCATTGTTTGAACTTATTACTTTTTGTCTTGTAATTACTGGTTTGCTTCTAATGAGTTTCTGGATTCGGCTGTTAGTGAAAAGTAACTCTCCTCACACATCCTGTGAAAATCCAGAATGTGTTAACTGATGCCCAACGTGTTCGGATGCCCTCTGTTACTGAGTACTGGAAGCCCCTTGCTGAAGATGTAAGCTCATCATGGTTAACTTTTTCTAAACCTCGAACAGATTTATTTCATGCTACCAAGAACAAAAATTGGTATTAGGCTGCATCTTGTTACTTCGTATAAATAGTGTATGTTCATCTTCATAAAACAGTTTTCCCGGTGAATTACAGATGGATGCTTCTGCTGGAATAGAAGCTGAATATCATCACAAGAACAATCGGGTAGGTTGTTGCACAAGAACGACTTGACTATATCTGACAGTTTTACAACTGGTTTTTCTTTAGGCCGGTATTCTGTAATGCTTGTCTTTATGATATTTGTTGGAAGAAGCCTTGGGCCAAGCCAGTTAGTTAATTTCAGGAATGAGAATGGTACATATCTTAGGGTCAAAGAATCACTTTGTCTGCAGGAATGCTATGAATCATGTCGAAATGCATTGGGTAGGTTAAGTATTACAGCATAACCTTCATCAGAGTCTAAGTTCAAAGAACACCAGAAATGGTAAATAGAGAACTATAAGATGACTTTTTCAAATTTCAGAAGAAACATAAAAGAAAAAAAAGTAAGAAACTGAAAAAAGTATGCACATTTGGAACCCAGATCCAAGACAGATTGAGGAAATTGATGGGAGTTTTAGTAAGATCCGCATTTTCGAATTGCCCCCAAGTTTCACGGTGTGAGGTTGATCAGATGTTTGACCAATACAAATGTTTTCTACACATTCTTTCTTGTGGTGCTATAGTTGCGGCGATCACTGACAGTTTTGCATGTAAAAGTTGCCTTGTTGTATCGTATTAGAACAATTTTTGCATAAATGCCTTGTTTATTTTCTTTCTGCTAGGTGTACTGCTGGAAAGGTCTACGTTTTTCTGCTCGGCAAGATCTAGAAGGATTTTCAAGGGTAAGCCTGTCAAAATCAAGTGCTAGGGGCCTTCTTTTTCCGTCATACTCAGGAACATCACCTCCATTGCTGTTGCAGTTTACAGATCATGGTATTGAGGGTGTAGTTCCACCAGAACTGCTGCCACCTGAAATGCGTTCCAAGTTTCACAACAAATCTGGTGAGAGAGCTAAACGGGCTAAAAGGGAGGAAGAAGCAAAAGGTACTCAAAATCACTCTGAAGACAACCAGGTATGTACTAAAAGGACTTTTTTCCTCTTGGGAACGTGATTATCTGTACATTCATTCATTAGCATACTCGCCAATACTGGTCTCAGACCAATATGCAAGTGATCTTGGTGAGAACCATAAATATAAGTAGGTTTTCTCCAGTAACACATGGGGATTATTTCATTTTACTATGTGTTTTTCTTTCTGTAATATCAGATACATGGTAAACTCATCTATAAATAAAAGGAAAAATTTCAAGTAATTATCATACTTGGAAGACAATTTTGCCTATGTAAGGGATCTCGCCTGTATGGCCAGTCGCTAGCCCGGACAAAGGAGGAAGGTTAACGTTTGGTAGCCGACGGTCAGCACAAAACTTTCGGATCTCAAGAGATGTGACAGCATGAATGCACCTGATCCCATTCGAACTCTGAAGCTAAGCATACTTATGTTAGAATAGAGTAGTACTAAGAATGGTGACCTCTTAGGAAGTCCCCGTGTTGCACCCTTTAGCTGACCCCACCTAGTGTGAGAAAAGGCTTATGTAAAGTTTCATATTTGAAAGATGAGATTTATATATTTGAAGGACTGCATTTTTTTTGGTGAATGGTAGTGGTTGTCTCGATCTTTTATTTTTTTAATTCAATTAACCAAGATCTTTGGAAGAAACGAGATTCAGATGTTTTAAGAAAGTGCTATCTTAGTGAAATGGTACAAGTTGTCAGGAATTGTGATGGGAGTTCTCAACTGTTCTTTTGGGACTCCTTTGACTGTATACTAAAATACCCATGAAGTTTTCTGAAGCTTCTTTCTGACAAAAAACAGAATGCAAGCACCATGACGGAGATTGATGGTAGTGGAAACGGTGTGGAACTTGAAGATCCTGCAGCAGCCATGGATACTGATGCTGCCGCAGCTACTGCTCAAAGTGGCGCACCAACTCCTGATGAAAGTCAGAGACAAGGATCCGACCTGGAAATAGGTCAGGAAGTAGAGGCCGAGGCAGGAGATGAAGCTGAAGAAGAGGCTTCTGCAGAACTCACCAACCCTGACATTCAAGGTGAAGCGGATGAAAGTCCACAAGACGACACAATAATCTCTGCTTGAGTCAGCCGTACATAGCAGCATCGGAGGGGTCCAAGAACAATTAGAGTTATGGACGGTTCTTCTGGTCCTAAAGCCAAGCACTGACAACGTTAATCCTCATGGCTATGCTTGAAAATTTGATGTCAACAAGAAGTGCCATTTATATTCGTTGTAGTAACTCTAGGTTCTGTAATATAAGTAATAGGAAGATCTGAAAATTTTGCCAGTCCCTTGCTAATAAAAGTTAAACTCTATTGAATATTTTTATTGACCATCTTGAATTCCCCTCTCATACTGAACGATGCAAACTGAATTTTCGCTTGAAGTTTCCATGCGGGTCTATGGCATGAGTAATTTCCCTTGATATGGAACGATTCTCTATGTAAAATTGTTGTATGTTGATTAGACTGCCCTATTTCGTTGAGCAAATAGACGGGAAGACACTACGCTCAACATTTGGTAGGAGCTTAGGTCGTAAACCTGTTTTCTGTAAGCTTGGTGGTTGTGTTGATTTTGGATGTATTTGGTCCTTGCCTATAGGTCACCTCCAACCGCCTTTTTTCCATTTGGATCATGCAAAATGGGGTTAGGCAGACCCCAAGCCAGAGATAAAAGTTATATTTACAGCCGACCATGTCAAGAGGCGCTTTAATTCCTCACAACTAAACTCTATCAGACGAGTAACTATCCAAACATGTTACGAGGCAGCCAGACAAGATATATCAGTTATATTACCAGAACAACACGGAAATTATATCTCGAAGAATATTTCTCTAAGGAGAGAGAACTACGAGGGGTCAATAGAGTATTAGGCATTTTATTTCATCACACCAAACTAACCAACCATGTGACGACGGATGATGCATTTGGTCAGTCGCATTGGAGCAGCTCTCTCAAGAAGGAGCTGTAGACGGAGAATTTCATAGGCTGTTAGATCTTTCCTGCTATCTTTTTGTTCTTTCGAAATGTCCAAATTTAATAACAAATCCAGTTTAAACAAATCTAATTAGTTAATCTAGCTAAGTTGGGAGCGAAAGTCCTCAAAGGATCACCCTCAGACTAGTTCCACAGCTATACATGATTTTTCATTCTTAGTAATATAGCTAGTAGGGTTTTTTCTAATTCTATCCCCCCCCCCCCCAAAAAAAAAGAAAAAAGAAAAAAAGAAATTTATAACAAGCCTCATTAAGAAAATAGAGCAAAGAAGAGCTACAAGCCACCCTTTCGTAAATCCAAGCGATCTTTTCGTAGGCGTTTACCCCCAATTGGGTTGGGGGATCGAATTGATTATAGAAACATGAGTTTAATTAGTCGATTTATTAGTGAACAAGGAAAAATATTACCTAGGCGAGTGAATAGATTGACCTTGAAACAACAACGATTAATTACTATTGCTATAAAACAAGCTCGTATTTTATCTTTGTTACCTTTTCTTAATAATAAGAGAAACCATTTGGGGCAAGTGGATGAGGTGAGATATGTTGAGTGATTTTTGAAAAATCAAAATATATTTGGTAAAGGTTATGTTTGCAGTCATGTTTTGGCATTAAGAACTACTTACTTGAGTGGTAATTGTGCTCATTGGTAGCACATGTAGTGGTTGTAGCTTATATGCATTTAGCAATCTTATCATGGCATTAAGAGATACTTTCTTGAGTGGTAGTTATGCTCATTATTAGCATATCATAAGTTACATCTTCACCATTTCAATATACTGGTATTATAAACAAGATTCATCCAACTTTTCTCTCATGGTGTGACTACTTTTTAGTTTGTTTTTTTATGAGAGTTTGCAAGTTCTATTTAATTGGATTTTCAGTATCATCATCTTTGCTTTATGGTTTATGTAAGACTTGGTTGTATTCATACAAGACAAGCCGAGGGACTTTGTTGTATCTTGAAGGTATTTGTCGAAGTCTATTGCATTTGGTTGTTTGATACTTGTGGCAAAAAAATAAACCTAAAGATTAATGTTTACTATGCCTTGAATAATAGTGCTATCCTAACTTATTTTCATGATTTAAGTTCAATCTCTTGTGTTTCGAGTATTCAAAAAACCATACTATATAAAACTCAACACCAACAATCTGTAGGTTTATTTCTCGAAGAGGCAATTTGCCTCTGAGAAATGACATCCGACTTTATTAAGTTGGATAGGTTTGAAGATGACAATTTCTTATAGGGAAAAAAATACACTTCTTTCTTACCACTTTAAAGGTCGTGTATGTTTTTACTATATCAAGGTCAAGGGACAAGAATAAGTTCCTTAAAGAAGCCCATAAACGAAAAAAGTAAGACAATAACAATTACATTTATATAGGTTATATTCTCAACAACATGTCAAATGCCTTATTAGGCACCTACCAAACATCGGCGTGAGCAAAGGACCTATGGGATAAACTTAAAATGAGGTATATAATAGATGATGTTACAAGTAAGAATTTTTTTGTTATCTATTTCAATAATTATAAGATGATATATCCATTATAGAGTAATTGCATGAGTTTGAATAGATCCTGAATAATTTCAAACAACATAAGATGAGCATAGACGAAATCATCATTGTCTTTTTTATTACTAGACAAACTTTCTTCTTCTTCTAAAAAATTTAAAAGAACTTTCAAATATAAGACCAATCTACTTAAAAAAAAGTTTATATTATGGAGGAAGCTAAGTCTAGCCTAAGAAAAATAAAGGTCGATGCTACCATTATGAAAAGCCCAATTATTATAAGAGTGAACCCCAATACTTGAAAAAGTTAAATAAAAACAAGAGTCTTAATTCTTCTAAGGACAATCTTATTGTCATTATTGTAAACACCCTAAACAAAATTTTTATAAAACACTCTCAAATTCGAAAGCTCACTTGTTTTAAAAATCTTATGCTTTAAAATAAAGATTTTGAAAGTTTTCAAATTTAAAAAGATAAAGCCCATAAGATTTGAGCAAATCAAGCGAACAGGTGGGGCCCACTTCAAGCCAGGATCGAGTTCACGAGGAAAAAGCTAGGAAGCAAGGAAGTAGACCACGTCTAGGCATATCTTCATCAAAATCCAAATCAAATGGGCCATCATCATCACAAGGAAGCTCGAGTTGCTCATCATCAGTTAGCAGCTTGTTTGAGCCAAGGGCAACATTTTGGCCGAGTCTAGCAACCGAAGTGGAGTACACCTTGGGCCAATTCCAAGGTCTTACCAAGCCATGTCCAGCTTATGAAATGAATCAAGTGTTATCAAGTGAAGTAAGGAGCTAGAAGACAATCTACAAAGGAGGTTGATCAAGGCCTAACCGATTGCATCTAGGTTCAATCGGCTAGGACAAAGACACTCGATTTGGACTTGGAACCAGCCCACATGCTGTTGGTCCATCTTTGACCATGAGGGACCACTAGACCACATGGAGAATAGAGCCCTTGGGGCTGGGTTGGATCTTGGATCACCCGCCCCAAGGAAAGGTCTAGAAGACCCACCCTACTCACCCTTGGCCTATAAATAAAGGCCAAGGGTGGGGCGTGAATCCCATCTTAGGAGAATTATCTTGGAGGCTATCAAGAGTACTGCACTTTGAGGGTTTTGTGAGAGTTTGAGAGCTTCTAGAGAAGAGCTTAGAGAGGGAAGGGGGAACGGAGTGTAGGATTTAGGCCAAGGCTTTGTGAGAGTTTGAGTGATCAATCAAGGGAGAAAAGGGGGCAAGTGAGGGTCGGCCACCACCTTGGAGGCTGATTTTGTTTGGAAATTGGGGTAAGTACTGCTCTAACTTGTTTCATTTACATATCTTCTTCATATGTAATTCAAAAGGAGTTGTAGTAATGGAGCTTTGTCTCCCCCCATGATGTAATAGAAGTAGATGTTGCTGAAATTTCCCTTTCTTTTAATTACGCAATCTATGTGTTTGAGTTCTTGATTCTACCTCTCCATATTTTATAAACACTCTATATCTTCTAATCTCCTCTATGCTTAAGCTATTACATATATTTTAATTTATTTCTCTTCAGTAATTTAATTCGTGATGTTGTGTTGTTACATTTTAATTTATGTGAGTTTTGTATCACGTGTGTTCTAAAAACCTGAAATCTAGTTTTCAGCATCTCTGCATACATTGATTGTTTGATTTTTAATTTCTGAATTTCTCCTCCAATCATTCCAAAATTTTGTACACTACTTCTAAACACAAATGCCCAATCCTAATAAAATTTGCAAGAATTTTAGTGCTGCGCAACCTCATAATTAAAACTATGCAAAATCAGGAAAATTTTTGTAAACTGTTTGTCTATTCAGTTTTCCTACAACAGAGCCTGGGTATTCATCTTATAACTCTGTCTGTAGGTATCTAAAATCAATAATTTTTTGTTATTACAAAGATAACATCCATAAATTTCTATCAAGACCAAATTCATTAAATTTGGATCTCTGAGCACCGAGATATAGGTTCATCTTTGAGTCTCTATATTTCTGTGACAGAACAATTTCGGGTGCCTGAGCAAAGGTACTTCCTAGAATTAATTATGCAACACCACATCTCCGAATCAAAATCTGAAAGATGTATCATACTCTCCACATCTCAAGCTTAGTCCTGTAAAATTTTGATGATTTTTGGAGGTCTATAAGATATTTAAAAATATTCGGGAAACAAGTCCTAAAAATAGAGTTTTATTTTTTTCAGAATTTGTACATCTCGAACTTGAAATCAAGTGCACTTGTTTTCCATTCTCAAACACCTTTGCTTTCACGTGAATTTGGAAATATCACATATCTAGTTGGAATCCCTAAGTGCTTAGACTGACCCTTGAGTATCGGTTCAAGAAGGTCTAAAGCGAAAAGAGCCTGCTTAGCCACAATCATCCGTTAGATTTAACTTTTGCTAGTTTTTAGAAAAGTATCTAGCACGCTCGTGCACTAAGTAGAGTTGAAAGTTTTATTTCAAGTCTCTACATAGGCTTGGAGTGAAAATTTCACGTCTACAATTATATCAAAAGTAAATATGATAGAAGACATGGGATCTTCGTGGGTAGACTCTAGTGCTACTCGCAATGTGTGCAAAAACCAGCCTTTTGAAAACCTTAGTAGAAAAAGACATACTAGTTTTGTATATAGATAATACTTTTATGGCTCAAGTGAAAGTCAAAGGGACGATTGAACTCAAATTTTCTTTGGGTAAAGTTCTTACTCTTAATGATGTGCTCTTTGTACCGAATGTAAGAAAAATTTTGGTGTCATTTTTCTTAATAAGTATGGGTTTAAAGTGTATTTGAGGGGACAAGTTTATTTTATTTAAGGGAGGTATGTTTATAGAGAAGGGTTATCTATGTGAGTGTATATAGTTAAATATCAACTCATATAAAAAGCCAAGTTTAACACTCATAACTCTTTATCCATGCTTTCCATTGAACAAGCCATATTGCATAAGCTTGTGAAGGACAAAGAAGTGTCACTTGTAGAGGTTCGTCTTTGTTGAGAAGGTTTTCGGAATTTGTTGAAGAGGATTCCTAGTGCCTAGTATCACCACTACATCCCATTTCAGCTCACTACACCTCATCTCGCTTCACTTTCTCCACCGTACACATTCACTTCATTCATCACCATCATGCAACTAGCCTTATTCCACATGGACGGTGTTTAACTCTTCAACTTTTAGCTTTCTGCTTATTGGTGAAAAATATATATTTCTATATTTTGATATATACTCTTGATGAACTTGCCGCTCCCACGTGGTTGGTGTAAATTTTGTTTCTCTATTTACGCCTTAGGTGTTTTTGATGATTCTGTTAATTCTTTAGTTACAAATGCTTGACTGCAACACTTAACTTTCCCATATGAACGGCACATACCTCTTTGAGATGTTTTGTATTGATCTTTTTATCTATTTCCCAACCATGTGGGTCGGGCAACCAATATACTCCTTTTTTGTTGGACTCTGTAATTGCAAAAGAACCCTCCCAATTTTTTGAGAATTTTCCTCACTCGTAGTCTTTTGTACTCGGAGGCAACACGGCTTTTTGTACAAGGTTGCCCACCCTAAAGTCCTTTGAGCAGACATGCTTATTATATGCCCATGCTTTTTTTCTTTTTTCTCCTTATGCTTTTAGTAGCAATCCATTGATCCTCATTTAGGGTATCTAATCTCATGCACATAGCTGGTAGGTATTTAGTTGGACAAAGATCATTCGCTTTCTGACCTTTAATGATTTTACCTCTATCTTGAGAGGCAGAACGACGTCTTGCCTGTATGTGAGTTGTAACGGAGAGAATCCAGTGGTTGTGGTCTTTGAATTCATGTATGCCTAAAGGACGTTGGCCAATGTTTCATGCTACTACTTAGGCTTATCCTCGATTGGCTTTTTTATTATGTCATCAAAATTTTGTTGGTGGCTTTTGCTTGAATATAATAAGAGATGGAATGGTTAATTTTAATATTGTAGCCCTGAGTGAATGCAATTACCTTGTCTCCCTTGAACATTGTCTCTTGGTCAGCACCGAGTCTCTGGTATGCCGAACCTAAATATGATATTATTCTTTATGATCCTAACCACATCATTGTGATTTATTGAGACCATCGGGTATGCTTCCACCCACTTGGTGAAATTGTTAGTGGCTACGATATGAGCGTATGCCATTAACATGCCTCGCAACTCTTTGCGTATTTGACATAGTCGGCCATGATGGTGGGTTAGTAATAGCCATAGCGATGGATGAATCACCTCATGTTGGACCCTGCGCTGTGTACTAGAAACTCCTTTGTGGACCTCTACTACCATCACATGTACTGCTTCCTCTGAACCAAACACTTTAAAAGTATACCATCGTGGCTCCTTTTTGAACAAGTCTGTGTGCACCAAGGGTGACTTGCCTTGGAATCATCTGGGTTGCAACTTGCATCCATTTCCTTAAATCGACCTCTCCGTCTATTCCACAGGTGCATCTCAACAGTCTTTGTTGTCTCATTTTTTGGTACGTGTAAGCCCCCAAGGCTTATGTGATTCAGAAAGTGCACGCGGTCAATTCTCCACCCATTTGCGGATTGGTATGTCGCCTTGTGGTTTGAGCATTATACAACATACGTGAGGCTGCATGGATGGATATTTGTAGATTGAACCCCCTGACATTTCTCATTACCTTCTTGACCTTTCGGCTCCTCCGGTTCCTTGGAGTGACCATCAATAGCGTGAAGCGATCAAACATTGAGGTTTGCATCCTCTGGGTATCTCGTGGTTCTGGCTCGACACTCGTTTGCAGGCATGTCCTACCTGAACTCGTGTCTCCGAAGTATCCGACTTTGCCTCCTGAGCGTCCACCGCCTTGCTATTAATCTTGGGTTCTCGGGCTTACTTACTGACTGGTCTTGGCTGTCATTTAAGGTGACCGGAGGTTGACTGTGCAACCACCATGTTCATCGGCAATTCAGGAAAAGGATTTGCATCAATTGCCAACTTCTTGCCGAATTATAGCCTCCCTTCTTTCTGGATCTGATTGTGGAATATGAGACAATTTCCTGTGTTATGAGTGGTGTTATTGTGCCACATGCAGTAATAGTTCCAATCCTACAACTCCTCTAGTGTCAGAATCTTATGACTAACAGGGAGCTTAATTTACCTATCCTTCAAGAGACAGTCAAACATCGCCCTATTTTGGCCACATCAAACAGGTAGGGTTCTTTTGATTGTACATGCTTCTCCTTCTCCATGGTAGCCGCCCACAAGGTCGAATAGGTGTATGGCTGGCCTTCATCGAGTTCGATGACAAGTATTTATGGGGCCATGTCCACTTCTAAGTGGGCATCATCGTGTTCCATGACTGCTACAACTCTGGCAGGTTTTTGTTGGGCAGATAGCCTTGCTTGTGCAACATATGTTTCTTTAAGGTACTGCTCCACTCAAGACACTTAGCCATATCGACGAAATCAATAGCAGCTAGTTTTCTACCAGCGGCATTGAGACTTTTACCAATACCAGACGGCTGGATGTAAACGTATCTCACGACTCCTGAAAACCGAGTTTATCAGTACCAGGGAACCGATTCCTCAGACCACTCGTCTCACTATTGACCAATAAAACGAGCCGCGGGTCATTTTCCAACAAAAGTTGGATGCCAGAGGCGATCAACCACAGACCGTCGTACTCGTATAACATGTAGCATAAAAGAGGATTCTTTTCTTTTCTCGTATTCCTTCGGCAGAGAGAGAGAGGGTTGTCATGTGTGTGCATCCACCACCAAATGAGAGAGATACGGAAAATCTTTCACGGGTCTCCCGCAATATAATCAATCTACCACCAACGATGCCCTTAAACAAATAATGTTCTCTTCAAGATCTCTCTCTCTCTCTCCGCCATTACATAAAAACAGGGAAACGAAAAGCAGGAGACAGATATTCTGCATCAATGGAAAACAATAAAAACAAGCGAAAAATAATATCGACCGAAATCCAAGAATAAGTTCCGAGGATATCTAATTAATGATTGATTTCTCGTACACAAACTAACTTGATGTTGTTTGTGATCATATAACACGAATTAACGTGTACTACTTTTAGACCGAGCCTATGTTGTCCGTTCTCTCAAAGATCCTTTGACCCGGTGCCAGCATGTGGAGGGGGTCGAACCGGGCCTTTCGGGCTTCGAACCTCCGCCACCCCTTGACGCCGAAATGGTCCATCCAATGGCGCTGGGTGGCACAGGAGGGAAGGTACTGCTTGGCAGATAACAACCGAGTCGCAGCCTCGACCACCCTTTGGTTCGCCCCAGTAATCTGATTGAGGCACGGTGAACCAGCCATGCACTCGAGCCCAGCTGAGCGCAGCACACCCACAATATAAACTAAGTTGTCTCCCCTGTCCACTTCCGGAACAACAACCGACATGTTCCCGTTCCACCTGCATATGCATACAAGCATGCAAGCACATTCAGATTCCTTTTGCCTTTCCACCCACACACATCTCTCTCTCTCTCTCTCTCTCTCTCTCTCTCTCTCTCTCTCTCTCTCTCTCTCTCTCTATATATATATATATATATATATATATATATATATATATATATATATATATATATATATCTAGTCGTTCTCAATGATGCTTTATTCGTTTTTAACCTTTTGGTGTTCTTTCCCGAATTTGTCCTTAAATTGCAGTAATTTTGTCTCCCTTCAAATTCCATAGTCCCTCCAACTCAATTATAAATTAGTTTCTTGTTTTTTTACTTAATCTATAAAAATAAAAACCATCAATGGGGGGGCCTCTTCTCGACTTTTGACAAGAAAAATAAGGTCACATGCTTGATGCTACCACACACACAGCCCTCTCTTTAGAGGGCAAGGAGGAAAGACAAGAGGAGGTAGATAACAATTGTATTGCCTCATCTAGGAAAGAGTCCTGCCTTGTAAACTTCTTTCTATATCCATTCGTAATGTTTACCTTGGTTTCAGATACAAAACAAGAAGAGATGCCCTTCGGCGGCACATGCATTAGATTCGACAATGGCTGCTTTTCTGAATGAATTTTTAACGTAAACCCTAATGATACAAATGAAGATCAGGCCCTTAGTTAGAAAATGCCACTAATCATACTTCACAAATCCATAAAACAACAGAGGTATACATGCCCTGGGCTCGAACTCACGACTATCTTGTGAGTTGAGTCCTTTGTCGTGAGCTGACACTCTGGGTGCAAAATAACAGCATTTTTAATGACCTAAAAGCAGATTTCATGTTCAAAGAATGCGCCACATAAGGTGTGTGATTGGCTCAATAAAAAAATATGGTTTACATAAAAGCAAAGGTTAATATTTTAGCACATCAATGCTCTTTGCTTAAAATATAAAAACGATAAAAATATTAATTGTGGGAAAAATGTTAAGCATTTCTTTGGCAGGTGAAAAAGGAGGGGAGTGGAAATGGCTAGAAAGGAGATGAAAAGGATGGAAGTGAAGAGAAGTAGAGACCTTTCCAAGATTAGCCGAAAACACAGGATGGACTTGAAAATACCTAGAACAGGATGGACGAATTAGGAAAGCGATGGAAAAAAGAAATAGATTTTAGAAAAAGAACCTTTTTATTTGTTTACCTTTACTCCTTGTGCTTTTTTTTTTTTTCTTTCTCCTGCTTTCCAACAAAAGTAAATGACAGGTATACTTCGGAGGGAGAGACTCCGATTGTACAGATTACAGCTATCACACTCATACGGAAGATTTTCTAAAATCTTCCCTGCAAAAGGACAGTGGGAGTTCAAAGATTTCGTTCGTGGATACTGTCTGTAATGAAATATATATACATATATATATATATATATATATATATATATATATATATATATATATATATATATATATATATATATATATATATATATATATATATATATATATAGTGTGTGTGTGTGTGTGTTTCAATGGATGGATTCCCAGTTCTCCCTTTTGAGGATAAGGATTATGAGTCCTGACACCCATTTATAGAAAATTGTGGAAATTTAAAGACCTGCGTCTTACTGCAGTAACTATTAAGGGGTTCGGAGGTCAGATAACACAGTAATAATGGCAAGGATGATACAAGTTCAAAGATTTGATTCATGGGTACTCTCTGCAGTGACAGAAGAAAGATTTCTGAGTCTTGACCCATTTATAGTTAATGGTTGAAATTCAAAGATCCTTTATCTTATGACAGTAATAATTAAGGGTTTTTACAGAAAACAGTAATAAACGCAAGGATGATAATCATGATATGAATTAAAAGAGTTCATTCATGGGTAGCATATGCAATATATTGGAATTTGATTCTTTACGAAAGTTAATAAATTCGGAGTCCTGACACCCTTTTGTAGTTAACGGTAGACATTTAAAGATCTTTTGTTTCACTGAAGTAACTATTAAGGGTTTCACAGATCAGACAGCAATAATAAAGGAAGCAACGAATATTTGTGGGGTTGATCTGGATATAACCAAAAAATAAATTAATAAGTGAGTATCTATTTTATAGTTTATATTCAAAGATTAAAGATTGAAGATTTATTTTACTATAAAAAAATAAATTCGGAGTCCATGCAAATCTCTTTAAACATTTCTAAGATTAAAGATTGATATTTAAAAAATAATAATAATAATATCATACACTTAAAAAATAACTTTAATATTTTTTATTTTTAAATTTAAATTTCATAGTTTTATTTTACTAATTGAACGGAATGATGTTTGAGCATGAACAAGAAGAGAGTATTTACCATAATATATATATATATATATATATATATATATATATATATATATATATATATATAAAGAGAGTATTTCATTCGTGCTAAAATCTCTTTAAAGATCTTAAAGATCATCTTTAAAGTAAAAGCAAAATAGAAGTGTATTAATGAAAGTATATGGTAATTTTTTACATCCTTATTAGACTCCAAGCAAGAAAGGCCCATCTGTCTGTGTTTGAGAGAGAGAGAGAGAGATGTTTTATATCTTCTGCTCCAAGAAGATGGTTTAGGTCCAACGAGATAAATTACAATCACCGGTCTCGTATCAGAGTTTTCCTTACAAGGTTCTTCAGGGGAAGATTTGAGAAGGTGGGTTTTATCAACTTTCGTGCTAGAAAGACTTTAAAATAACTAATATTTGTTAAACATCACGATATTGTCATGACTCATGAGAAATCCTCGAGAAAAATGTTCTCCCAGTCTTCTGAATTTCTCACGAGATTTTATGTTCTTTATTTTCTCAGATTCTGCTAAGCTCACGAGATGAATTCCTTATGACCAGTTTCTAGCAAGCAAAGGTGATTGATTTCAAAGAAATACTGCCAATCGTTCTGATTTTGCCTTGATAAGATAACTATTTCTTCTTGAAAACACTACAAAGAAGGTGCACACACACAGAGAAAGAGAGCTAATGCATCTTACTTGTCTGGCCTGATAGGGTAGATGAGGACAGGTCCCTCAAAGGTTTTTGGAGAGATGTGATGCAGCAAGAGGTCATTGAACTGGTTGATGGAAGAGGCGGGCACAAAGATGTTAAGCCAAGGGTGTGGGACGTCCCAGGCACCCTTCTGCCTCAGATTCTCCTCTTCCAACCTCACCCTGTTCAAGAAATCCATGTAGGACACTCCCACACTGTACACCATTGAAGGAATATGGCTCAGAACCCTTAATACTTCTCCTTCCACTGTTCCCTGCAATATCACAAGAGCATTCTGAACTGATTTTGCCTCCTGAATTTCCGAATTGCTTAATTATTTGAGTATATTTTTACATCTATGATTTATTCATATCACAGTAAAGAAAACAGAAACACAAATAAGCAAAAATGTAAAATATTATCGGTTGAAAGAGTTTTAGACAATTAGAAAAACTTGTTTAACATGCAATGATCATTGTATTCCATTCAAACCAAAAGTGCGATTGAGACTTGAGAGAACAAACGTCCTTTTGTTTCTTTCACTTGTAGAGGCGATAGGATGCTCTGGTTATCAGGACATACTAGTGTGCGAGAAATTCTTTATTGGCGCAAACCGATCCGGTATTTCCTGCGGGAAACTCGAAGTTTATGGCTGACCAATATTGCGCAATAAAATCTAGGGTACGCATTTCCAGGGATGCCCAATAGTGTTATGCTGTTACTATTGCTGTCTATCGTGGCAAACATGAATTTTAAGAACAATTATTTCCAAGGAACTAAAAAATAACCAGGGCTTCATATGCTAACTGGCATTTCCAAGAAAAAAAAGAAAAGAGGATTTCGAAAATACAAGGTCTGTGAGAGAAAGTCCCACATTGACAAGTTGGAACTTTTGCCTGTAATTTAAGAAATTTAAGGCTTATCTTCTTGCTGTGAAACTTGGCGGGTTTGTTTTCGCCCCAATGTTTTTCAAACAAACAAGATGGAGCTAAGTGGCGACTAAGAATGAATATAGGTGACCCTACTTCTGTCGGAAAATGCATGGTTTTGGTGTTGATTTTTCAATGCTTTGCAAACCATAAAGTCATGCTTCTAAATGCCCAAAAAAAATTACCGCAGTAAAAATAAAAGGACGAAAAGAGCATCTGTTCCCCTTCTCCCAATCAAAGCAACAGAAAGAAAACACAATTTATTTATTCATTCATCTTATATACCTCTTTCACATCGGATGCCTTGTGATAGCAATAAACAGCAAACTCAAGGCAGTAAAAGATATGTGAGCTGCCCTTGTGAAGCTTTGGAAGCGAATTCGAATTCAATGGAAATGCCACGAAGGAACTCAACAGAGACTGCTCGTTCAGAACCATAAATCCTTCCACATAGTCGACCATATCTTCCATAGAAGTCACCAACAGCTCTTGGTCTCTCGTAAACTTCTCAAAATCATCATAAAAAACCCTCACCCATTTCACCTAAATCCCCACAAAGATAATCTCCATAATCCACAAGCCAAACAAACAAGACACATTCCATCCATCGAATACATACATATTACATATTATATATATATATATATGAGAAAGAGAGAGAAACCTACCTTACGAGGAGCTTCCTCAAGCAATATTCTTGCTCTTGTGATGATACCAAACTGGCCTAAGCCCCCCAAAACTGCATTGAAAAGCTCGGAGTTTTCACTGGCAGAGCAAGTTACAAGCTCCCCTTTTCCTGTTTTAAGACAGCACAAGCATACCATTTACTCCTAACTAATCAAGCGAAACAAAGAAAGATAACAAAGGGAAGCAAAAATTAATCTCTTTTACCTGTGACCACATCCATTTCAAGAACATTAGTGATTTGAGGGCCATTTTTGAAGGTCTGCCCGCTAATCCCACCATTAGAAAGAGTGCCACCAATGGTAAGATAAAGATAATCCGTCCAAGATTTAGGAGCCAGACCCTCTTTGAGGCACTCCTGTAACAGATCAATCCATAGGGCACCCCCACTAACATCTGCATAAGAATATTCACTCTCTGCATTGCTTTTGTGTATTTCAATGGAGTTAGGTAGAGACTCCATCTCAACCACAATGCCATTGAGGGCTTGAGCCTGGCCACGAATGGAATGTCCGGCCCCTCTAGCAGCCACTGTCACCCTGCTGAAGGAAGCTCCATACAGAAATTTCAATAGTTTGGAGATCTCGTTTGGGGATTTTGGTCTCAAAACTGCAGAAGGGGAGTTGAAATGCATCCTTCCAAAATCAACAGAGGAAGATGTGGTGACCTGCAGGAACTTAGAGTGCCCAAAGTCCATGGGGCTCTGAATGAATTTACAAGGAGTACAAATCACAAGCAGCAGCAGCAAAACGTTTATATGATTCAAAACAAAAGCAAACTCCATTGCCACCAACTATCAGGGACAGCTAGAATCACAAAGAATAAGTAAATTATCTAGAGATCTCAGGAATCAGGAGGGTAGAAAGAAAGACGAGCCTGAGGGAATGTGAATTATAAGAAATGAGCAACACCAACTAACTGAAATCCTACATGCATACTAAGATAATGTAGCTAATCGATGGTACTAGTGATGACTGTTCTTCTATGGTAATGATGATTCATATGATAGTTGAACGAGGAAATCAGACAAGAAATTTGAAGAGGAAGGAGGATACTATGACAGGCTTCAGCAAAGAAGTCGAAAAGCAGACAGAGGCAATCAACAAAGACAGACTTGGCCAAAAGAATTGTCTAAAATTAAGAGCAGACTAGAGAGAGACGGAGAGAGACGACAGACGCCACAAAGACACGAGAAATTGTCATATTTATAGTGACAGGTCTGTGGTTATCAAAAGATAGTGTGGATTTTGCGAACGAGCGATGTGGCCATCAAAAATGGAAATTTTACAATCTCCACCAACTCCCTCTTTCCCTTATGATGAAGCTGTCATATTACGGGCCAGAGGTACGGCAAATCCTGTTGTCGTGTCGTATCCGGTTTGTGCTACTTCGGGTTCGTGCAAAGAAAGAGCAACTAGAATACTACACGAGAACTTTTTGTCCCCCTGGGTCAACACGAACAACACAAAATAACAGAAGAACACAATTGGAGAAAAAACAACCGTCAACAATAAGAAGTAATAACGACCACGAACAAAAAAGAACTAAAAAGTCACAATTTATTTGTTTCAATGCACCGGGCGTAAATTTACAAACTTCGCCCACCAACTAACCAACCAAAACTAAAATCACAATATATAAAACAAACAAGGAGTTTTATCATCTCACTTGCTGCTTCGTTCTAAAGTCTGGCTTTTTACTCATTGGAGTTTTAGTTTTGATAGTTCTTTGAGTACCTTCAAAGACATGAGGATAAAGAGGTTGTGAAATTTCAATAAGTTTATATATATATATATATGTGTGTGTGTGTGTGTGTGTGTGTGTGTGTCTGTATAAAAGAGGCTTTTTGCACATTAAGTAGGGTGCCCATATGCGGAGCTGGGAGAGAAAAGCAGTTGAACTTGCCTCCCCTGCCCTGTAAAACTTCAAAAATTCGTTGGTGTGACTGGTGTATGACCCTCGAAAATGGTTCATGTTAGCATTTACCTTCAAGAGAGTAATACAAGGTATTATAGTTTCCATCTATTACTTTTGGTCCTTGGAACATTTTTTTTGTAGTGTTCATAGTCCAATTTATGATACTTGCCTACTGAAACTCCGTTTGGATGATCACGATCTATCACTTCTAAAGAAAAGGTTTGCCGAACACAAGGACCAATAGCTCATTTGGCTAGGAGGTCGACTCACGAGTTGAAGGCCATGAGTTCAATACCCATGCATGCATAAGGCTTCGATCTCATCATGCCAAGAGAAGAAAAGGTTTTCAGAGGGATAATATATGGTGAAGATAATACATAATGATCTTCATATTCTAATTCATGTACTCTAAAACTTTTATAAGATTATCCATCATGGTCTTGTCCGTGGGTTATATGTTATATGACATGATTAAGCCATAGGCTATATTTTCTTTATCAAAAGCTTTTTGATTGGGGCGAAAACCATGAAGATTAGAAAATAACCCACAGTTTATGACTATAAATTCACACTACTAAATATATTGTGATTATTGCATCGTTAGGTTTGATTGTGGTCCGGTAGCCTTTGATGCTCAAATTTTCAATGACGTTGTTGGTGGTGTCATATCTTCCCAAATCCTAGGCTAATGCAAGTTGATTAACCACTTGCTGTTTGGTATCTCTACCCATTGCTGCCGTGAAACAAGATCTCAGGCTCTTTTCTTGCCGGCATGAAATTGGCTCCCAACTCGCGGCTGAATTCCTCATCTAAGATTTTTTTTTTACAGGCTACATTTAAAAAAAAAAACAAAAGAAATCTCAAGCACTTTCCAAGAATCAGATACGGACTCTACCCAGTATTGAAAACAAATGGATCTAATGCATGCCATGTCCTATCTAGACATGTCTCGTTAGGAACCAGACCGGAATCCATCCGAGCTGGAACCAGAACTGGCAGTCAAACCACCGGTTTGGTCCCTTCTTTAACCGGTTTTATTCAGTCTTTGGTAATATCAACATCCCTTTTAAATAGGGGTTCCTCATAGTATAGGAGTCCCGGCGGTCTTATTCTGATCAATTTCTTGTTTTTTGTAATATTGATATTGCCAATATTGACTCTATCCAATATTGCAGGTAAGGATGTTGGAAAGGGTTCTTTTTTTTTGCACGTTTAGTCATTTTTTGGTTCAAACCAGAACCAATCTGGGTCCTGTTCGGTTATGGTTCATGGTTCTGGGCGAAAGCAGACATGTCTTCTCCTATCCATTGAGGAAGGAGTATTCCATGTTTAACAAGTGATCTAGTGTTCAGTTTGTCTAGCTCACACAGTAAATGACCAAAAGCGTCTGAGAATAACCAAACAATCTAGTGAGACAAGCCATGAACAGGCACAACTTGGTACAAGAACACAAAGTTATAGATTAGATAATTTGAACTAATAATATAACTTAGTTTATGAACGTAGACTTGAGGAAATAAATCTTATACTTACTTTCTTTGCAAAATTTATTAACTTGTTTGATATCTGATAGAGCGTGTTCCTTCTTAAGCGATTATGTAGAATATATTTATTTTTCAAAGCAACTATTAAACCATAATATCTATTAAATTAGCAAGATAGGAGTCTGCACTGGTAAAAAGTAAACAAAAACCTTGTTCTTCAAGTAAGTTAGATGTCCTAAAATGTTAACATTTATTATATAATATCCAATATTTCTGTGGATTTCTATTAGTATGTGAAGTCCAACATAATGTGGACTTCAGAGGCATTAAGCTATATTGAAAGTTATGATATACTTTTTAAGATTTTCTCTTAGAAAAAAATCTAAAAAAAAAAAAAGAACATAGTAAATGAATGCACTAGTATTTCCTTTCTTCTCGATAAAGAACCTAAAGGCAGATAGTTTTTCAAAAGAACGATCGCATCTTGAAGGTGACCAACTCATTTTATTCGATTCGATTCCCGTAGCATTCATATACTTCTAAAACGGAAACCAAACCTGCACTCAAAGCGTTAGCTCATCTGGCAGCACACTGGACTCACTAGGTGCACGTCGTGAGTTCATCCGTGGTGTGCTTACCTCACTGTAGCCACCAACCCACCATACTCAGTCTCCATCCCACTCCAAGAAAAAATAAAGGAAAACCATCTTATCACGTAAAAGTGGGTCGTCTATATGGATTCGTAGGCATTATTAAACTTTGTCTTGTTTCAATATTTTTGAGCCTTCACTTTGCCTCTTTTATCGTGTTAATTATCTAATTTCTTCTTGTATCTTTTTACTTAAGCTTTAATGTCCAAGTCATATTTAATTTTTATATTACCATTGGATGATTCTCAACTTTAGGGAACGCTAATGGTTGTGTCCTTGGCCGTGAGGTACAGTTTATGGGCATTATATATATATGAGAGAGAGAGAGAGAACGTGCAAGTTGAGCAGATCCCACCTAAAACCACACTGATTATTCTATATTTACAACAACATGCTTAACTGTTCCTCAAGTATGTATTTCTTTGAAATGGTTTTTCAACGTACACATATATAATATGGTATAGATATTAAGGTAATTTGATTTGGATTGATATTTGAAAGGACATATCATTAATGAAACGTGTGTGTATATTGTAGTTAGACTTCAGATTTCGCATGCTATATATACATATATATATATATATATATATATATATATATATATATATATATATATAGAGAGAGAGAGAGAGAGAGAGAGAGAGAGTACAGCTCATTTCTTATCAAATTAGTGTCCTAATATGGTGTTAGATATAAAATACAACTAACAAAATTTGAAGTAGGATCCGATTTCAAATATATCCCGTCGATCAGCATCTTCCATGCAGAGAAACCACCAAGCCATTTACGTTTGTGGTCTCTCGCAACGCCACCCCATCCTGCTGGTCCAGGGTCAACCCGTATCAAGTACTCCCCATCTGGTTTCCTGACTTTTAGCGGTTGTGGTGGTTCCAAGTATTGGTGCAAGACCCAGCAAATTTGTGGATTACAGGTTCTGCATTACGGGACATGTTGAATTCAGTGTAAACACCGCTTCCTTCCTCCACGTCCACATTAACCAACATCATACCTAAAGATTACCTGCCATTTCGGATTACCCGCCATACGAAGAGGCATTGCTCAGATTTGGTGTCAACCATTCAGTAAGATTTACACAGAAGAACCATGTAGGTGGGACTAATCGACGTCAGACGGTCACCACCTTAAATAAGGACAAATCGCGCGGGGCATGTAGGGCTGTTCTGGTGCCATGACACTCGGTGCAGGCCATTTGTCCTTCCAAAAGCGAATTGACTCGCCGTTTGCCAACTTAAACATCCTTCCATTGTTAAGGTAGTGCTCGATTTGACAGAGGATCTTCCAAAGTGGCGTTGATTTTCCTTTTCATTGATTCGGTGATTGGTGTTTCATGATTTACTTCTTAGAACTTGTTGCCGGAGGCTATTTTTGTTGGCCTTAATTTCCAAAGCAAGCTTCAATAAACAGGCTATTTCCATCATCCTATCTTCTTTCAACCCAAGGCCACCCCACTTCTTTTGCTTTAGTAATGTGTTAACAATGAAACTTTCTATTTTGCCCGTGTGGCCCTAGATGAAGTTCCTTTAGAGTCTCTCGAATTCATCACATAGCATAAGTCGATCGGGATTGTTGTGATCGCCAACTTAATGGAGGTCAGCCGTCCAGTAGCAAAGGGATGCCGAGATAGGTTCCTGCAATGACATGCCTGTGGTCATGTTATTTCCTGTTCCCGTCAAAAGTAGGATAACTCAAACATAACCGCCGGGTGGTTCGTGTCCATATAGGGAGGGTTACGGTGACATGTCTAAAATGAATACCTCTAAAGCTGTTACGTTTATGGAACTTGATTCCTTTTCTCTTTTATCTTTAATGGATTGAAAGCTGGCGTTAGGGCGAGTCGTAGTTCGAAACATGTACGCCAGCTTGTGACTATGTTAGGATTAGGCAGATGCATAAAGAATATCATATATAATGCCGTGACTTCGTGAGTGTTACTTCTAGAAATGAGAGAGAGAGAGAGACAGTGGTTGTTTCTTGTTTGCTCTCTGTGCATCTTTAGAAGAGGTGATCATGTACGTCTTAGTTAAAGACAAACGAAATGCAATTCATGTGCCTTGCTTTCTCTCTCTCATATATACACGACCGAGTAAATCGTTGCTCATGTCTACTGAAAGCAAATAGACTGAGTGATTAAGTTTGCCACTCCTACCTTCAAGGACATTACTTTTTCAAGATGTAATAAAATGAGATGCTCCATTCATGTTTTTGTCAAGAAAGGCATGTACTTTGGTTTTCGATAAACCAAGGCTGCATTGCTTATAAAAATCGAGTCGAATCATGTGAAGGAGTCACTCCTGTTCAAAATCATGCAAGTCTCGAACCATTGTCACATGTTATAAGGCCAATATGAGGATCACGATCGAGTTTCGTCCACAAGCTTTTCTCCAGATACTAATAAAAAAATAGGCCACATTAACCTAAAATAATTATAAATAACATAGACGGCAGTGACCCCATTGGACACATTGATAAGTGTGATTGTTTGAGATGGATAAATGTGTTAGCCGTGTATAATAGTATCAGAAAAGTGTGGAACAGGGAACTAGGGGCCCTAAGTCCTAGCATAGGCTGATGAAAGCAAATGCTCGTGCATATCTTGTGTCGTATATTTATTTTTGTATTCGTCTACCTAACTCACTTATATATATATATATATATATATATATATATATATATATATATATATATATATATATATATATATATATATATATATATAAGTTCAGGTATCTTTTTTTATGGGCATGATAGCCTCAAACTACAAAATCAGATTCCTTAACCTTAATCTTAACCAAGTAAGTTCGAGTAAAAGGCTGGTAGTAATACCGGTAGAAAATAAAATAAGATAGATATGTTTAGAGAGGCATTCAATTGAAACCCGAGCTATATAACATACTTTTATATATATATTTATATATATATATATGGCTTGATTTTCATTGGACGTTACTCATCAATGATACTCTATACTCATTTTGATCTCCTTTTTCTAGGGGATATGAGTGTAATAATTTATATATTTTAAAATAGTATTATAATTTTCTAAATAACATTCATACCTCCAAAAGTAAATGGCTGGCACGAATTTACATTGCTTCTAATTTATATATATATAAATACTAGGATATTGTCGAATGATTTATTCTCAAATCATGATCATTCTATCAAGAGCAATCTACAGTGGAAATTAATAT